>JAMFTS010000018.1:0-362540 GCA_028095005.1 Rhynchospora pubera
ACCAAAATATGTAGTGGATGGTCATAGGGAAAATGTTTTGTTTTGCCGGGTATTTTGCATCTCAGTTCATCTATTCGAAATATGCACCATATCATTTACAAGGGTCAATTTGATTATTAATGTTGTAAAAAAAAAGGCAGACTTGATTATCAATTAGTCGAAAACGACAGTCCAACTGTCACGAATAGTGTGTATGCGTGGTTACTAATTTAGAATGTCAAATTACCAATCAGTCGCTACGTTTGATTTATCGACTCCTAATTAAATTCGATTCATCATTTTTTAAGCTCAAAGTGTAAAATTATAAAATTTAAGTCGATAAGTATAATAATTTAAGAAAGTAATTCTTATTCTTTTGTGATTTTTATGGCATGTTATAGTGCAGAAGTGGGATCTGGCTATAGTGCATACTTTTTTTATTTTACTTTTCTTTGAACGTACGGCTTCTAAATAGCCGATGTTTAAATTGGTCATTTGGTCTACTATGCTACAGTTCTCTGGGTGGTGTGGCTTGAACACCATAACAGAACTTTCAGGAATTACACAAGAAATGCTCCAATTCTTGTGCACTGGATTCAGTCTGAAGCGGCTGGGTTTGTTAAACACTGCTAGACAATGGCGCTGAGTTTACTATTCCTGTTTGAACTCTGTTTTTTCTTTTTTTCTTTCTTTGTTGGCAGTGGCTGCCCTGTCAACCTCTCGAAAAAAAGGAAAATCTCAAATTGGATGGCTTCAGTCGGTGATGTAGCGCCCCAATCTTTTTTTTCTATTCGAAAAAATAATTTAAGTTTGTAGGCAACGATAAAACTGAGTTTTTGTTGCTGACCAATCATTTCCAATTCTATTTAATTAACTCTTTTATCCTACATTTTTGGAACATGCTCGCTTAAGCATCGCTACTACAAATGATTTTCGTATGTGGATATCTTATTTGAGTAATCATTTCCAATTCTGTTTAATAAAGCGCGTTTGACGTCAAACACGATTTTAGACTCAACTATTAAAATTTCAAATTACCGATCCAAACCGCTCAATATGATCTTCATATCGAAATCTTTTTAGAGACCAAATTTTATATTTTTTCCGAAATTTTTAACTATTATTTTAGATATTTTAATATCGAAGGGTCCAAAATTAATTAGATTGAAGATTTTCTAAAATCCAAAATAAATAGTAAAAAAATTTGAAAAAATATAAAATTTGATTTCCAAGGATATTTCATTATGGAGAACAAATTGAGTGTTCGGGTTGGCCATGCTAATCTCGAAAATTGAGGTCTGATCGCGTTTGACAGCCAAGTGTCAAACGCATTTGACTCTAGCATTACTCATCTTATTTTGCTTTTATTTTTAGTATGTTATCTAAAAACCCTTAGTTTTCATATAATCTTGTATTTTAAGTTTTCGTAAATATTTTATCGTATTTATGTCAAATCCCTTGCCCTTCTTTTTTTTTAAAAAAATATTTTTAGTAATTATTTTTCTTTTGTAGTTGATAGTGTACGTTTTCTGGTAATTTTTATTTTGATTATTTTGTTATTTATAGGTGTTTTTCCAGTAGGAAGTTATGTGTGTTTTGGAGCAAAATCATTTGCGTTGAAATGGAGTATCATGTTAATTTATTATCTAGTCGAAAGTAAATTTTAAAGGAAAAATCTGGTGACCCAGCTGATAGCGCACCATTGTGTTGCAAGCAAATTGTTAGGTAAATCATCCTGACATGACAATTTGATGCAGCTAAGCTTGTAAGTACCTCTTATACTTTAGTAAGCTATATAGGCCATGGTAAAGAATTTTTTAGTAATTTAAGTTTCCTAATGACACAGAACCAGCTCTTGATCTAATGGTATAAAGCAATACATCTTGAGTGAAAGTTTCATAGGTTCAAAATTGAAAATCTTTCATAGACATTTAATTTTAAATTAAGTTGGGTAACTTAGACTCCTAATTTATTTTAAAAAAATAAAAAGTTCCCTAAAAGAATAAATAACAGTTAAATTAATTACACTTTCTCAATAAATAACAGTTTCACACAAAAGAATACAATTATGCAAATTTATCTGAAAATAAAAAAGAATATGAAAGAATTTTAAAAAAATTAGAGAATTCACACGCAGAGACAATGAACAATTGCAAGACGAGTCATCAAAGAGAAAACAAGTGCCACTTAATTAATTGCACTGCATATCTTTCTTATTTGTCCCGACGAACCTGTCAGCGGGTTGATGTCCCCCATCTTAACCATGGCAGCAGCAAAATCGGTATAAAAAGAGGATGAGTCCCTACTATAACCTGCTACAATGCCATCAGTCTTGCCGCCATTGAACAATGCTTGATCGGAGTGCAATAAGCCCCTTTTCTGCATCAAATTATTGTAGTACTTATTGTCAAATGTGTTTGGTGTAACAGGGTCGAGCGGTGCCAAGTTTCCATTTCCAGCATTGTCAGAAGGGCAACCACGTCTCCGATGGATAGCAAAGCCTGGATCGATATTGGTCTCATTGTATATCCGATTCCTGAATGTTACGCATCGAGCCTGACCAAGTGTATGTGCTCCTGAAATATGACACGTCCAGCTTTGTTATTTAAAAAATAAATATAAGAGAAACATTGAAGGTTTTTAATTGTATAAACTATTTCATTGTTTTTTGCTCTCTCTCTCTCCCTCTCTCTTTCTAATCTATTTAGAGACGTTTCAGGTTTTCAGCTTTATATATACCTGAGAGCACAACCATTTCCTTAGCATCGAGCCCCTTTTTAGCAAATTTGCCAATGAGAACATCGAGATTTTCAAAGGCAATGGGCAAATCAGCCTCAGCCAAATCTCTACTTGCGGTGGTTGAGTCACGTCTTCCCAGCTTAACTGTCCATGTCGGCCCGTCAACATACTCAGAGGAGTCTCTTGCTGCTAGTGAAAGTATATCCGCACATGAGACGACTCCTGGACAAACTGCCTCCACTGCCCGCTTGGCAGCATCGATGATCTCCATTCCTCTTATCGAGTTATTGTTAGGAAGAGCTGTCTGCTCACCTGTGAACCATGGGGTGTCTTTCAGGAGCACGGATCCATCACATCCCTAGTTGTATATTCAAAGTATAAAAAATTAGTTCCATTAAATTTAAATCCAAAATAAGTAATTTTAATCACAGGCGATTATGTTATTAATTATGAGTATAAAATGTATAACAATGCAAAAACGTCACTTTACTTATTTTAAATTATAATACTACTAAGTGACTTGAATTGCAAATGAGATGGCCAGTGACGTCATCAGATGGAAATCCATAATGAATAGATGCATATATTTAATCCCATATAGTTATGTAATTTACCTGGACAAAGTCATGGAAGTGAAGGCGAATAAGTGAGGCTGCCATTCGGCGCTCTTTAGCAATAGCATCTCGTATGACTGTGCGAATGGTCGAAAGTGCTTGTGGACATGCGTAGTCATAATAGTTTGGCGTCAGATCATAATATGCTTGACAGTGCTTTAGAGAGAATAACGCGAAGAACATTGCTATGGCTATCCAAGCAAATTTAGAAGAAGATGTCATTGTTAAGCGAGAAAATGTGATGGTTTTATATTTTACGGATAGCAGCTAATTTGTGCCGATGTTGCAGATAGAAGGAACTAAGGTATAATCAGAGTGTGTTTTGGTGATGAGAAGAGGTGCTTCTTGTGTGTATTTATAGGTGCCATTGCTTAACAGGTCCTTGTGAAGAATGCTTCAATTTTGTTGGAACAGTCAGGGAATAACTAATACTTCTATAATATTGCCTCGCATTGGTCTGGTCAAGATATGTACAAACCTCTCTACCAGCCGGTTCTATTATTTATTCACTAGTCAAAAGTTTATGGCTTTCTTACGCGCGTGTTCATGATTAATTAGTTGTTATATCCATTAATGGACCAAGAAAAATGATATATAGGTAGAATTCAAATGTCTGCGTCACGTGTGCACCTTGTTGCTAGCAACTCGGTTTGGATTGGTTAGACGGAAGTTATCTATCCTGGAAAATTTTCAATTGTTCAAAGATATAAAAAAATAAGCAAAATGGAAAATATATTACTGTACTTCCCACAACCTTGTAATAATACTGTTATTTTGGTTTATTAAAATGAAGTTTGCTTGAGGCCTTCGGCACCGAACTTCTAAATAGAAAATTACTCAAATTTATTTCAACTGATTGTTCATTAACCAATATAAACAATATACAAAATTAAATATAATAAGTTTTTCTTAAATTTCTTTTTTTTAATCTTACATATAAATTATGCTTAATATATTCGAAAGAATCTACATACTCTTTGTTTTGGAGATCAAATATCCAAAACTTAAATATATATTGTGCAAATATTTTTTTAATGATTTTTAATATTCTTAAAAGTATTTTTTTATTAATTTATAACATCAGCTGAAATCAAAATAGATCTTTTAAATTTCTTTGCCATCCAACTTTCTATAACATCCATACCCTATATCTATCAATCTATGCCATAATTATGACGTGCATTAGATTTCATTTGAACTTCTCTCATCGACTGATTTGTAGACTGCAATATATTTTAAAATGCGAGTATTCCATTTATTTACACATAAAAGGACAGTTGTTCGTTCAACAAATAGATGAAGATGAATAAACAAATATAGGATAGTTGGTTGAACTTGATTCCACTTTTCCTACATAGATTCAAGTGCAAACTAAAAAGCAGAGCGCTTTCAAATAAACACGTGGGCGATTAATTACAAATGCGCTTTCTCTGTTTGGAATAATTTCACCAGGAAAGATATTCTAATATACTCATTAATTTAAGTTTTATTAGTAAATGGAAGAGCTCAGGATCTCCTTTAAGGCTTTAACATAAATTAAAGCTGGTTTGGATTTTTTATCTGCAATGCTATCATGGAGACTATTGCCTTATATATTATGCTAAAAGTGAGTATTTGGAATTTTAATTTAATAGTTCGTAAACTAAGATGTTACAATTAGTACTTAATAAAGGATAAGTAATATCACAAAAAAAAAATCCTGCAGAGCTAAAACTTTGCTTTGCCAAAGTACTATATATATATAGTCTTCATTTTCGAGTTCTCTGATTTATTTATTTGAAATACTTATTTTTTTGATGTTGCTAGTGTAGAAAATTCACGCGTTAAGTTGAGCAAATTTCAGAAATTAAATAATTATTATGAAAACCAAACTTTGAATATCCATTTAGCTAAGCTATCTCGTACATCTTTTTATATTACTCCACACTTTCAAACATAAAATAATTGCACTAATATTTTTTAACCATATATGTGACGAGACGGCGATTGAATTTAAAATAAGTACAATTAAAAAAAAATTTGAAATGCGAAAGCTAATATTTTTTAACCATTTATGAGTCTTCATGGTAGTTTGAATTTTGACTATTTCTTTATATGACATATTTAGGCTATCAATATTAGTTCTAAGTTCTAACACCATGCTAAAAGACCAGTTAGTAGCACTAACATGCCAGATCTGATACGAACCATCCAATTTGAAGAGGAATGTTCGAGTTGGTTCGAAGGACCTGTGAGGTTCACCATAAGCAAAGCGTATGACTTGATTAAGTAGGTGATTTTGATGCAGCATCTTCGAAGTTGCATGGAAAGAACAAGTTAGGAACATTTTGAATGGTGATAAGGACTTCTGATCATGTGCATATCAGTAACTCTCAAGTTTCACCCACTTTGGAGCTGACTAACCCCTTAAATTTAAACTTAACATGCATCAGACAGGAACTGACGGTTTACTATGCCAAATATATATGACACTCTCTGCTTTGTATTTTAAAAAGAAATAGAGCCGAAAACTAACAAATATTCGCTAAAAGTGTATGCGATTTTAAAACATTCAAAAAAAAAAAAAAATTCCCATGTATATAGGATTAAATTTCGACAAAAGGGGAAAATATTTCAACAAGTAATTATGTCCAGAGAATACGGTATAGTTTTTTCTTGAGGCATGATATATATTTAAGAATAACTGTTCAAATTTTATAGAGTTTTTCTGTCGAATAAAAAAAATGAATTCTAAGTACTCTGTTGTTGCCCAAGGAACTAACAGAGAAAATCAAATTAATTTTAAGAAAAGAAATTAGCAGTATTTCGCTAAGAGCTTGGAATGAAAAAAAAATGATTGAAAACCTTCATGCAATTGAATTTATTACAATTTTTTAATAAACTGGCAATAATGAAATTTCACAACAAGGAACGCAAATATAGAAAAAATATCTATAAACAAGACATGAAAGAATTAAAATATAGAAAATACAGTGATGATGAACAATTGCAAGTGGTCGAGTGTCATGAAAGAGAGTGACAAGTGCCGCTCAATTAATTGCACTGCAAATCTTTCTTATTTGTCCCGACGGAAATGTCAGTGGGTTGATTTCCCCCATCTTAACCATTGCAGTAGCAAAATCGGCATGAAAGGAGGATGAGTCCCTTCTATAGCCTGCTACAATGTCATCAGTTTTACCGCCATTGAACAACACTTGATCGGAGTGCAAAAGCCCCTTTTTCTCCATCAAAATTTTGAAGTACCTATTGTCTATCGTGTTTGGTGTAACAGGGTCAAGCGGTGCCAAATTAGCATTCCCGGCATTGTTGCTGAAAGGGCATGTACGTCTCCTGTGGATAGCAAAGCCCGGATCAATGTTTGTCTCATTGTATATGCGACCCCTGAATGTCACACATCGAGCCTGACCAATTGTGTGCGCTCCTGAAAGGGAAATAAAGAGAAACATGGATGTTTTCTCAATAAACAATTTCTGTTTTCTTCGGTATGGCTCCGTTTGGATAGGTGTGGGAAGAAGGGAAGAAGGAAGAAGTAGAAAGAAATATTGGGAAGTGTGTAACTTTGTGAAGAGTTTGGATTGTTTATAATTTTTTTTTCTTCTTCTTCCTTCTTCTTCTTCTTTCTTCCAACGATCCAAACGCACCCTATGATAAGTGATTTTTTCAACTCATAAATGTACCTGAAAGAACAACCATTTCCTTAGCATTGAGCCCCATTTTATAAAATTTGCGAATGAGATCGTCTAGATTTTCAGAAGCAAGGGGCAAATCAGCCTCAGCCAAATCTCTACTTGCGGTGGTTGAGTCTCGTCTCCCCAACTTTACTGTCCATGTTGGCCCATTGACGTACTCGGAAGAGTCTCTAGCTGCAAGTGTAAGTATATCCGCACAAGAGACGACACCCGGGCAAATTGCCTCCACTGCCTGCTTGGCAGCATCGATGATTTCCATTCCTCTTATTGAGTTGTTGTTCGAACGAGCTGTCTGCTCGCCTGTGAACCACGGGGTATCTTTCAAAAGCACCGATCCATCACATCCCTTGTTATATATTGAAAGAATTTTAGTTCCATTAAATTTGAATCAGTTAATATTTATCATAAATTTATTATGATATTATACTTATAAAGTATTACAATATTAAACATGCGCCACTTTTACTCATTTTAAATTTAAATTTCAGTACTAATGGAATTGATTAATTCATTGAATTGCAAATGAGGCTGAGTACTTGAGTCAATGGATGAAAATTCTGTAACGAATACCATAGTTATGTAGTTTACCTGAACAAAGCAGTCATGGAAGTGAAGGCGAATAAGAGAAGCTGCCATTCGGAGTTCTTTTGCGATAGCATTTCTTACGACTGTTCGAATGGTCGGAAGGGCTTTTGGACATGTATAGTCATAGTAGTTTGGAGTCAGGTAAGATGCTTGACCGTGATTTACACAGAACAATGCAAATAACATTGCAATGGCTACCCATGCAATTTTAGAAGAAAGGGCCATTGTCATGAAAGAGGACGTGATGTCTCGATAATTTTTAATTAGAAGCTAATTGAGAGTTGATCAGTGTGTGTCGATGTTGTAGATAGAAGCTGTTCAAGGTTTACTGTGTTTGTTTTGTGATGAGATGTGTCATGTTTGTATTTATAGGGTTCCTTTGCAGAAAGGTCTTTTTTGAGAAGAATGCTTCAGTTTTTTATTGGAACAGTACTAGCAGGAATAATTAATAATTTTTTGAAGAAAGAATAGGTCAGCCTCCCAACAGTTTAGATTTAATTAATGAATACGTTAATATAAAATGAGCCTTACATTGATGATTGGTCAGATT
Organism: Rhynchospora pubera; assembly: GCA_028095005.1. NCBI lineage: Eukaryota > Viridiplantae > Streptophyta > Magnoliopsida > Poales > Cyperaceae > Rhynchospora > Rhynchospora pubera. The sequence goes on from JAMFTS010000018.1 coordinate 8,157, forward strand.
AAGATATGCACTAGTACAACTCTCTCTAATAGCCGCTTCGATTACTACTTCCCAAGTCAAAAATTTTGGCTTTCATGAGTAATTGATTAGATATACTGGGGCTGTTATACCAATTAAATTAAGGACCATGAAAATGATTAATTGAATTCAATGGTCTGCGTCACATACTCACATGCGTTGCCAATGACTCGGTTTGCGCACGTTTGTTACTATATCAATCCTGTGACTCGGTTTGCGCACGTTTGTTACTATATCTATCCTGGAAAAGTAAGGATAAAATATATAAATAAATAAGCGAAAATTAGTCATATACCCCTCTAATCATTGCCAATTGAAAATATCCCCCTCCAATCATGATTATTTGAGATATTTACCCTTTCCGTTAACTATATCATTTTTTATTTTGAAAAGTAATTTTTATATTTTTTGGACAAAAGTACCCTCAACCCTCGACAATTGAGCTTCCTGCTGCGTAAAATGTAAATGTAAATTTTTGGGGGGGGGGGGGGGGGATTCTCTGTCTGATATGTACAAAAAAAGAATAAAAATGGTCGTGTTTTTCTATAGCAAATATCATATTCAAATTATCTCCTTTCTTATCTTACATACAAAGTTTCCTGAATATATACAAAAGATTATATATGTATTATATTCAAATCAGCATTCTTGTTATGCGTAAACGAGTGTAGCACTTGCAACTCAAAATACTTATATACGAATCAGTCGAGGGAAGAAGTTCAAATAGTGCATGCCAAAATAATGATACTAGGAGTTTATTTCTAAGAAATTGCTCGTTAAAAAGTCAGCTATTGAGGAAACAGTACGGTATTGGACATTTTCTCGCACCTGTACTTCCGAAAAGTAATTGGCACTTCTCCATTTATTTTTAACCGTACGTAATTCATCAAAAGAAGTGATTGGGACAAGACTTTGAAATCGGTGTTGGATTTCGCTAATTGCTACTTCGCATCAGCAATATACATTATTGCTGGTATTTTTCATGTGGCTTCAGCAGGATAGCTAGCGATTATGAAACCAAAAGTTTTCTTTTTTTTCTCACTGCATAACTTCTTGTAGGAATCTTTTGTTTTCAAATTAGTTCATTTTCAATATTATTTATCAATAACATTAAAATGTAGCTAATGTTTTACTCACCAAATCTTCTGGAGGAAGAATACAAATAGACGTACTAAATTTGATAAACAAAGAAAAACATGCAGCATACATAATACATTATGAAAGTACATAATAGATTTAACTTTTATCGCACTTAATCATCATGAAAATGCAACTTGTTCCATCTTATAATTAAATTTTTATAAAGTTTACTCTTAAGAATATTAACATCATTTTACGGAAAGAAAATAAAAGTTATATGTTTTAAGGTTTGCATATTTGATCCCCCGAACAAACAATACATATATAATCTTTTGTATATAATCAGGAAACTTTGATCGATTGATTGTCTTAGACTTTCTTTTGGTCATCAAGGCTAAGTTATATAAGTATTTAGTATTAACTCTAGAATCGAACACCGAGGTATTAAATCTAGAATCGAGCGCCCAGCTTAAGAATACTACTAAAGTTGAGGCAAATGCGGATTTTAAAACATTCAAAAAGAAAAAAAAATGTTTCCCATGCATATGGGATTAAATTTCGAAAAAAAGGAACATATTTCAACAAGGAATTATTTCTAGAGATACGGTATATTTTCTCCCTGAGGCAGGATATATTTAAGAATAATTGTTCAAATTTTATAGAGTTTATCTGTCGAATAAAAAGAATGAATCTTTAAGTACTTTCTTGTTGCCCAAAGAACTAACAGAGAAAATCAAATTAATTAAAGAAAAAAAAATTAGCAGCATACGCTAAGAACTTTGAATGAACAAAAAAAAATGTTTAAACTTTCATGCAATTGAATTTATTACACTTTTTAACAAACTGACAATAATGAAATTTTACAAGAAGGAACGCAAATATACGAAAAGTATCTATAAACAAGACATGAAAGAATTAAAATACAGAAAATACAGTCATGATGAACAATTGCAAGTGGTCGAGTGTCATGAAAGAAAGTGACAAGTGCCGCTCAATTAATTGCACTGCAAATCTTTCTTATTTGTCCAGACGAACCTGTCAGTGGGTTGATATCCCCCATCTTAACCATGGCAGCAGCAAAATCAGCATAAAAGGAGGATGAGTCCTTTCTATAGCCTGCAACAATGTCATCAGTTTTACCGCCATTGAACAAAACTTGATCAGAGTGCAACAGCCCCCTTTTCTCCATCAAATCTCTGTAGTACCTATTGTCAAATGTGTTTGGCGTAACAGGCTCAAGTGGTACCAAATTTGCATTCCCCTCATTGTTGTTGCGAGGGCAACTACGTCTCCTGTGGATAGCAAAATCCGGATCTATATTTGTATCATTGTATATGCGGTCCCTGAATGTCACACATCGAGCCTGACCAAGAGTGTGTGCTCCTAAAATAAGACACATGCATCCGGCTTTGTTAGTTGAAACTTGAATGAGAAATAAAGAGAAACATTGATGTTCTCTCAATAAACAATTTTTACTTTTTAGTTCTGATAAGTGATGTTTTAACTCAAAAATGTACCTGAAAGAGCAACCATTTCCTTAGCGTTGAGCCCCTTTTTATAAAATTTGCGGATGAGATCATCTAGATTTTCAGAAGCAAGGGGCAAATCAGCAGTCGCCAAATCTAGACTTGCGGTGGTCGAGTCCCGCCTCCCCAACTTTACTGTCCATGTTGGCCCTTTGACATACTCGGAAGAGTCTCTAGCTGCAAGTGTAAGTATATCTGCACATGAGACGACTCCTGGGCAAACTGCCTCCACTGCCTGCTTGGCAGCTTCTATGATATCCATTCCTCTTATCGAGTTGTTGTTCGAACGAGCCGTCTGCTCTCCGGTGAACCACGGGGTGCCTTTCAACAGCACCGATCCATCACAGCCCTAGTTACAAATTTAAACTAACAATATTAGTTCCTGTAAATTTGAATCCGATTATTATTCATAAGATTTTATGCTGTGACCTGTGAATATTATTATTATTATTATTTTGAGGGTAAACAACAGCAAACAGAAATTTATAAATGAGTATTAAGTTATAACAGTGTAAAACATGCAGTACTTTTACTCATTTTACATTTCAATGTTAAGGAAACTCATGAAATGGAAAGTGAGGTGGTGTCACTAGATAGACATCTTTAACTAATATAAATTGAATATCACTAGCTTTCGCATCGCGCTTCGCGCGATGTAAAATTATTCTAAATATATTTTGTTATTGTTCTTAATTCTTTTGAAGAGAAAAATAAGTGGAGAGCATGAACAGTCACCATGCATCATTAGTATTAATTTATTTCATTACATTTTTTTTTCCTTGACAAAGCAAGAATGATCAGAATTTCGAAGAATCTAATTTATCCGTGGAGTGCAATTATACCTTATGTGATAATCAAAACAATAGAAGATAATGTAGCGTGAAATGTAAGTACCTTTATGCACTCACAAAGTATTGACAAACAGGTTACATCTAATTTCACTACATAGTCGAAGTAATGCCAATGCACACCTTGTTCAGATGTAAGTACTTGTCGCTCTTCTTCCATCCCAGCACAAACGCCTACAATGTACCTGATAACATATTGAAACCTGGTGAGTTACCAATATGAGACCTGGTGAGTACCTAATATCATTATACAGGTATTCAGCACAAAAAAAAAAAAAACTTACATATTGAAATCATGAACACCAAATACCAAATAGTAAACTGTTACCAAACTGGTACACACTCATAGCACACAAAAAAATATCTGTGGCTGACTATTTCCACCAAATACTCATTTAATCCAAATGTCCCTATAATTTCCGACAATTATATCCTAACAACCACTTGATAACAATAAAAACATGAAGCAAAATATGATGCATGTGATCAGAGTGGCTGAGGAGCTCATTGACAATCACAAACTCATCATATGCTAAATTGAAATGTACTGACTAACAATGCCATCATTTCAATAGAACATAAAGCTATTCCTTACCTTTTTTTTCATCCAATTAATTAGGCTGGTGGATCCCTCACCTATAGGCATCAACCTTCGAATCTTCATTTGTCATTGAAAGAAAACATAAGCAACAAAGAAACAAAAAATAGATAAAAGTACTGGATGCTATTTCTCAAAGACATAACATTAAAAAGTACAATACAAATCAGAAGCTATCATAAGTACAAAATGAAACTTATTTTTTTACCTTCTTTTCATCCAATTAATAAGGCTGTTGGACCCCTCAGCCATGGGCATCATCTTCCAATCTTCATCTGCCATTGGAAGGAAACAAAATCAACAAAAAAAAAGAATAATATGCCTCAACAAACTAAAGAACATAATAAATATTTATTTGATAGCAATAATATACAATAATATACCAAGTACATAGCATAATCTATTGTGCAACTGAAAGGAAAATATGAGATACAAAAAGCTTCTAAATTTCTGGGGCAAATCCGACATAAGACTCGTGTAATGTACTTCTAAGCTTACAGTAAACTTATCTTGTCTTGTGTTCAATTAAGGCAGAGAGATTAATCCCAAATGTCAGCTCTTCAATGACTCATACATGAACTTGTGCAACCTGGAATAAGAATTCATTAGTGTTTAGTTAGCTTCTTATTTGCTGGTTTATACAGTGTTGTAATAATTATTCCACAAAAATAACAATAATTGATTTTAATAATGATTTACCTACTATAGAATTCTTGTGGAAGATACTGAAAGCCAAAAAAAAATTGTTAATAAGGTTTCCTATTTTACCCCCTTATTACACGTCCAGAATGCTTTAATTCTATTGTTAAATTAATTTCTATAAAAGCAGCAAAGATAGATCAATTCATACTACATGAGTATTCATATTAATTGAATTCTTGTTGGTGCATTATTAGTTTGACAAATCACAAACCAACCTTTTGTGATAGTATCACTGTCATGGCATTCAATGCAGTCCTCAGTCAAATATACTTGGAGATTTTAGGAAAAAAAAAAGTAGTAAATGACTCTGTATCACAATTGCAGACAAAGAAAAAGGGTTACTCTTTTTATTTTTGAGGCAATACACCAGAGAAAATGCGACAAATCGATCCTACATAAAAAAAACTCATTTTAGGATAATAAAAAGTTCAATATAATAGCACCAAAAACTGCATATAGATGAATCCTATACTATTGGACTCTCCCTCATATGGCAATAATTTTTTGGCATTTTTCTTTCGATGTCATGGACACTGACACTATATTCTCCAAATGGTTGGTCTTTGGAAGGAGCTCCTCGCATCCCAATCACAAAGCCACCTCACATGTTCTTTTGTTATTTATTGGGATGCATTGTGTGATTCATCTTTTCATCTGTATCAATTGCTAATAGACAAATAATGTATATAATTTTTTTTTTATGAATCGTATACTATGAATATAAAAAAAAAACTTGCTGATATTATATAAAAGTGAGTTTTTTGCGCACTGAGCGAACATTTTCCACATTCATTGTTGGTGGTAATAGAAATAATAATATAAATCATGCAATGAACAATGTACAAAAAAAAATATTTCAAATAATTTTACCCAGGCATTGTTAATTTTTTTTTATATAAAAAGCACCAAAAAGTTCATTGAAACCATCTGTGTTTGAGATCAGCATAAGCTACAATTGACTGGTCTATCCAATTTTTAACAACTTGGAGCGTAAACCATCTATAATTTTTCAAATACTATTATAACAATGCAAATAAACTATTGTAAAAGCAGCTCATAAAACTGCACCATCGAGAATATTATACAAATAAACTATAGTATTTTTTTATCGCCTCATGTTAAAATATGAACACACTGTTAATCAATACAATCATTTGAATGTATAAAAATAAAACTTGCTAATTAATTATAAGAAAAAAAAGAGAGGGAAAAATTAAAAAGACTTAAAATAGATTAGAACATTTGGGCTTAATCTTAATCGGAACTAACCTGAATCGGCTTGGGGTCGAGGATAACACCATTACTGCAGCCTCCATTATCATCTAATACAATTAAATATTATATTTCTGCAAAAGTAACAAAGATGTTTGAAACTAAAAAAGCATAAACTGACCATGCTTACACAAAGCCGCTAAAAGCTGGGAAGCTGATTAGGAATAATGTTCCCAAAGCAAACTCGTAGTAGCTTCCAAAAATTCTAAATTTTCAGTCAAGCAAACTGCAAAGAAGGAATAAGAAGAAGGAATTAAGTCAATTCGAATGAAAATAAGTAATCGATGAGGAAATTAGAGAAAAAAAAAGAGCCAAGACCTAAAAACTGTAATGTCAAGGAGGAACATTAGAAAGGAAATCAAAATAGAAAAACAAAGCTATGATTTTTTGTACTTAATTAGTAACACATCCGTAATCTTATGTTAGCATAGAAGCTATAGCAGCCATCAATGAAGAAATACAGAACCAACATTCTTAAAAAAAATAATAATAAACAATCAATAAAAGGTCTAATGATCAATACACGAACAACTACTTTGCAAAATAACCTTTATTTCACCAAATTTATTTAGCATGAAACGTGTTTTTCTTTGTCCTTGCAAAAGTCTCTGCAAATAGCAACATATAGAAAAAAATTTATTAAATCTATCGTTATCTCACAAACTAAATACTGAAAAAAGGTTATAGAATTTATCAATGATCCATATATAGCTCATAATCAACTGTAGTCCATATACAATATTATAGTAACCGATTTAAAATCAATTTCTCAACAATTGCACTTTACCCCAAAGTGAATGATCAGTTCAATCCCAAAAGTTGGCACAAATCAAGGTTTAGGAAACCATAGCAGTAAATTAGATGAAGAAATGTAGTTAGGGCGAAGTTCAATACCTTGCATTCATGGACAATGCTTCTGTGCTCGACCAACTTGACCGCTGCTCTGCACCTCATCCCAACCGAGCAGCCTCTCATCTTAACTCTCACCAGAGGAATCAAGGAAAAAAAGCAAAAAACCTGCAGCAATCCAACAGAGATAAAAGAATTAATCAGAAGCAAAGGTTGCTAAAAGCGAAATAAGTAAAGTCGTGTCTGAAAATAATCAGATTAGAGCCTCTCCACCTTCGCTCCTGAGCTTGCTTACTTCGGCAGATGCTTTATTCGAAGAGCATTTAGAGAAGATGAGCAGAGAAGAAGCACACCGTTGTCGTCAGAGGCGAGTGAGAGGATTACGGATTTGATGCGAGGAATCGAGTTCAGAGTCGAACCACCGCCATGGCTGGATCTGTTGTCGGAGGAGCTAGCTCACCTTCCCCGATCTATCTCTCTCTCTCTCCCTCATCTCTCCTAGTAAGGTGAGTTAGGTAGACTGGGTTTTTTTTTTTTGGATAATCGCTAGGTCGACTGGTAGAGGAGAAGAAGCCGGAGGCGATCGGTAGAAGAAGCTCTTCTCTCTTTTCTCTCTCTCTCCCTCATCTCCCTTTTCTCCCTCTCCTCGTTCTGCGATCTGTAGAAGAAGCTAGAAGGTACTCTAGCACATTATCAGTTGGACTTGGAGCTTACACACCGTAGACCATGTTCCTTCTGATTTTTGTTGGTTTACGTGATCCATGCCCATCCAATGAATGGAACTCATCACATGCGTTTCCAGGAGCGAGTAAACCTCAGACGGACGAACGGACAGGATCGAATCCATCTGCGCGGAGGGAGAAATAGACGGTCCAGATAATTGAACAGTAACTGGCTGGTTTGAAATTGAAGTATTTAAGATAGTTATAGTTATGTGATTTACCAGAACAAAGCAGTCGTGAAAGTGAAGGCGAATAAGAGAAGCAGCCATTCGGGGTTCTTTTGCAATAGCATTTTGTATGGTTTTGCGAATGATCGGAAGGGCTTGTGGACATGTATAGTCATAGTAGTTTGGAGACAGAGAAGATGCTTGACAGTGATTTAGACAGAATAATGCATAGAACATTGCAATGGCTACCCAAGTAATTTTTGAATGAAGGGCCATCGTTATGAAAAAAACACGTGATGGCTAGATAATTTGTATAAGAATAATTAAGCAAATTGGGAGTTGATCAATGCGTATCAATGTTGTAGACAAAAGCTACTAAGATTTATTCGGTGTATTTTGGTGATGAGGAGAGGTGCCTCTTGTGTGTATTTATAATGTGCCATTGCTGAACAGGTCTTAATTTGAGAAGAATGCTTCAATTTTTTTATTGAAATAGTACAGTCAAGAAATAATTAATATTATTTTGATGAAAGTATAGGTCAAGCCACAAGCCTCCAGATTTTTTAAATTTAATAATTAATACTTTTATCCAAACTGCGTAAAGCTGGTCAGATTAACTTATGTACAAGTACAACTCTATCTGCCAGCCATTTCAATTATTCTTCACCAGTCACAATTTTTGGCTTTCCTGTTTATTTAATTAAATATATTGGGGCAGTTATAATCATAAATAATCATGAAAAATTATATATAGTTCTAATTCAATGGTCTGCGTCACATGCGCGGGGCGCGCCCAATTGCTTTTGACTTGGCCGGTTTGCGTTGTCGAGTATATATATCTATCCGGGAAAATTAAGGATAAATATATATAGAGAAAACCATACTAATGTACGGAAGCTTCGGTGCATACTGATTCAAACTTTTGGATCTACTTCAAAATAATCGATTCAAACCGTCCAAGATGGCCTCCCTATTGAAATCTCCTTGGAAATCAAATTTTACATTTTTTTCGAAATTTTGAAGTATTTTTTTATTTTTAAAAACTACTATTTTTGAACGGTTCAGAAAAAAATTAGATTAGCGATTTTTTAAAATTTGAAAAAAAATACTTAAAAATTTCGAAAAAAATATAAAATTTAGTCAGTAGCGAAGATTGCATTTGAAAATTGTTATATATTGATAGATTCTTTTTTCCTGTACATACTAAAGATTCTATATGTTCTTTGTTAATGTTGCGGGATTAATATGCAAATCTTAATAATATATTTTGGATTATTTCCATAAAATGATTTTAATATTCTTAAGAGTAAAAAAGTTTTTCGCAATCACTTGTTGTGGATTATTTCCATAAAATGATTTTAATATTCTTAATACTATATTTTTGGATTAAATACAGCAAAAAGCAATTCATTAGCAAAATCCAACAATGATTTCAAAGTTTTGTCGCGAGTCTCGCGATCACTTGTTTTGGATAAATTACGGATAGAAATAAATCGACATGTGCTTATTTTTCGTACGTATATGTACGAGAAAGTGTTCAATACCAGAGTATTCCTCAATGGCTGACTTCTTTTTTTTTGTCTGACTTTACAACATTCAATTTCTACATAAAAACTTCCAAGTATCATTATTTTGACATGCATAAGGTTCATTTGAACTTTACACGTAAAAGGACAGGTGATTCATTCAAACCATTGATTAATAAATAAAATAATGGACAGTTGATTCCACTTTTGCTCCTTAAAATTGTAGGGTAAAAGGTAGTATTTTTTCAATTAAACACGCGCGTGCGCGATTCATATGCGCAGCAATGCGCTTTCGTTATTTGGAATAAATAATCTCGGCTTAGAAAGATTTTTGGATTTTACATTTTTTTTTATATATCTTTTTAGTAAATGGAAGAGCTCAGGCATTCCTTTATCATAAATTATATTTGGTGCTAAACTTTGATCTTGCAACAATCTCCCCGGCCCAGGGAGATCTAATTTTGCCAAAAGTAATCGTTGGGAGTTCTGATTTAATAACTCTTAAATTAAGAAGTTCTAAATCACTACTTAAATGAAGGATGACTCAACAAAAACAAAAAAATAAATAAAAAGAAGCCACGCTCAGTTCTTCTGTGTACCTTTACTTTGGCAAAGTCTAGGCTATCTTGTATCGGAACTAGTTTGTAATCCTTTCTCCAGGTATTTATTTATTTTTCAAGTTCTTCGATTTATTTATTAAATTGCATAATGTGACATTGCTAAATTCATGATTTGAGGAATTTTCGTTATATTAAGTAATTACAAAAAGTAAAGTTTTGACTAATTTGTTTAGTTAGGCTATCTAGTTAACCAGAAACTTTATAAATGGGTTTGATTGCACCGAGAAGAAAGAATAGGAAGGAAGAGACACAATCGAACAAAAAATAAATATGAAAATAAATCTTTTTCTCTCTTCACATGAATAGATGATATAAGAAATAAATTTCTTAGGGTGCGTTTGGATATAGGAAGAAGGAAGAAAAAAAATTATAAGCAATTCAAAATCTTTACAAAGTTACACACTTTCCAATACTTCTTCCCACTTCTTCCCTTCTTCTCACACCTATCCAAACGGAGCCTTACTTCCTCTTCCTTTCTTGGTGCCACCAAACACACCTCTTATGTTTCTTATCCCACGCTCAAAAATAAAAAGGAAAAGTAGTACAGAATATTCGAACCTTACGACAACACGGTACTTGAATTTCAACTACATGTGATCGATTGTTATGATTAAACCGTTCAGTACAATTGAGATAAGTCCCCAATGAGAAAGCAAATCCGAACGGATGAATTTAGTCGGCATGCGTGGTAGATTTTTGGGTATTTGTTTTAGATAAGACTGTCTTCCAACACCATACTTAAAATAAGCCGCATGCCAAATCCAATATAAATTACCAACAAAGTTGAAGAGGAATAACCTATAAGCTGGTACAAAGGGCCTGTGAGTTAGCTCGTACAAAAGTGACCATATGGCTTATGAATTGGTGATTTAAAATTTCCTAGCTTAAAGTATGCGATATCATGGGCCTGTTAAGAGCATTGAAATTGAAAGTATTGGACGATTAAAGGAGACCTGTTATAAGACAGCTTACGGTGACCAGGACCAATGACCACGCATATCAGTATCTCCGAATTTTCACCTTGCTTGGGAGCTGACAAACCCGTTACACTTAACCAAATACCAGAAGAATTAATCCGTTAGCTAAACTGAACATGGCACTCTTTCAGAAAAATGTTCCAAAAGAATTAAGCTAAACCTTAACAATTATGGGTAATTTTTTGGTACAATATGCCATCGGAGCTAAATTTTCTGATGTACATCATACACGACAATATACGAGGTCTCATTTTCCTTCCTTTAGGTGACTTCTCACATTTGGGCACCAAATGGAAGAATTTTGGGTACTGGTTCGTTTAGGCTTCGATGATCACGATTGAAAATTTTTTAAAAAAAAAAGAACGAAAGATTTTTAAAAAGAAAGATAACCACGCATAAAAATTATAATAGAACAAACAACAACACTTCAAACCCACAGCTGAAGCCCAAAGCTTAGGTCCAAATGCACTTTCAACCCTACGATACCGATGCCAGGTACAGATTTAACAATTCAGCACTACCATAAACTTTTATTGTCATAATTATTGTTCATTCATATAGTCAACTTGTAACTTCAAACATTAACACTTTATTGCTGAATCACATCCTAGAAATCTGGAGAGGAACCATTAGTTCAGTGAGTTCCTCTCTCATAACAATCTTCAACAAGTCAGAAATACCATGCTGAATAGAAAGCCGCTTTCTGCAATCTTCAGCAGCAGCAATGCCAGATGAGTAGGCCCCATGCACAGAACCTGAGTGATCCATACAAGCAGCCTCTCCGGCAAAATATAAATTTTCCACCGGTGCACAAAATCTCTCGTACAAATCAGCAGGTTTCCCGACCAAGTCGCATGAATAAGCTCCCAGCGAGTCTGGGTCAGTACCCCAGTGTGAGACCAAATATTGCACCTGGAAATGTAGAAAATATAATCTTAGGATTTTACCTTTAAATGATTTCATCAAATATGAAAACACTGCAATAATTATATATCATTCCAAAAAAAATGTTGATTTCTGATTTGCATTAATATCAACCTTCCTTATTATTAATTTCAATATAAATCATTTCAAAAATAAAATAAAATTGGAATACTTACCGGTTGAGGGGAATCAGGAAGCATCTTCCTGAGCTGACACATAACCAAATCAACTACTTCCTCGTCGGACAATTTTTCAATATCATAAGCAAATCTGCCAGCAGTCATGTAAACCAAAACTGGATTTCCAGTCGCCTTATGAAGATTTAGGAAATAACCACATGAGTATGAGGTCTGTGCAACCATGCCCAAAACCTCAACATTTGGCCAAAAGACCCTATCGAACCTGAGTGCTACTTTGTTTTCAATTCCAACCCCAAGGTCAGATATCGCTGATGCCTTCCACTCTGGCAGTTCAGGCTCGAATTTAATGAGATTTGCTTTGAGTACCCCTAGTGGGACGGTAATTATCGCTGAATCAGCGACAAAGTTTGTGCCATTATCAATTGTTACTATCACCTTGTTGTAGCGTTGTGTGATTTTGGAGACCCTGAAATAAAATTTAATTAGCCTATATTGCATCTGAAAAATATGCGCAATAATTCTTATATTTGGAGATAATGCATGCCTGTGATTGAGACGAATATCCAGGCCTTCCGCAAGAGCCTTTATGACTGGGTAGTAACCTTGCACCATTAGACCATGTCCACCAGAAAGAACATGCTCCTGTATTTGTATCTATGTTAATGATTATATAAAGATTATTTCAAATTGACATTTCTTATTGAAAACAATAAAATCGTACCTGATCCCAATTTTTGAGAGAGATGGTATCAACATCAGCTGCAAACCATGCCTCCATTCGGCATACATACCACTGGAGCACTTCATACTCTAAACCTTCAAGCCTATGTCAAATTAATGAGGAATTGCATGTCAAATTCCAGAACTAGTTTATGCAATTTGGTAGATTTTTAATTCTTAATATGCATGTAAATTTGGAGTCGTGAAGTATATCCATGAAATTTATCCTTTGATATCTTTAAAAAAGTTGTATAAAGAAAATGCTGTACCTTAGATGAGGATATTTGTTAAGAACAATGGAGATGGCTTCCAAAAGGCACATGTCATTCATATGCTCATCACGTACTTTTATAGTCTGTTATAGACAAAAGAAAATCACACTCCAAAACAAATGAATATATAAACTTGCAAAGGCTAAACTTTGAGAGAATCTATTTTCATACCTCTTTGAGAATTGTCTCAAATATTTCCCCAACTTTGATCACTACCTCCTGAGGAACTTGATGACCTTTTTTATCATATAGAGCATAGCTACAAACCCAAAATTAGAAAATTTTACAAAACTTGTCTTCAAACTCTCCAAAGTAATGCCCAATAGATTGAAAGGGAACCAAAATAGTACCTCTCGAGATCGTGATCATACAGCACAGAATCATCACCGCTAGTGCGGTACAACTTTAGACCAAGGCACCTGATGAGCGGTGCAAGTGAGTTTTCATTGCACACTCCATGCAACCTGAATGAGACGATAAAAATTACAAATATACACTAAAACCAAAAATACTTGTAGAAGATTAATAATAGCAGAACACAAGGGAAATTATACAAACCATGAAGCACCCATGTCAATTGGGCAGCCAAAGGAGTAATCTGTGTTGACTCGGCCACCTATTCTATCTCTTGATTCCAACACAGTGACCTGTATTTTTTTAATTAAAAAAAAATAAGAACCAAGAGATTCAACAAATTGAGGACCATTGGAAAAGTTATAACCAATAATAAATATTAAAAATGAGAACTTCATTAGGAGCTAGCCACCAATCAGACTCATCAATCGTACACAGTTATGGGAATTACCTTTCTAGATGTATAACTTTGTCTGTTGAAGTTCTAACTAGCTACTATTGATGTCATAAGAACCAGACCAGACTGGCCAGTCTGAATAGAGGAATTAATTATCAGACACTATGCCAGTTAGGTGCAGTAATTCCATTAGAAAGGTTAATAAAACAACTAAAACTGATTGGCTTGTTTTAACAAAGTCGCTAAATGGGCTCCACACGTTAAAAAAAAAAATGGTCTCCTATCAAATCTACATCCCATTCCCAACTTTTTTTCCTGTTGATCCAAAAAGCACAGAAATGAATGGAAAAAGTAGAACAGAGAAGTTCTTGGATTATTGTAAATATATACATATATTGGATTTTACTCGAATGTAATTATAGTGGACTGGTTGTACCATGAGTATTGCTTCCATATATCAATCAAGTAAATGATTTTATCAGTTTATGTACTTACAATATGATATAATTTGTTATATGCATACTTATACTAAAGTAAGTGGCCTGACCATTCACAGTTGTTTGTTCATATAGGCTATTATTGTTTGTTCATAGTTATCCCTATAAGAAAAGAGAGAATAAAACCTTAAATGCAGCATTAGACAAAGACCGGGCAGCTGCAATCCCTGAAATTCCAGCACCAATCACTATTACAGAAGGGGGAGAAGCTTGTTGTCTTTCAATGAGTGAGAGAAAAGGACCTAAATCACAAAACAGAAAACAATTGAAAAGAAAATTATTAGACAAGGTAAAAGAAAATAACTACCAGTTTATTGTAGTCCACCGATGTGTCGATTTCAACAAATAGTTTATCAAGATTAACACTAAAATTACTCAACTCAATACAGCTATTGTTTTATATCGCTTTCAAGTTTGATTCTTCCTACTCCACTAGACCAAAATGTACAATAACATACTTTCTCTGTATTAAAACAAAAGTGTGACATCTGATAAGCACATCAACTATGTCACCCAAAAGTGTCTAAAAATAGATCCCAAGAATTTTCAATTGGAAACCCAAAATAGAAAAAAGGTATCTAACTTCCACAATAAAATAATCACTGTTTTGAGATGCTGTTTTCTTTCTAGATACATTATAGTAAAGTTTACCAATTCATTATAAGATCTTGTAAAATTTCATCATTTCAAAACACACACACACAAAATAGTGAAATAAGGTAACTAAATTAAAAGGAAAAAATAGATATTATTAAAATCTAGTGGCAAGTAGGGACAACTAGATTAATAAATATATTTAAATAAGCCCTGCTAGAATATAAAATTTGCCATCACACCTCAAATAAAAAGGTGTATACACACTAATTTTTCACTGAGGTAACGGATAGCCCGTAAAGAATTATAAATTAATCAGAAAGGTGAGCCTTTTCTATTATTTTGTGGAAGGGGGGGGGGGCTTGGCCTAATCGTTTGGACAAAATAATAATAATAAATAACCTCGGCAATGATTTTATGAAAAGGAAATAGCTCTTAAACTAATGTACAACATTGGAATTCGCAGTAACAATTATAATTTGATGCTTTCAAGGGGCTTTATTAAAATTTTACGCATCCTCCTATTAAGATTAAATATATATCAAAAAGTAATTTCAAAAAATTGATCCAGAAAAGAGAAAACCGAGTTCATACCTCCAACAGAAAAGCTGTTACGATCCATTACGTTCGCTTCGAGAATCGAAAATCCAAGTAAATCAAACCCAAACTAACCACCGAGAGAAACGAGTCCTAATCCGAGCGCTTAAAATTGTGCCAAATTGGAAGCTAAATTTAACTCAAAAACTCAAAAACACAATTACTCTCAGTAGATTTACGTATAGGAAGAGAAAGGTAAAACACGAAAATCAATAATCCGTCCATGAAGCGGCTCGCGTCAGAGCGGCGATGTAACCGATCAAACCAGCTCATACCCTAATTTGTTGGATATCCCGTTTCCCACCCCGCATAAAATTCGACAAATTTGCGTCGAATAATCGAAAAACGGACTTGAAATTGTAGATGGGATTGAAGGAAGGAGATTTGAGCGTCTCTCCTGAGATTGCGTATCGGCATTATATAGGCGAGGGACGGAGAGGTGGGAGAGACGGAGACGAGTGTTTTCTGTGTTGACGGTTTTACCCTTCTATTTCTTATTGACGATTTTACCCTTTCATCCTCTGAAGCGTCGTCTGGCACTCTCGTCTCGGGAGGGTATCCTCTGCCAACCTTTTGAGGTTGGTAGAGGGCCAACTCTTGATCCGAGCCATTCGATCTAATCTCGACGGTTAAGATTTTTCGGGCCTATCAATCTCAGATACATGCACGGGGCTCCCTTAACCGTTGAGATTAGATCTAACGATCTAGATCGGAAGTTGTCACTCTACCAACCTTAAAAGGTCGGTAGAGGATGTGATTCCCTCTGGTCTCTGGCGACATTTTTATAAATAAACCCTTCAAGTTAGTGAAATATGAAACTACTGTCCACATTTACCAAAAAAAATTCGAGCAATGAATCAATTGAAATATGGTTTGTCCGCATTTTGGGTGGACGTTACTCCATCAACAGCAGCCAGTGATATAACAGCATATATACTGATTTGGGTAGAACCAATTAGTCTATAACATATTTTTATCTAACCTACAGTTAAATATATAAGGATTTTTAATGTTGTGATACATTTTTGTCAACTCGATTCTATGCGACAAATGTACTTTGTACTTCCGTTTGGAGGAAGGAAAGAAGGGAAGAAGTGAGAAGAAGTATTGGGAAGTGTGTAACTTTGTGAAGAGTTTGAATTGTTTATAATTTTTTTTCTTCCTTCTTCCTTCTTCTTCTTCCTAGAGTTTCAATTCTTTCATGCCCTAAGCAATAAATTTGAAACTTTTAACAAACCTAGTTTTATAGTTTACTCTTCTAAAACTTTCCTTATAGAAAAAGGGATTATATTAAATCATTCAACGGTTTTATAAAAATTTTTGTCATGCTAGTGAGAAGAGACAAAACCAATTAATATTTGACAGTTAAAAAAAAAAACCAGAAAAGGTGAAATATTCAGAGGGAATACGCTTAGAGAATCTAGAGTTATTACTTTGAAACTTCCCATTGGTATATAAATATGTCTCAATACTTCAATTTTACATACTTCAATTGGGCGTTCACTTTTTATATCGTTAAGTTTTTAAATGTGATTTAAATATTATTTTTTTGCATGAAGGTTAAAAAAAATGAATGTTATCTAGAAAAAATATTCAACAACTTAAAAATAAATGTCCAGAAATACATACACATGTTGTATTCAAATAAATACTTTACAATTCAAAGCATGGGGGAAATTTCCAAAGAAGATGATATCACAAATAAACTTTAATATTTTCTTTCAAGTCTTAGCACAGGAGACAAATATAACTTAATAGTTGGTGAATTTAATTTTTTTTAATATTTAAAGGTTGAGATTTATAAATTAGTCATCTGAAATAATATTGTCAAAATTTTAAAATACTCTGTAATAGTGTTTTCAGAAAATAAAAAATGTTGAAATAAAGCGCAAGAGAGCTAGAAAATAAACGGACGTATATATATTCTTAAAATAAGAGCATATAAATATCATTGTTTGGAAACACTATAAAAAATCTTAGATTTTTTAATTAAAGTTTTTATCTATTTTAAAAAAAAATAAAGTTCTTTTTTAGCCCTATGTAGGCTTATTCAAGATTTTTAAGGAGCGCCGCTCATGATTCAACAAAATTTACAGCTTGTTCATACGTTTTTGGGGTAAATTACTGAATATCTTAAGGGCATAGCTGTCCAAAGAGTTTGATTTCCCATCAGAATAATAGCAACCGATCTTCCATATCCAAACCTTCATGCACGATTGTGCAGCATTATCCTGACATCAAACTTGTCGTATATATTTTAGATATTTGTGCCGACATATCTCAAAAAGTTGTGGTTGATGTTGCAAAATAGATAAATAGAGTATATTGTATAAGAAAATAAATTGTCCTCATGTATCAAATTTATTAAATGAAGCAAAAGACTAAGGCTAGTATCAATTGTCAAAAATTAAGAAACTGAAACACATTAATTTTATTTTTATATTATTGCACCTTAAACCATTTCCATTTGTTGTATTCAGAGTACTAATATGATCTGCTATAATGCTGCATTGTGTCAACAAGTACGAAAATTAGAATTTTCTTGCATGAAACACCGATGTGTATAAATTTAAGGATCACAGACGATCTGCATATAGTAGGGTCCAGAGGACGCCCGTGCCATTGCGAATTTGCGATATTTCTGAGGGCAGTGGCAGGTACTGATGTGCCATCCTCTCCGATCACAACTTGCTGGATTGATTATTTACTGATTAAAACAATAAAACGGAGAGCTAACTTTAGACTTTACTGGAGAAGAAAAATTCGGCGACGTCGATCCGGACGCTGAAGCAAATGATGCAGAGAGAAAATCGCAAAAGTGCAACCGGAAATGTTTAACTCTGGGGCCAATTTTATCAACTAACTTTAGAGATTTATTATCAGACTCAATTATAACAGGGCCACCGCACCGTCTTGTTTTTGGTCAATTTTGCCCACCACGCATGTCGGGAGCTTTGACACTTGGTTGCTGGTCCCCGCCATAATTGCTGTACCGGACGTTTTAGATATTTTTCCTTTAATAATTGTTTAGTTTTTCGCTTTTTCAGTTTTTTGTCAATTAAATAAATTGTTTATTTGGAATTGACAACTGACGACAGATTAGAAACCGTAGACGTTTTTACCGCTGCTGAGTGGACTGTGACTCCGTGAGTTAAAAAAAGTAGTCTCTTTCTTCCAAAAGAAAAAATAAAATAGTTGTCCATCTGCATTCTTTTTGCTCTGAAATTTTATTTTGTTGGAATAAAATTTTTTTAGCTACGTGTCTGTGTTCATAATCTTATTGGGACTAATTTTCGTAATGTTGTTTCATTTTTCTTTGAAGCAGGTAGTGCTGATTATGGTCGGATTTAGTAGGATACTGATTCTTTGACGACATGACCAGTGAAATAAAATTCAGACGCAGCAATAATGATGAATATCATTGTAAATAACAAAAAAAAAAAAGAAACAAGACTTTTGGACATCATAAAAATATATATCATGGGGTAATGCTAGCATTAAATATGTTTGACATCAAATGCGATCCAAGGATCCAAATGACTACTGCTGAAATTTCAAATGACCCATCCAAATCCCTAAATGTAATCTTTATATATTAGATTTTCGACCAAATTTTATATTTTCTTCAAAATTTTTTAAACTATTTCTTTATATTTTTTTTCTCCCAAAATTAGAGGGTCTAACAGATTGAGAAATTTCTTAAATTTGATCTTTAAGGATATTTTTATTATGAAGAATATATTGAGCAATTCGGATTGACCATTTAATCTTGAAAATTGAAATTGGATCGCATCGGAAGGATTCAAGTGTCAATCACGTTTAGCTCTAACATTACTCATATTATGAGTACCTTTATTTTATTTATTTTCTGCATTTTAAAATACATATAACAAAATTTATTTACTGAGTATAATAATTATGGAGAATAAATAATTTTAGGAAAATGACTACTTTGCTGCTGTAACATTAAAAATGATAGCTTAAATCAATTCGTCTTATGATCTTTTTTTCCCCCTGTTTAAAAGAATTTATCACATGACACAAGAAAGATCATTTTCTTTTTTCGCGAGTCGACTATTGCAGAAGCTATCCCATAATGTGGTTAATTAAAAATGTAAAATCGTAAAATGTAAATTTTTAATATTATTTTGGTAATTTGATTATAAGTTGATAGCATAGGCACTGAAACTAGCGTCGTATTCGTATTAGATTTTTATCAGAAACCACAATAAATTAACTTTTGCTCTTTTTTTCCATCCACATCTTGCTTGACATGTCAATTGATAGATTTTTTGTAGAATTATTATTTGTTTTTGGAACAATTCAGAAGATATAATTGTCGAACAAATCCAATAGTCCAATGGCATCAAAGATCCATATGCAAGAATGCTACATTAAAGTTTAGAACAAGATCATACCACGCAATACATGCCATGTCTAACTAATACACGAAAAATGACATTCTCGTTGATTAATCAATGGGACCACTGCAAAAGTCACTAACACTGTTAGGGAAAAAAAAAAACAAGAAAAAATTGAAATATTGGAAAGCTCATTCACTAACACTCAATTAGTGAAAATAATAAAATTTCGTACTAGATAAATCACAAGATACATTAGATTTGAATAAAGAAAAATTACGTGCCACGATGAAATAAAATAAACCGTAAATAAAAAAAATCGTTCTTTTATAAAATCCAAAAGATATCCTCAAAATTATATATGCCGAGTTGCGATCCTCTATAACCGTGATGTGATATTCAGGCCAGTCAAACGCTTATAACAGTCACGGAATTCAATATTTTGTTATCCGTTTCGTTTCAGTAATGGTACATACTATTGATTTTGTTAGTTGTTTCGTTTGGACAGAATGATCAAATTTCAATTATATACCACAAACGTATGACGAAATCAGTTTCGTTACCATTCTATTTTTTTAAACGAAATGAAAATTCGTACCATTAATCGTTATGTTTGAACGGAATAGCCACAGAAACACGTGGACGAATACTCCATTGACAGCCCTAGTAGTACAGTGAATTGTTATCTCAAGGAACTCCCACCAGGATACCCAACCACTATGGCTCGCTATTTAAAACCTTAAACTTTTGACAATTGTTGGAATTTTGAATTATGTGCGGCGTCAGCTTTTCTGCGATAGTGGAATATAATATATAGATTATTACCGTTTTAAATTTTTAATACAAGCAGTACTACAAACCAAACCCATTTAGCCAAGCTGACAAACCACACATCCATACTCGTCATAATTAATTGCCAGCAGGAGCTAGGGGTTTCACTCTCCAAATTTCATCATATTGGATGCGTTTGGATCGTTGGAAGAAAAAAGAAGAAGAAAAAAAAATTATAAATAATTTAAACTCTTCACAAAGTTACACACTTCCCAATACTTCTTCTCACTTCTTTCCTTCTTTCCACACCTATCCAAACGGAGCCATTGGAAATATTTTTTTTTCCTGTGCAATGATTACTATTCCATAAATTCATCTTTAAAATTTGTTCAATAAAATTTTGGCACATTTAAAGCGTATATTTAGCTATTGCGTGATGCATGTTTAAATATTGAATTTATTTTTGTTTTTATGTCCCTGATAACTACTTCAAATTCAAAGATTCATCTGGTAAGCCTTCCATATTTACCTATTGCATGATGCGTACTGAATTATTACTACACTTCACTTCTGCTGTCAAGATTTATATATTATGCGTACCTATTGTATATATTACATAAATATATATTATATAAAGAGAAAGTTTAATATTTACCATAGTGCATAGGGCTTTCTATGCACCGCGGACTTTTTTGGAGGTATTTTTGTAAATTGACAAATCTAATTTAACCAATCTAATCTACATATTGAAATCTCATAGCAAATAAAATTTTATAATTTTTGAGATTTTATTACTATTTTTTAAATTTTTTTAAACATGCTATTATTAGAAACAAATTACTATTTAAAATATTCCAAAAATGGCAGGTTTTAAAAAATTCAAAGTAAATAGTAATAAAATTCCAAAAATAGTAAAATTTGGTTTGCTATGAGATTTCAACATGTAGATTAGATTTGTTAAATTAAATTTGTCAATTTACAAAAATATCTCCAAAAAGGTTCGCGGTGCATAGAAATCCCTATGCACTATGGTGCATATTAAACTTTCTCTATCTTAAAATGAAAATGAATTTAAGAATTTTAACAACTGTCTCAATCTTTAGCACTTTTTTCAAATTCATTCGAAGGATATACAATGCACATCTGATGTCTCACACAATGACACAACGTTCGCTTAATTATTGCATAATAAATTATTTCTTAATTCGGCTTTACTAGAAAGTTGTCCAAAAATATTTCAGAGATACTCAAGAGACTAAGAACTTTAAAAATAAGTAAAATATTCCTGTTTTTTCTTCTTGATCATTTCATCATTTGTCTAATTAAAAGAAAAAAGGCACAAGTGCAGCACCGTTAGAAAAATAAACACAAGGCACCAGGGGGCGAAGCTAGGATATTTTTTGCGGGTCTAGGACTCTAGGAATCCAGCTGAAAAAATTATTTACTTGAGATAGAATTGGTTTATAAATGAAAAACAAATACCGGATCCATCTTAAAAATTTAATGGATGCAAGTGGTCAGGTTGTGTTTGATTTGAATCACATAACGACTCTTGAAAAATTGTATAGGAACCCGGATGATATTTGTTTTTGGCGAACCGTCTTTCATCTTCCTCGTGAATTGCATAAAAAAAAGTTTATTGACATAAATTCCTAACTATTAAATATTATGTCGTACGTATGTTTTTAGGAAAAAAAATTTTATGAACCCTACTAACATGAATTCCTAGCTACCTATGTGAGTCACAAATAGGGATGAAAACAAATTGGATTTTATCCGCTCCGGATACGAATAATATCCAAATCCGCAATGTATATTTCCTAAATGGATACGGATGTGAATACGGACAATATCCGAATCCACAATGTATATTTCCTAAACGGATATCCGGATTTGATTAGTACAGATGCGAATCCGCTATCTCTGTCCAACTGTACAAATAGTAAAATTAACCTCCGAAACTGGGAAACAAACCCAGGATCTATCAAACATTACCCAACACCTCAAACCACCCAACCAATACCCGATTTAGATTAAAGTATTTTTATGTCTATATATATATTTAGTTTCAATATTAACTTGACCATTTTCCAAATTGGGAAATTTGTGCCGATTGAATTTTAGTATGGATCAAGGTGGTTTTAAGTTGTCAATTTGAAAATTTTAGTATGGATCAAATTCATTATTGCCATGAATTTGGTAATTGGTAATGACAATTTAATTAATAAATTCATATGAATTATTGAAAATCCAATTTAATTTATAAATTCATTTGAATTCGGTAATTAAATCCAATATCTCGAAAATCCAACTAATAATTTTAATAATGATTTAATTTATACATATTATGTAGTATTTTGATGTAAATTTTGGATTTGATTGATCGAATGAATAAAGTCTAAGCACTGCTTACCTAATTATCATATAATTTATATTGTCAGAATATAACTCATTGTATGACGTGAATATTTTTTTTTAACGATTTGGCTACTCTCATATGCGACAAAATTTTATATGCACTATGAAATTTATAAAAAGTTCTAAAAAAAATTAATCACAATGTAATCCGTATCCGATAACATATATTCGTATTCGATAATATCCAAACCGTATTCGTATTCTATTAATATCTGAACCGTATCCGTATCCGAATGCATCCGTATTCATATCCGAAAAAAAATATGAATGCGGATATGGGAAGACCAACATCCGCTCCGTATCCGATCCGTTTTCATCCCTAGTCACAAACGACTAGACATTTTTTCATTAAATTTTAGCCAGCTTGGAGTGGCTAATTAACTAAATGGTGGTGCAATCTACATGGTACATGTTCAGGGGCGAAGCTATGTGCATGGACCCACCTCAAAAAAAATATTTAGACATTACATTTATCTGTAAATAAAAATAATAATTACAAGAAATCACGGACCCATCTCAAAAATTTAAAGGACCCAGGTATTATTTGTTCTTGATGTCTCGCCTTTTTCTTTCTTTCACAGTGAATCTCATTAAGACAAAACTTAGAATAGAATGGAATATATTTGGATAAATAATTATTTGTAGCATAACTTTAGAACATAATAAACAAAAACTTTCATAAAATATTAAAAATCCTATTTAGATATTATATAAAAACATCAACTAAAAATTCTAAACAGATGTCAAAAAAATTCTTAGCACAAAACAAATTTGAAATATTGTGGTTTGAATAGTGGCTGAACTCCTTTGTACGCCTCCCATATTTATATATTTATAATATATAAAAAGAAGTGTTCAATAATATTTCTAATAAACATATTATGCAAAAGTACGAGAAAATGAGAATTCATAGGGAATTGTTGTATTTTTTTGTCTTTCCTTTTGAATTATTATTTTGTATATTGAATATATTATTTTAAATTTTCTGTTGTTATTATAATATTTTTTTCTAATGAATTTTCTTATGTTGCATTATTTTAGAGTTATTTATTTAAAAATTATTATATAATATTAGACGTTACATCAGACATATATTTTTCAGCAAAAAAAAAAATACAAACTCTGCTAACACGAAATCCTAGCTACGTCATTGTATATGTTTCACCGATTTTTTTTTCTTTTTAGATATGAAATTTATCAAACTTTAAATTTATGAAATGAGTAAATGTGAATCATCGACAAAGTAATATTATTTTCGGGGCCTTGACCGAAGACAATTCTTTTGACAAAGGGGGAAAAAATTAAGCAGACGAATTTTCTTTAATAATCTTACATTCGGTAAATACGAAATCTTTTGTATTTCCTTACAAGATTTTTTTTGTGCAACTTATTATCTGTTGTACGAATTTTCAGTGTTTAAATTAAAAAAGTTCTATTTTCAGCCAAAGCTTGCGAATGCAAGAATTTCTTTTGTAATATTATCCTATTTTCAATAAATATTTTTTTTTTATAAATCAAACTTCGAAAATACCATTTGTTTTATCCAACTATCTGATGTCTTATTTTCTTATATTTTGCTGGTTATTGTTGGACAACCTAAAATTAATGTGTAACATATATCCACTACAGGAGTAATTTCAAAACTCAAAAAATTATTGAAGATTATAAGAGTAATTTCAAGACTTATATATATACATACCCCGTCGAAGTCCTTTTTTTGAAGGCCACCGCTATTTATCCTGCCTTTCTTTTGCCAGTACAGATCATCAACATTTCATTTTTTTAGAATTTCTTTACTGCCTTTAATTGATGCAACCTAATTTTATTGTACTTTTTTAATCGGCCTTTATATACTTTTGTATGACTTTTTTGTTGAGGTGCTTTGTCTGTTCTTAAATCAACCGAGGTTATAACAACACATTGGCTAATGCAAGTTTAATATTTTTTTTTAAAAAAAAAAACAAGAGCAGCGTTAATGGCATGATGATGAGGATGACGTTGGCGTTGGTGATTAATTAAAGAAATGAACCACTAAGTTATAATAAGCAATTAACCGTCAATGGTGGCGTATTTAGGTTCTCTAGTAAAAAAATTGTAAACATGCGTGCATATATATTATTATACAACAAC
Source organism: Rhynchospora pubera (assembly GCA_028095005.1). Lineage (NCBI taxonomy): Eukaryota > Viridiplantae > Streptophyta > Magnoliopsida > Poales > Cyperaceae > Rhynchospora > Rhynchospora pubera. The sequence continues at coordinate 33,237 of JAMFTS010000018.1, forward strand.
AGACATTGCATGACTCTTGAAGTCTTGATTGGTGACATCCAATTTGATTCTGCAAAAACCCTGAATTAGCTTATTGAAAACGAAATAAATACGATAAATGTGAAACTTCTATCGTTAGATAATATTTCTATTTGATTTTAAGAATATTGAATGCTACCCATTAATATTAATTGTTATGGACATAACATGTGTCATAATTTTGGGTTTAATATAGAATGTAATTCATTTTGTCCCATTTAATGTAACTTACTCATTTATTTTAGATTGTCCTATTTTTATATCTTTTAAATCAAAGGTTTAGCTCTATTTTATCCAAAATTATTTCTTCACACGGATTTGCAGATTTACCTCTTATAAAACATATATACTTCTCATGAATATGCGCGGAGGTTGAAACAAGTTTTCATATCTTTTTTTTTTTTTGCACAGTAATATTCCAGATTAGTTTCTAATTGCTGCATATAGATTATTTTCCTTACGACTATAATTGATCAATCATGTAACTTGGTTTTGTAAGTACGATAATCGCTGTATATATGCACATTTTGAAAGGAAAATGAAAATGTAGAAAGGAATATTGACTAATATAAAAATAATTAAATAGGATTAGGACTTAGAAAATTTAAACGATGTTGTGATACTAAGTAATTAAAATAAAATGGTTTGGAATGCATTTGCTGACACGGACTTTCTGGTACATAATGGTAAGATGTGGGAATCACACAAATAAATAATGTTTGTGTGCTTTTGGACGTTTCCTAGCTAGATTAAGCGGCCTCCATTTTCATTTTCCTTAAAATGTGATGTCAGTGGGGATAAATTTGTTAGTTCTAACTTCTAAGGTACAGTTTTTAAAGGAGTAAAGTTCCGTTGCACAAATTTAGGTTACATCAAATTTCACAACTTTACTTTTTCATTAATATTTTAAATTTTAAAATATAAATTTTGAATCTAAATCATTGATCTTCTTCGTTTTAACAAGTATTGTATTTCCATATAAGCTTTATAAAATTTTAATCTGATTTGATACTTGATCCAAAGGTCAAACCATGAACGCATTATAATTAATCTGTTAAAGTTAACCAGATTCGTTCATTTTTCAACATCTTGATCGAGTATCAAATCAACTTCAAATTTTATAAAACTTATATGAAAATACATCACTCGTTAAAACGAAGAAGATCAACGGTTTAGATTAGACATTTACATTTAAAATTTAAAATATTGATGAAAAAAATAAAATTATGATATTTAATGGATCCTAAACTTGTGGCACCAGAATTCTCTTTTAAAAAAAAAAAAATGAAGAAACTGATTGTCACGTCTAGTTTGCTCGATTTTTATCTGTGAACAAGGTGATATGTGTTTTGGATAAAACAATTTTTGGGTTAAGCACACATGCTATGTTTGAGTAAATTTAGCTACTAGCTAGATTGTCGTTTTAATAAAAAGGGTACATTTATGATTTACTAAAAAAAATGCTTGATCCTTATATTTTCATTAAGAAGAAAAGAGATGTGACGTTTTTATTTTGAGCATTTCATTTTCTTTTTATAGATTTCATATTTTGGTTAAACCTATATTGATGACAGTAAAGTTTTATCTACAACCTTGCTTTTGTGGGCTTAGCTTTTTTTATCACTTAGTTGCCACTGAGGTTGAGTAATTAAGAATAATGATTCATTTAACTGAATCTTTATATGATTAGAAACGCCATTAAAAAAATTGATAATTCATTTAAATTAAACATTTTTAATATCATGTATATATATATTTCGGTTGTAATATATACTACAGCTGCATCAAACAATTTGTCTCTCTTCTTTCTTTTTTTTTTTTTTTTTATGGATACAGACTATGGACGTGCAACTGTAAAACAATGCTAATGCCTCCTTGCCTAGAATGCACTGTTAACATTGGAAAATTATTTATTTCGACGAAATATTTCAATATTATATATTTTTAATTATTAGTAGAGTATATCAGCATGGCACAACAATGGATGAGCTCTAGTCGATCTTTTTTTTTTTCATTTTTGAGCCACATTTCACTCAGACATATCTCAAATTAAAATCGAAATTAAAATTTTTATCAAATTATAATTATAAACTAGATATGTTAGGCAATAATTATTTAATTATTATACCTTTTTTTTACTATAGTTTTGTTTTCGATCCACAAAGCGTTTGGAATTCAATTAATAAATGGGAAAATTGGTTTTCTGAGAGTATTTTAAGGTTTAATAAAACACGTAAGATGTATAAAAGGTAGTTATTTTAGATAATCGACAGTCATTATTATTATTATTGTCGTCGTTGTTGTCATTTTTGTTGTTATTTTTATTATCATTTATACTTTTGAATGCAATAACAAGAACTATAATTATTTCTTTTTCCTTCACTTGTTCAACAAAATAAAATAACTTATGATAACTTGGCTCCGTTTGGATGCGTTGAGAATAAGGTAGGAATAAGGAAGAAGGAAAAAAATTTATTGGGAAGTGTGTAACTTTTGTGTTTATATATAAGTTTACGCTACAAGGCTACAACAATCTATGACGCAAGTTCTTATTGACATATCTAGCTAGATATAACTAAAGGTTGGCCAAGTCTTTGATTTTGACAGTGAAGTCAGTTGATGGGGGCTCGACGTAGTGCTATGCAATCAATGTAAGTGACATTATTATTCCCAAAAGAACCCAAGAAGAAATGTTAGTGGTACTGTAGCTCACATTCCCATTTAACAATGGAAAAGAACTAGATGGGAAGTGGTTCAGTTCGGTGGAAATCATTACTAATCTTTTATTCTGAATTCTGGTATATCCTTTTGATCAATAAAGTGCGTATTTTTTTTACCGATCGATGCCTTTTAATTATCCACGTTAATTTCCGGTCTTTAAAATCTTATTATAAGCAGCGATCATCTCTGCGGTAATATCCTTCATTTTTTTTTCCGTAAAACAAAATTTAATCCGATTTACATTAACTCATTGAGAAATATTTGAAAGGAGAATATTTTATGGTGAGTTGGTGACAAATTAAGAAGCCGTTACTAGTTCTTTTTATATTCCAGCTGGCTTCCGGAAAATGAAAAAGATAGACAAAATATATATAAAAGGTATTTACCCTCAACATATGATATAAGTTTTGCTGGCTAAAAGTGAGTTATGTCAAATTATGCTCCTCCGTTTATCCGTGTTTGGTAACATATAGTGAAGAATAAAAAAAAAATGTATTTCTATATATTCTTCAGTGGCCTATATATTCTAATGGCTTATGTTTCTAAAATCAAATAACTTCACAATTTCACACGCTAAAAGATCTTCAAAAATCATCTTAATTGAAAATAAATAGTGAAAGTATAAAACAGAAAAAAAAAAACAGTTGCTTACCATAAACCATGTTAGTTGCTACGAATAATAACACTTAATGCATCTTGGCTAATCATGCAGTAGCAGGAGTAGACTCCATGTGCTTTGGACATCAATTGCTTTGCCTTATCGTTGTAGGGAATATATTTTGCAATATAGCTCTGGTGGTTATTGAAGCACGATGTGCACATAAGCAGGCCATACGATTGCAGCTGGTGGGATCCAATTTCTACAGTTGTCTTTGGATCTTCTATTCAATTAGGTCACGACAAGAACCTTTATAAAATACGAATAAGTTAGATTAAGCCTTTTGCAATTTGCACAACTGTAATTGCGTATAACAGTTGAGTGGTACTCGTGACAATCTTACTAGAACGCAAATAATTTCTCTAGGGTGTGTTTGGATTGTTGGAAGAAAAACGAAGAAGAAGGAAGAAAAAGAAAAAAAAATTATAAATAATCTAAACTCTTTACAAAATTACACACTTCTCAATACTTCTTCCCACTTCTTCCCTTTTTTTCTTCTTTCCACACCTATCCAAACGCACCCCTAATAAAGCAAGATATTATAGGACATCAGGGTAGTTTTAGATCATGGCGATTCAACCCATTATGTTAATGTGATTTATTATTGTACACTGTAAGTTATAATTAAAGTAAAAATTCAACATCATATTCGGTCGCTAGGTTTGCATAGATCTGAGTGAGATCAATTTATCTCACCCAGTTTTACCATACAGATTTATTAATTTATTTTCTATATCTTTGGCTCCGTTTGGATAGATGTGGGAAGAAGGGAAGAAAAATTGGAAAGTGTGTAATTTTTTTTGAAGAATTTGGATTGTTTATAATAAATTTGGACCTTCTTCCTTCTTCCTTCTTCCTTCTTCCAACCCCATCGCTAGGTTTGCATGCAACTATACATTGATATCAATCATTTCATTGAGTGAAGGGGCACAAGAATTTATCTGAAGTGATCGTTGACATCCATTTATTTTGTCTCCATGGGTGCGTTTGGATGAGAGAAGAAGAAGAGGAAGAAGGAAGATGGGAAGAAAAAAAAATTATAAACAATCCAAACTCTTCACAAAATTACACACTTCCCAATACTTCTTCCCACTTCTTCCCTTCTTCCCTTCTTCCCACACCTATCCAAACGCACCCCATGACAACAATTTAAATGGCGAAGGTGACAATTAAACACAATAAATAAAAAGTCAAAAATTTGAAAACCACGAATTAAACAGCATTTGCTAGTGCAATCTACGCGGAAAGTTCTGCGAATATATAACTCTTTTGCTCTAAATGGTACGGGGCGCATATGAATATTCCGTGCATATATGCGGAATAAACACCATTTTTTGCTTGATCAATCCCTTTTGAATCATTGAAGAATCTGGGATAACCGAGTCTATTGGGCAGAACAGAATATATATGCTTGATTCAATTGTCAAGTGGATATCAACCGAAGAGAAAATCAATTGGTTATCAATTATATATGTTGCACCGCTAGAAAGTAGAAACAGAGCACATTATTTTTTTTTTATAATTTGATTGATAATGTATAAAAAGAAAAATAAATGAGAAAAACCTAGTATGTAATCACAAAATTTCAATTAGAACGTTCGGTAAAAATGTCTTCAATCTCCGATAATCATTGCTGACATTGTTCAATCAAATCACTTCAATAACAAAGAATAAATACGATGTAATATTAATCCGTAAATGTCAATAGAGTGCCGTGTTGGCGCAATTTTAGAGAACTTAGCAAGTGTTATGTAAGCATCTTGCATGCCATGACATCTCCTTCAAATGCTTAATGGTCTAATTTAGTAACAATTTTTTTATAGAAAACAAAATTTGTTAAACCTAATTTATTGTTTTCTAGAGTTTAATTGAATAATATTTTTTGTCTAAATTAATTATTAACACTTTCCAATTTAACTCTATTTTATTTTCATTTTGTTCCCTTTATTTTGTAATTTTTCTTGCCTGCTATAGGCTCCGTTTGAATTCCATTTGGGAAGAAGAAAAGAAGGGAATAAGAGAATAAATTTATAAACAATCCAAACTCTTCACAAAGTTACACATTTCCTAATACTTTTTTTCACTTTTTCCCTTCTTCCCTTCTTCCCACACCTTATTCAAACGGAGCCATAGTTTCTACCTAGTGTATCTAAAAAAACACTTTACAATTGAAAATCTCAAACTTTAAAACAGAGCAGGATTGAACCGGGCAATTTGAATGGAATTATGGAAATCCATCACCAAGCCAATCTCTGTGTCCTGGAACCACATAGGCTCCGTTTGGATAGGTGTGGGAAGAAGGGAAGAAGTATGAAGAAATATTGGAAAGTGTGTAACTTTGTGAAGGGTTTGGATTGTTTATAATTTTTTTTTGCTTCTTCTTCCTTCTTCTTCTTCTTTCTTCCAACGATCCAAACGCACCAATAGGAGTATAGGACTTAGATTCTTTTTTAAATATGACTTAGATTCTTTTTTAGAAATCCATCACCAAGTAAAAGATCGAAGGTTTGAAATATGACTTAGATTCTTTTTTAGAAAAAATGAATTTGAAAAAAAAAAGTTTGGAGACCTGAACCTCAGTTTATCAATAAAAAAAAATCTTTTCTATTCTAATTTTTGGATATGAAATTCGTATTTATTAATTCAGGAAAATTTTTAGGGACTACCCTCAGTCAGTTATATTGCTTGTTATTTTTCCAACTGCTCTAGTCCAAGGCATTATTTGTTCCCAAACCTTTTTGTCCTTGCAAAGCCGCAGAGGTCTGGAGTTTTAAATTTAGTTTTTTCTCTTTAGCGTCAATCAGGCCTGTTAATGATCTCTTTTGGGCGTGCAAATGGCCTTATCAACGACCGCTAACTTTTCATAAATTAACATGACGACAAAGATTAGTGGCATAATGCAGGTAAAAAATCATATCGTGGATAAAAAGCAATACAATGAACACAAGCAATAATTGATATATGTAATCCGATAAATCTTTCCAATCCGATAACATATATGCACAGTACTTGGTTAGATACAGATGAGAAATTTATTTATCCTGCTGAATAAATATTGGCCTTGCATTAGAAAAAAAAAATACTATCGATTAAAACCCAATATAAAATCTCTGTAATACGATTGATTCTAAATTTCTGTATATTTCAAAGATTTCAATTATGTGCCCTAAAATCAACAATTTCCTGAAAATATACTCCAGAAGCAGTCATCAAATTTGTTTTAATTTATTTATTTTTCATAGAAACAATCCTCTAATTTGTAATTGCATAAATGTTATTATTATCAATTTTATATATCAATAATGTTGTTGTATGTATAATGTTAAATTAATATTTCTATTAAGAACCTCATTTACTTAATTATTGTTGGGTTTTTTCTATACGCTTGAAATTATTATTAATTATTTGCATTTAAATTTTTACCAATTAAGCTTGTATAACATACATAACCAGACCGCTTGAAAAAAATTATAAGTTGAATTTTTGTAAGTTATAATGATTAGTTATGAATTAACAACGTCTTAACCTAGTATTATGAATCTGATTGAAAAAATATATAAACAAAATATGACCAATTCAATACAATGCACACTCTTATTATTATTATTATTATTATTATTATTATTATTATTATTATTATTATTATTATTATTATTATTATTATTATTATTATTTTCCCTTTTAGCATTTTGATCTCAACACAATTCCCAAATGGTTTCTATGGGGCAGTTTGGACCGCTTAGGAATAGGAAGAATTTCTTATTTCTAGACATAAAGTATTGTGAAGTGTGTAATTTTGTAAAAAAAATTGGATTTATACCTAGGAATAGGAAATTCCTCCTATTCCCATATGATCCAAACAGCCCCTATGATTATAAAATATCCACATGCTAGATCAGTTTTTCAGCCTCTAAGCTAACTAGACAAAGAGAACAATGCATCTCAAGTAAGAGGTCGCAGGTTCGAAACCCGGCTGAAGAGTTTTTATAGACATTTAATTTAAAAATAATTTAGAAGGCTTGATCTAATTTATCTTAAAAAAAAATAGGCAAAGAGAGGATAGAATCGTTTTGTACTACTACTATAAACAGGACTAGAAATCCAAGCGGACTTCGATTCTGGAATTTTTGGTTCCACTGTACCTTTCGACAGTCAGTGAACAATGCACGTAGTACAAAGTTCAAACTAGTTTTGGTCGATAGTCCCGTCACATAACCTGTTGCAATCTTATTCAGTTGTCTATTTTCCATTTTGTCCTGAACCATGATTGAATCAATTGATCTTCGTGAATAGCATGCTGTTAAGGAAATCTACCGATGACCGCAAATAAAAAAGTAGTCAGAAATGCAAAAAGTTAATAACAACAACAATAATTATTATAAAAAAAATGCTGATCGTGATGCTGCTGAGAATGACGATCACAAATATATAAGGCAACTATATATAATTCAAATTATAGTAGAGCAACATATAACCGATCTAAATTAGGTATCATGTTTAATGATTGACTTTTTTTTTATTTGTTACTCCATTCCGATTGTATGACTGCTCTAAATTAGCGTACATATTGGTCCGTATCTTCATGTTGATTCCATGGAAAGAATATAAATAAAAACAATATTTTAGTTTGATAGTTTTGACAACAAGCAAAAGTAATCATAATTTCAAAATCTGATTCCAATGCTATATACATCACACAAATAACACAAGGACGAAACTAGAGTCAAAGTTTTGAAATTCAACAAATAAGTTGAAAATTACAATAATCAATATTGCACGGCCTTTTGATTGAATATTAAATGGCACCTCAGCAAAAGTTTTTTATACGAAAATTACAAAACTAATGGCATGACTATAATATTGTTATTTTCTAAATTCTTTATTAAATTAAAAAAGATCAGAGTTGTCAAAATAAAATGTTGCCAATAAATCCTACCTAGCATGTTATTTAGCTTGTTGTTATATATTAATGAAATTTAATAGATATATTGAACCAAGCTGTTGAAATGGCCTTTGAAATATTGGAGAGGTAAATAACATATAGACGAAATGAACAATCAAGTTGCTTAAACTCAGCAGATTGACATAGCAACCTTTTAAGACACTTTTTAAACATAGAAACAACAATGATTAACCTTTTTCCCCCTCACAAATGGATTGGGAGCGCTAAAGCCTAAGATGACAGAATTTTTCAAAAGAAAATAGAGCCATTGTAGGTGTAAGCGTGTAAGAATGATCCTTAGAAAACATTTAACAGCCAAACAGGGTTGTTAGGAGCAGACAAGATCCAAATTTTCAGAAACTTAGCGCATACTGATTTCAACATTATAAAAAAAAAGTAAGTTATTTGAAAATATTATTCATAACAATTATGCCAAAAAAAGTCAGGTTTAAGTTTTATTTTAAAGAACTTACTACCATGAGTAACAGAGTTTTAGGATATACTTCTCAATATATAGATATCATGAATTCATAATGGAAGATGTTAGGTAAAGTTTATAACGCTCCATCTGGGTCTGGTGTTATCTGTAATATTGCTAAGAGTTTTAATTTTGCTAGGCTAAAGACAACGACACAACTTGAAATTAGGTACGGTGCACTTAGCAAAGATCAAGAAAACAGGTCCTAACTCCTAAAAAGGAGGATTAATTTTATGGAAATTGATTACTGCCATCTGCAGTTTTGTCATCCCTGTCATCGCTAAATATAAAGTGAACATATACAGCAAATAAAATGAACGTATAGACTATCTAAGTGAACACATACAAACAAATAAGTTTAATGAAAATAAGTTGAATATGCATATAAATTTCTGAACAAGTGATGACAACACTTATTTGTTTGTAAGTGTTCACTTAGATCGTCTATATGTTCACCTTATTTACTGTATATGTTCACTTTGTATTTAACGATGGCTGGGATGATATATTTACCGATGACACTTATAATTCCTGTTAATTTTACGGTGATTCGGAACATTCCCTGAAAACGCCAGTACTCCTTAAAATGGGCTTAATTGGGCTGGGCTCTTTTCTTTGCTTCGTTAATAAGATATTGCAGAAGCGCCAAGTTGGGAACAAAAGAAAAACAAATAGCCCAAAAAATGTCTGACCCTTTTACCTGACAGACTTGGAGTAAGGGTTAGGAAGATGATCGGTGACCAGAAATTTGTTGTTATGAACATATCTAATGTTGATATAATTTTTCAAAAATGATTGATACCAAAGCTGTATGTGTCAATTAAAGTGTAGATGAGATAAGTTGTATTTTATTTCTCTCTATCAATTTCTTCTCTATTTTTTTTCTGTGGAGCACAGCCCTACAAGTACAATAGGGTTATTTCGGGCATTAAAAATTATACAAAGTGTTTCAGGAGAAATGAATATTGCCCAAAGACCGAAGCACTTCTCCTTTTACCGAAAGAACCCGCTTCATAGGACTATTTCGAGTTTAGTACCATGTTTCAAGCATATTATGCTATTCCTGTCTGAAACAATGTTAACAAACAGAATGTTCTGTTATCCTCTTACCAGTAAAGCCTATTTTATTTTATTCTCATTTACAAGTACTTTCCTTTGATGCTATTTCTTCTTCTTCTACCCTGTTAAGACTCTCACCAGTAAAGCAAATTAAGCAATCGCTATTTATCCTTTCAACTTCCGGTTTCGTTTCAAAAAAATACCTGACATAATACCAAATAAAATTTGGTTATGATGCACGCACAGGATAAAAAAATAATAATAATAATTTGGTGTGAGGGTAAGAGGAGAAATGGATTGAGCATAGAAGCTGCATGTCAGCACGGGAGAGATTATATCAAACGAAACAGTTTTAGTTCTTGGATGCAGTACTATTATTCAAGATCCAAATATATTATTTAGAAACGGACAGGGGCATACTGACACCAAATTGAATACAATTAAGCAAAACTAATGTAACTTTTTTTATTTTAGTAATTTTAGTAAGTGTTTAATGATTTAATCACATGTCAAATAAATGTATTATCAACATAACCTATCAGTTAAAAAAATTACCATCTAAACACACATTGATGAATTGAACAAAATAATTCACAGCATTTCTTAATCAACTCAGGGACGCAAGCTGACCGAGTACCAACCAAGAAATCAAGACCACAAATATCAAAATTCCAAGAAACTACTAAAGCAACAAAATAATCCAGCAGGAATCTCCATAATATAACATCCATGAGAAAAGAACTATCAAAAATAGTGAAGGCTTCCAGCCAACAACCCGTCTTCACACAGAGGTTGCTGAAAGCCAGCTTACAACTGACAAAAAAACACACAGTATTCGAAAAGACTAGATGCCAACTCATTGAACAAAAAAACCCTATTAAAACTTAGACAATCGCCGCCCTAGAACTCTAAGCTTCTGTAGGTGGAGCCAATGCCTTTCCAGGTTGTCGGCCCTCGAGCTTTCCACGCCAGTTCAGAAGCTGAAACAGAACAAAATTAATATTAGAAAAAGTCTATTGTACATCAAAAGAAACATTACGAAACTGTCAGCCACAACACACCTAGTACCAAAATGACACTGAAAAAAAAAAAGAATCAAGTAATTGAGATATCTATCACAGGCTATTGTCTTAGAATCAAAAAGCTTTGCTACAAAAAAATGAGTACATTCACCAACTCAATAGTAGAACTACTTCAACAAATTCAATCTCGAAAAAGGCTCACATGATCTCTATAATGACCAGTTTTGGGTAGACTTACAACTATTAACACGGCCCCCCAATCATAACATAGGATCAAAAGAGTCTACATGATGCAAGAGCACTGATAAAATGAATGGCATACCTTAGCATTGACACCATCGGGGATGATTCTGCCCTCATTCTTGTACTTCAAGTAATCAGCACGAGCGAACTTGGTGAATCCCCTGAAAAAACAAAAAATAAGAGCATTATACCCACAACCATGAATTCTTCTTCCTGTTAAAGAATGACACAATACTCGGAAACTTCAACCTACCACTTGCCACTGACAATGATCTTTTGACGGCCCGGGAATTTGAACTTGGCACGGCGGAGAGCCTCCTCAGCATGCTGAGCATTGTTGTCCTTGCACCTGACAGAAAGCAGCACCTGACCAATAGAGACCCTGGCACAGGTTCCCTGGGGTTTTCCAAAGGCACCCCTCATTCCTGTCTGGAGCCTATCAGCTCCAGCACACGAAAGCATCTTGTTGATGCGGAGAACATGGAAGGGATGCACACGAACACGCAGGTGGAAAGCATCCTTTCCAGCAAACTTGGTCATGTACTTGTTGCAGGCAATGCGAGCAGCCTCAAGGGCTTCGCTGGAGACATTTTCCTTCTCCCAGGAGGCAAGATGGACACAGAACGGGAACTCATCGACGCCCTTCTTCTTCATGCCAACATCATAGATACGGATCTTTGGGTCAGGCACACCTCTGCAGTAGCGGGACTTTGGGTATGGCTTGTTCTTGATCTGGCGGTAGCATCTCGCTGGTCCTGAAAATCATATAGGGAAATTTTCAAAACTTGTAACAGAATGAAATATGTGTACTAGGTATACAATAGAAATACTCATGAGTTCTATTCTATTTCCACTTTTCTGATTCTCAATTTTAGTTCATCAAAGCAGCAAGACAAACATCTCTATAATCTTATTTCAGCAGCGGACCTTAGAATTAGTTTTTCAAACACAAGAAATCCAGAGATGATACACAAATAAGGCAGATTTCAGTTTACTATCTATCACATCACATCCAAAACTTCCAAGGAAAAACGAGAACAAACACATAACAAGAAACCCAGATATCATAACAGACATCTAAGAATTAATTTCTTTATTAAGGCATTACATTTGAATCAAGATCAGGGATCACAATTCCTAAAACAAAACTAGTGTATTCTACAAAGATATATCTAACCTAATTACATCAAACGCACAAATTTATAGGCCAATTAGAGGTCTGAAATGGCCTGGAACGAACCTTCTGCCTGCTGATTTCAATAAATCGACACCCCTGATTGGGCCGTCTCTGTTTGAGGAAAATTAAAGATTGAAAATCTATATGCAATCTAACCTCCTCTCCAGCAAACCAATACAAGGCTCAAGTAATAATTTTTCAAATTCTACAGAACAACAATTTCAAGGAGGGGGTACCGAAAATGGAGAAAATAGAACAGACAGCATCAATACAATAGAAATGTTAAGAAAGGAGGGAAAAAGCAAGCTTACTTCTCCCCATGGCGGAAAACTGAAGAAACCCTAAGTGGACGAGGAGTTAGAGGCGGCGGCGGGAGATGCTCAAATGAGAAAACAAGGAACCCTAATAATTCGTATTTATACAAGGAAGGAACTCGAGAGGCTGTTGTTCAGGATAAAGGGTTCGGATCCAATCTCTTCTGCAGATCCGACGACTGAGCTATGTTGGATGTTATAATCGGCCTGCCATATTAGCCCACCGATACATCTAAGACCATTAACTCTGGCCCAAAAGTAATAAGTACATTAAATTAATTGAACCATCAGTCCAGCGGAACTAGGGATCCGGATCCTCTGGACTTCTCATAAAAGAAGACCACTGGACTTTTCTTAATTTGAACCGTCCGATCTAAACGGACGGACGGATCTGAAGAAAGAAACTGACCCTTTCGTTGAGTCTCGTTTCTCTTAAACCCACTCTCTCTTTTTCCGTCGAATCTGTATCTCCACGAAACTCCATCGCCGAGCTGCGACAGCCACTGGGTTGATCATTCTTGCGACTTCCGACGCTCCTTCTTCTCACTCGCACTTCTCGCCATTTCCAGGAGAACACCACAATCGTGCTTCCTCAGATCCGATCAACACCTGTCAGCATGACAGGCTGCCTCCTCTCCTCTCGGAGCATCTCCATCAACATGTTGAGGTGGCCGAGCGCTTCGACTGTGTGTATGCTGATTATATATCAATGCAGATTAGATACGTTTGATCAATTAGTTGAAGTTTATTGATATAGACCAGCACGTGCTATTATGCTGATGGCTGACCACCTCAACTGAAATAAGATAGCTATGTGAGCTTCACTTGTTTCACAGAGATTTGTAGTTGAAATTGAACAGATTTGTAGCTGTAATTAACAGAGAACTACACGCTTTTGTATGATACGTGGCTGATTTGAGCAGATTTGTTTCACACATTTTATTTTTATGATATGTGGCTTTTGTACCTGTTATGTTTATGATACATGGCTTTTGTACCTTGTATTTATTATATATGTTTTCAATGCAACGTACCTTGCTTGATGCGTGGCTTGATTGAATTTTAATGTACCTTGCTCTTAAATATGGCATTTGGCCACTATATTTTTGTCAGAGCACATAATAATTCTCTTTATGCTTGCTCTTCCATTTGGCCAAAAGTTTATTGCAATTTGATCAAAATATTTATTGTCAGAGCACATAATAATTCAGTTTACTATTTATTGAAGCATCTTAACAAAATATTTATTTCAGACATTATAGTACAGTTAAATATAGCTCGTAATGACGAGGTTAGAATCTTTTGTTAAAAGACAAATAGTTGATTGGAAAACTTTTCAAGTAATAATAATAAGAGTTCCAAAATGTAGAAAAAGATACATCGCATAAACAGTCTTCAAATGCTTATATTAAGTTAAAGAAAACAGTATTAAATACTATAAGTAACTTTCAAGGAGTAACAGATAGTGTCAACTAATGAATTTCACTAACACTGAAAAGAATAAACAATAAATGAAAGAAATGTCATGCTTTATTATTTGGTTTGATATTTCTCTCCTTAGACAAAAGTAAAATAACGCGAGAACACATTCTGTACACAAGATTTCCCACATGAACATCATAACTCAGACACAATCCATCCACAAGAGACCATACATAAAACAGACAAACAAAAACACTTCAAAAAGAAAATACTTTTCTGATATTTTTTTCAAGGCGAAACACTACTGGTAAAGCTTGATTTATGGTCATCATATTCAACAGCTTTCGAATTCTGTCATCCTATATTTGTGTCTCTCGGACTGTGGACCCTTTTGATCTCGCCCGGTTTGGGTGTCTCTCGGATTGAAGAAGAACCACTGTTTGTCTTCAGCATTGACTTGTCTGCATCATTTAATGGATTATTTATTAGCAAATAGGTATAAAGGTGTCGATAGATGAAGTATCAATAGGTTGAGAATACAACTGTAAAAAAAAAAACTGAGACAGATGTAAAATCATCAGGAGAAGACTATTAGTTAAGTTAAATTGCATAAACTTCCAGTCTTCTATATACATATAAAGGGATTAACCAAGCAACAGAAGGAGCACCGATCAAAACTAGATTTGATTATAAGACCAAAATTAAGTAAATAAAAACATTGGCACAAAAGATGTTTCCTTGAAGAAATAATTGCAGTCCAATCCACATAGTTCTTATCCAATTGGTATCAATATTTATATGGTAATTGAAACAAAAACTGTCATGCAATACCCAATCGAACTATAAAAGCTTTTCTGAAATAGCAATACCCAATTCAACTATAAAAGCTTTTCTGAAATAGCCACTGGAAGACCCAATTTCTGAAGCAATTAACCCGTATAATGAGAGACCAAATGAAGGTCCGAAATCATACGATCCGGCAAGGTGGGTCCCACGGGGAGCAAGTGAGCAACAAACAAACCAGCTTTAATCAATGCATAGTTGCATACCAGTACCATTATACCACTAGCATATAGAGGGGGGGCGAAAGAGGCTGTACTTGGACCTCGCTAGGGTGCGGAGCAAGAGGAAGCACGATTGTGGTATTTTCCTAGAACCGGTGGGAAGTCACAGAAATGATCGATCCAGTTGCTGTCGCAGCTCGGCGATGCAGATTCGAAGGAGAGACGAATTCGACGGAAAAAGAGAGAGTGGGTTAAGAGAAGTGAGACTCAACGAAGGGGTCAGTTTCTTTCTTCAAATCCGTCCGTCCGTTTAGATCGGACGGTTCAAATTAAGAGAAGTCCAGTGGTCTTCTTTTATACGAAGTCCAGAGGATCCCAATCCGCGGAACTAGGCCTAGCAAACGTGCGAAACGGTCATGGAACACCCCGTTCTATTTTCGTGCCGTTTCAATAACGTAACAAAAATTAATATTTCGTTTATGTTCCATTTCGTTAAACTAAACAGTTTTCCGGTGTCGTTTTCGTTATGTTTCTATTTTCTATTATAATTTTCTTTTTGTGTTTCATTTCGGTAAAATTATATATAATTATATGTTTTGTTTTCATTTCGTTTTTAAAAACAGAACGACATCATTTTTTTTTGTGTGTGTTTTGACAGGCCTAAGCGGAACAAACATTGAAAACCAATAGTAGATTAGTAGCTAAAAAAAACTCGGTGATTAAATGTACAAGTTCAAGTTCTAATTTTCCTTCAAATTAAAATAATTGAATTCTCCATTACAGTGCTATTGACAATATGACACAGGTGATAAAAGTTTGTTGGAAAATTATCATCGTCGACCAATTAATAATGGTCAATTTGTATCCCTAGCTAATGGTGAGAAAATAATAAAAAATGGGTGAAATTGAGTTATTTTGAAGAATATAATCAATGTTTTACATGTAAAAAATTGTACTTGCAAATCTTTTGTCCATAGAAAAAATTATAAAGTGAATTAGACTGCGAAATTATTTTTTATCTAAAATGTAATTTTACAAGAATTGAAAACCAAACAAATGATCGGTAGAGATTGTTTTGCAAATGGTCTCTGTATATATATATTTTTTTTCAAATTTTAAATTGTATAACTTAAATTTTATTCACAGTAGATTTACGTTTTTTCCCCTGCTTGGATCGTGTTTAATGAATAACTTTTTTTTTTTAATTTGTTGCTCTGTTCCGATTATACGACTGCTTTAAATTAGTGCACATATGTCCATACTTTTATATTGATTCAATGTAAAGAATATTAAGGATAAAGGTTATAACGTCGTATTGCTTTGCCACGTTTGACCACAAACAAGTAATATATAATTTTTTCAATCTGACATTTGAAATGTGGTCTGTATTATAAACAACATACACATTATTCATCTCTATTATAATTTTAAATGAACAGTTTGGATTTAAATCTAGTTACGGATTTAGTTACAGTAGAATTCACCTAAAAATATATAGCATTTCCAATGTAAGAATATCATAATTTCACTTAAAATAATTGTTTTAATTTAATATCGAGTTATGTTTTATTATTCCAATCAACAATATAATTCTGGTTTAGAGTAACCATGTAAATTAGATAAAGTAAGATAAAATTTTTAGCAGAATAAGTGAAAATTCATAATATTCTGAAGCAAGAAATACATTAGGCGTATGTTCCACTAAATCCGGTCCGAATCTAATGGTTCACAAACAAGTTATCGATATTTATGTTTTTTTTTTTAAAAAAAGCTATCGATATTTATTATTTAATTTATTGATTCCCGATGGATTTTCGATATAAAAGAAGTCGGTCCAAGTACTGATTTTAAAATATCCGTTGAAATCCGGATCCAACTCGGTTAAAAAAAAAAAAAAAGTAAAGTAAGGAGCCTGACGTTTTAGGTAAGGATCCGGTACAGCTGCAGCGCGTCTGCAAAGACAACTGGTTACTGGTACTAGAGCACTGAGACGGAAGGAAGACTAGAGGAGAAGAAAGGAATTAAAATTTGGCGAAATTTGAAACGGAAAAGAAAGGAAGAGAAGAATTAATGAAGAGAGGAGGGAGCAGCGTGTGCAGCAGAGACAAAGGCCGAGGCAGAGAAAGCGGGTGGGTTCTGTTGCTGCTACTCCTACTGTGTCTATCTCTGGTGGGATTGCAACTGCTGTTCTCCAGTAATCAGATCCTCCCCATTCCTCTCCCTCTGCCCTTCTCGTTCATTCAACGGCATACCAGAAACAATACCAGCTGCCATTTGGGAGCATTTGGAGACAAGATGGTCTCCATGCTACCGCCGGATCTTCCCTTCACTCTCTTCCTCCCTTCTCCTTCTTCATTCCAGAAAATCCTCCGGCTCGATCCCGCCACAAGCCTTGCCCCCGACACAGCCACCCTCAACAACACCCTCGCTATTCTATCCCGCGTTCTGGCGTTTTCTGCGGTTCCTCAATTGCTGCCTGCTAGGGGACTGCCCGTGAGAATGCCAATCTCGGTTGATGCCGTGTCGGGGCTTAAGTTGCTCGCGTGGAGGGACCTTGATGGGACGGTTGTTGTTAATGGTATCAGGTCAGAATGTGTTAATATCAGGAAAGGGGAGCTCATTGTTCATGTCATTGCTGGCGTGCTCATGGACCCTGAATTTGAACAGTCCTTTTTCCCAGATTATGAGGAGGACACTTGACCTGACCTACCAAACCAAAGTAGTATTTTTTTTTTTTTGTTCCTTTTTGTACACTATAATGTGATCATGATTATATAGGAAATTCTCAAATTTAATATGAATTATTTTACTTTGCTGAAAATTTGGGTGATGTGATTCTGGTAAGCTCAGATTGTGTGTTCTGTAGTCTACCTGTTATTGTGTCCTAATCAGCTTTGCTAGTACTTTTGATTCTTTTTTAAGTAAAGACACTTTTCCTATCACTTTTTAAATTCGAGATAATTCATTAAATGAAAAATACCTTATTGCAAAAGAAGACTACTGGTATTTATAAGTTATAGCATAACCTTCTGATTGACCCTTAGTTTTATTTAATCATTTATGTACACTCGGTCCATCTTATTAAATCATCTGATGATACACTATCTAGAATTTCGATTCTGATCTTAAGATATGAATAATGATTAAAATAAAATACTTAAAAAAGGAATTTGATTCAGGCATGTGATGATACCCTGCCTTAATATGATACTACAGAAGAATTCTTCCAAATGATGTTCTGATCTGACTAAACACATGATTAGTCTTGGAATGCCTCTCTTTAGTTTGTCCTTTAATTAATAAATAGGAAGCAGTCTTTTTAGCTCCTTGAAAGAGAGAAAATGTGGAAGTCGTAAGTAATATGAGGCCTACAACATTACTGTACCTAGCAGTCACTAAATTGATACTTCCCCTTTACATCTCCCGTGAGCACAACCTTGAGGCACATATTCTGGCAGCAAGAGGAAGGGATTTTGTTGAAAGGATCAGGGGCTTCCAATTCCCAACGTTCAAACCTCCGTGAAGCTTGATCTGATGACCAATCCTATGGCAGCAGCTCTTCAGACATAGTCTCCGTTATGTCTACATGTGTCTTTTTTCTTTTTTTTCCCGCCTTGCAGCTTTCAGTAGTTTTTAGTCATAATTCTGTTTTTGGTCTTTAGTCTTAGTTTTTGTTTCTAGCCCTTGTTTCTTTTATTTAGCTAAACTTTTCTAAAGCTGCTTAATTGTAAGGACGGGTGTCGCATGTATTTTGATTCTCGCTGTCTTTAATGAAAGCCATTGGCACATTGACAAAAAAAAAAAAAAAAAAAAAAATTGATACTTCCCCAAAATTTTGGTTTAGCTTAGTAGGTTTTAGGCATCATACATGACAGTAGGTATTCTTTATCAGCCTGATATGGGTACCTGGTCAGATCAGGTATACTTGCATTACCAACTTAGTAATGCATCGGTTACAGACAGGTAGCAAATGAAAAAAATCAGATTGTGATGGTCGAGGTTATCTCCTCTACAGCTTGGTCACCAAGTAGGTCCTGTCAAGATATGCAGCATGGAGTGATGATTCTCATTTTTGTACATATAATCCTTTCTTTTTATGTGTTTTTCCTTATAATTTCTGGATTATGCTCGAATTTTTTTTGCCTACCAGGTACATTTTTCCTGACCTGATTAATCCAATTTCTCTAAATAAAGACAATAATGTCAGCAAAAGAGATAAGAAGAAAGGAGATTGAAAATCTGTTACATTACTTCTATTTTATCAAATGAAATTTCTCTCCTTTTTGTTAATTCATAATAAATTATAATGATTGATAACTGGATAAGTATATCAATATAAGCAGGGCTGATCATAATGCTGCGCTTATTTAAAGAACTGAATGCCGGAATAATGTGGCAATTATGTATTAATAATACCTTAGGTAATAAATAATTTATAACTTTGCTAAGCATTAATAGACAAAATTGTCTGTTCCGGTTGAATATGTGTTGGCTTAATGGCTCGTGTTTCTCTATGTTGCTTTTGGTAAAGTTTGGCCAATTGGGAACTTTGGCCTGAGTTCTTTGGGAAACACAACCGAGAAGCTAATACTGAACATTTTTGGTCCAGATATTCAATTGTTGACTGGTCTTACCTCATTTCACTTGTAAATTAAGGATGCCTGAGCAATAAGCTTAATTGGCTGGCTAAAGAGGTAAGGTCTAGTTGACCTCTCAAAAACAGGTCAAAGCTGAACCTATGCAGACTAAAACATCTTTATGCTGAAGTTTCATGTAACAATTAAGTTATGGAAGTTGTCGCTTCTGAAATAAAATTATTGATCTACCATTTTGTCTCAGTTTGATGAATTTGGACTAGATCTGAGAATAGTCATTCAAAACATGTTTGGATGGGATGTACATAACTCTTAGAATGCGGCTCAGGTATATTTTCTCATTATGCGTACCAGTAAAGAAGCATAATGACAAGGGCCTGCGCTGCCTTTGAAAATATATACCCAGTGCTTACAGAGTTCATAAATTTGCAGTGGTACGATCTAAGGCTTTACACATATGGATATTGGCTTTAGAACATTGATTCTTATATCACTGACACTCTGTAATATATCTAGAGGTAATATTAGGACTCCTTCCTGAATCTGTGAAGAGATTTTACTGCTAGGAGGCTTTAATTATTTATGAAATGTACATACCCCCAAACAATCAAGAGGATACTGTTTGTGTTGATTGATATCATAATGCATGTTGATTACTTGATGAGGTGTACCAGTAACCAATTAATTTTATCTATTGTAAGCTACAATAACTGCTTTCATAATATGCAAAATTGGCACAGCATTTCTCACATGGAAATTGGATGGGTCGATCTGATAATGTGCCCGTGATATGCTTTGGAAATGTCTTATACACTCACATGAGCTCCAGATGGCCATGTTTTAGCCCCTTCTTTCTCTTGCCTATTCACAGGGAGGTACAAATTTTGGTTTTTTCTTTCTTTACACAAGTTGTTGTAAGATAGGTCTAGTTTAAATTTTAGGGATAGAAATTGGGGTTGTAAGGCATGCTATATCTTTTAAATAAAAATTTAGGTATCCTGCTACTTTGCCAGGATTAGTGATTAGTTTTCTCGAAACATAAATTATAAGTGACCTAATATTTTAAACTTGTCACCTCGAGGTGTATTCTTTTTTTTTAATATTATATATATAGCTTTAGTGCATTTTTTTCATAAGGAAGTAAATATTCAGATAACATGCCCAACATATTAACTAATTGACCCCAATGACAATATAATAAACTACTTTCACCGTATGAAGGGTTTTGAGTTCTAATTATATTCCACCTGGTTTGGTGAATTGTTTGGCGGTATAATGCGGGGATGTCACCTGTTTAACTAAATTTCTCTGAGAATCTCAATCTATTAAGTGAGCCAAGATCACAACAAACAAAGGCAGAGATATGATGTCCTTCATGATCATACAGCATCTATCCAGCTGCGTGTAATCTATCAAAAAGGTGGAAAAATGGTGGACAACTTTGCCCTTCTGGACTTTGCTTATGACCATTTCGAGGTCTCTTAATTTTATCATATTACTGAATTTGTGAGTTGCACACTTTCAATTGTCATACATATTGGCTTTTCTTTCCAAATAAGCATACAATCTTTTGCAAAGGAATACTTCCCTCATGTTAATCAATGGATCCTCTATGCTCAGCACCAAATTTGAAGATATGTATAGCATATATTTTTGTGTCTCAGGTTATCGGCCTTCTTACCCTAAGTCAAAAATGATATGATTTTGATTGAACAATAAAAAGAAAGCCTAATTACTCTAAAGTTGAGTTTGTAGGGTTCAGGTCCAAGACTAATTATTACAAATCACCCAGGAAATTAGTAACTGATTCATTTTTTGAACAGTCGTGCATTGCAGAATATCAAAATTTCAAAAATTACTGATTGAACACCACAAACATTACATTTTAAAATTGAGAATTTAAATTCCAACAACTAATTAAGTACACCAATAGTGTTTATAGGACAAAAGACCAATATATGGTTCCTTCATGAATGTAAGAGAAGATAAAGAAATTGCACAGCTAGCCACACACATTACAACTAAAAAAATTTGACAGTCCCAACATTATTATATTGATTAAAGTTACATTTACTAAGGAAATTAGATGATGAGAGTAGTTCTTGCTAAAAACTATATTGCCATAGTTGTACCATTTCCTTTTGTAGGGTCATGAAGCAGAAGCTGTGCTTTCTTCAAATTTGAGTTGTTAAAGCATATCCATGTTGTTGGTTGGATCGCCATAAGATTTCGAGCCGTACCTCCACTTCTTTCATTGTTGGTCTTTTTTCTCCTTTCATTCTCATGCACATTTGTGCAAGATTTGCAACCGCTGCAAGTTCTGTTCTGTGCCCCTCATTCACAACAATTTGGGGATCAAGAATCTCAAAGAGACAGTTCTTGCTCATGGCAGAGGTAAAATATGCAACGAGATTACCACCTTCAAACAGTGTAGAGCTGTTTGGTTTTTCTCTTGTTAGCAATTCAGCTAGAATCACACCAAAGCTGTAAACATCACTTTTTGGGGTTAATCGGCTTGTGTAGTAGTATTCAGGGTCCAGATAACCAAATGAGCCTTGGATGACTGTAGTTATGCCTGTTTGATCTATTTGAACAGACCTCGAGGCCCCAAAATCTGACACTTTTGCTGTGAAATAATCGTCCAGTAAAATGTTTGATGTTTTAACATCTCTGTGGAAAACTGATATGGAGGCGGATGAGTGTAGGTAGGCAATTGCTCTTGCAGACTCGAGAGCAATTCTTAACCGATGTGGCCATGTCAAGGTACAAGGTTTTGCATGGAGATGATAAAAAAGTGTGCCATTCGAAATGAACTCATAAACAAGCAATGGAACTTCAGTTTCTAGGCAACAGCCATAGAGTTTCACAATGTTTCTATGGTTAACTAATGAGAGAATAACCATCTTATTAATGAACTGATCAATATCAGCCTGATCAATATCAGCCTGATCAACTATTTTGGACCTTTTGATTGCCACAATGCGCTGATCAGACAAAATGCCTTTGTAGACTTCTCCATGACCACCCTGGCCAAGAATGAATGCATTATTGAATTTGTTTGTTGCTTTTTCCAACTCATCTAAGGTAAAAATTCTCATTCTTTCTGTTGTATCTTCATGAGAAGCTATTAGTTGTTGTAGAAGGAACCCCCGATTTTGGTTGAAGAACTTCACTTTCAAGTTTTCCTGTTTTCTCTTTTCGGTCGATTTGATACACGTCCTTAGTAGGAAGGGGCAAAAGTGTTAAAAATATGATGTAAGCCGAGTGTTCGGCTTGGTGTTCGGCTGGGTCCAGCCGAACAGGAACCCGAATGGTGCATATCTGGCAGCGAAAAGGAAATTTCTGGACGTCTCTAAGCTTGGAAAGAAGTGGTAGCACGTCTATGGATGTTTACCTGTGTGGGTGCATAGTTTTCTTATGAAAAGATATGTAATTGTAAAGAAAAGAAAGGGAATTAAAGGGGAATTAATAGGAAAGAGGTGTGAGTCTCTAAGATAATATTCTATTAATAATCCTTCTCCTTCATTGTAACATTTGAACAGAAAATCAATAAAAAAAACGAGACGTGTGCGTGTGTGAGGACGTAGGCACCAAGTTGGTGCTGAACCTCGTTAAAATCGTGTGTCTCTTTATTATTTTATCTGTTTTCTACAAAAAGCAAGTACCAAATATGAATGCGATTATCAAACCTGCATATACATAAATAATGCACGTTAACAAAAAAAAAAAAAAAAGATAGATTCTTATTTTACTTTATATTCCTTTTCATTATGAAATCGTAATTTCCTCCAAAATATCTTTCTATTGTTTTATGTTTGACTTCAAACCTTGCTTGACTTCTCAAGAGAACTATTATCCTAGCCTAGGTAAACACTTTTGTGGACGTTTAAACCATTAGAAACATACCCAAAATCGCAAACATTTACACAGCATTTTCCACTGAGTTATTATTGTACTTTATTATTATTAGTTTGCTAAATTCTAACTTCTAAGGAAAGAAAAACAGCAAGGAAAAATTAATTTGCCTTCAATTCCTGAAATATGGACCTTGGTATTTATGCAAAAATCATCCACATTGTATTCTCAAAAATGATTGGCTCATTAAATCATGTTCTGTGGAAGCAACAAACGCATATCTATTTGCGGACAGGCAGCTTTAAATTAGAGAAAACGTGACGATAGAAAGAAAAAAAGGTATGGTCTTAGTGGGAACTTAAGAGTTCAATTTTTCCTTTCAATCAGCATACAATAATTATACACGCACACGCGCGCATATATATATCTATATATATATATATAGAGAGAGAGAGAAGGGTGGGCTAAAGTGCTATAGATGGCAATGCCATAGACGTCTTTTTTGGATCATTTTTTGAAGATCCGAAATTCAATCAGTCAATCCAAACCGTTCAAATTGATCACCATATTGAAATACCATTGGAGACCAAATTTTATATTTTTTTGAATTTTTTATTTATTTTGATATGTTCAAATTGGAGGGTCTGAAATACTCCAATTATAACGTTTTTTAAAAATATCATAATAAATAGCAGAAAAATTCGAAAAAATATAAAATTTGGTCTTCAAGGGTATTTTAATACGGTGAATAACTTGAACTGTTCGGATTGAGCATTTGAATTTTGGATCCCGAAAAACGACTCTATGGCACGGGACCCTCTATGCCATCTATGGCACATTAGCCATTTTCTCTCTCTCTCTCTCTCTCTCTCTCTCTCTCTCTCTATATATATATATATATATATAATTTTTTTAAGATAAATTGGAGGTCTAAACCATCCAACTTATTTTTAAATTAAATGTCTATGAAAGATCCCCAACCGAGTTTCGAACCTGTGACATTTCGCTCAAGAAGTCAAGGTCACGTATATATATCATATATGTACATATATAGTGTAACAGTTAATTCAAACTGAGGCATTTTTTTTTTTTTGGACCTAATTCATCTACAGGTAACGCCGTAAAGAAGCCGGGAACAAAATATAGATTACTGTTTCTTATTTGAGAGCAAAAGTTACAGTTTCTGATATGTAGTCCGGCTGTGTGGTAGGGAAAAATGTTTTTGTATGTTATATATATACAAAATACATTGTGAAGTAGAAAATTGTTAATTTTATATCAGGTTAAAATTATTTTATTCATTCATATGTTTGTTAAGTTAATTTTCTTTGGGAGAAAACAAATCACGTACACATTATGCTCTCCTATGTGGTTCAACTGCATCAAACACAATTTATAACGTTGAAAAGAAAATTTCTCGATGAGGTACGCTATTTTATTATTCTCAGACTCTTACTTTTAGCTTAATATAATATAACTTCATTTTTATTGTATTCCATTATGTCTACATAGGAAGCTGAATGGATGGCAATCAAAATATTATTTTTATAGTAAAGAGAGTTCAGTAAGTACCAATTAGATCCGGCACGTATATTTGACAGTCTAGGCCGCTTTTGTTTGGACGCATGAAGGCAGGGCAAGAATAGCGCTCTCCTACAAGAATGACAGTAAAATAGATATTAAGATAATTTTGACAGTATGTATTTGCATATGGTAGGAACAATCAGGGGCGGATCTACCACCGGGGCGGGTGGAGCTAGAGCCCCACCTCACGCCGTCGAGCCCTTGGAGCCCTCCTTTAGCCCCAGCTAATTTTTTTTGCTATTGGAGCACTCAAAAGTAGAGCTGAAGACTTAAACAAAGGTTGTCAGACCCACCTAGATATTTTTTCTAGATCCGCCACCGGAAACAATTCAACAACTTTAGCGATACCTGAACTTGGATACAGTTTATATACTCCAGAGTCCAGATGGGCCCGTCTGTATCGGGCTTACCGCCTACCATTTAAATTCTTAAATGAATTCTTAAATGGTACCGCTCTTTCATATCACTACTAGTGAGATGCAGTTCGTCACGTCAATCTACTTACGAAATTTGGACAAATAGATTTACGACAACTAAGTTTTATACTTTCTAGGCTTTCTTTTACAGGAAAAAACGATACTGGTGTGTACTTCTGAAGGTTTAATCTAGACCATCAGGAAATTCAAGTTGACATATAGGATCAAAATCAGATGGTCTAATACTCTAAATCTGCCTTCAATTTTCAGTTAATGGGATGACTAGCAGTAGAAAACTTCCCGATATGGAAACCGAGAGAGATATTAATAGCTTCCATCAAGAAATTGCAGAGAGAGAGAGAGAGATACCTACGTACACAACCTCCTTCTAAATAAGGATTGCCATGATAACCAGGATAGCATTGGCAAAAGTATCCTGGGCTGTTAAAGTCCCAACAGATGCTGTTGTTGCTGATACAGGCAAAGGTGGATCGGTTGGCTTCTGCTGTCAGACACCCCTAATTTCCTATACTCCAATCAAGAAGTAGTGGCATTTGCTGCTGCTTATTATTATTGTAACTGAAGTTAAAGGTACTATTCTCGGCAAGAACAGCATAACCACACTGGCTTAAGCTATTCGAACTATTACCATGATGAAGACTAACTTGGTAATAGTTCATCCTTGTCGGTATTTCTATTTGGCAGCAACCTTTTCGATCCAGAGCAAACCCCATTAATTATGTTGTCCGGAATGTCGCAAGGCTTTGTGCTACACCCACTCTGGAGCAGATTGATCTCATCAAAATTAATATAGGCAATTATATCACAGCCAACGACTGTGAACTTCTCTTCATAGTGGATGTGGTATGGCGTGCCTGACAGATTCCAACCACCAGTAGTACTATTGCTGATCATGCCACTGGTAGTTTCTTGGTTGTAGCAGCTAGAGGTTATGCTTTTGTTCACCCGTACATGGCCCCATTCGAGGTCTATGTTCAGGACTGGGATGTCGTTGAACAAGAAAGGTGCGAGCGAGCCATTATTTGAGGTGTGGCAGCTCAGCTTAAAGCCTGGCAAGGAACAGTTTGGGCCGATGCCAAAGGAGTATGGGATTTGAACGCCGCCACACGCTTCTGGACATCCAGGTAATGCAATGGCAGATGCTGCTGTCTGGAACGGCATGAATAATAGCATCATTGTAAGCATCAATAATGACACCACCAAGGCTGGGGTTCTTTGGGAAATTATCGTTTCGGGTTTCATAATTATAATTAGTTAATATCGTATGAGGGTACCTAATAGAGCAGAACGAAGGGGATTAGATTCCACAGAATTGCGCTGAATCTCGTAAATTATAAAGGGTTACAATTTGACTAAGCAATCAAGTCAAAGATTCTAAAAAAATTCTAATTCTGGGTATTATGGGCGTTTTTACTTGGCTACCGATGGTTTGTGTTCCATGGCCAGTTGCTTACAAGTAATTATTGTCGCATTATTCTATGGTCTGAACTCTGAACTTTTCGCAATCTAAGTCCGTACGTATACGACATTCTTTTGTGTGTGACAAATTCAGAAATTATCCATTTAATTTCTCTTCAAATGGGACGACAAGGACAAGTAAGTTTTTTTACGACTGGTTTGGCATTTACAATCCAATAATTTCTTATTAAACAAATTTGAAAGAAATGTTTTCTTCATGATTCAAACCAAAGGTATTTCGGTTGGCAGAAATGAGCCAATTAATACACCCTAACCTTGCCTACTTTTCTTCAAAATTAATGTGCGAGTGTTTTTAACAATGTTTCTAACTTGTCTCAGACGAGATATAAACAAAATAAAAAAAAAAATTCAATATCACGAAATATCGGATGGAGAGTCGCTTGCCTCGTGAGTCGTGATGTTTTAATGCGAGTAGGTATATTATAAAGCAATATGTAACGCGACTGGCATAGTCTCCTAAATTATATTGTCGCATGTTGAAGGAAACAAGATGCATCAAGTGTCTTTAATTCAAATAAACTACTATAATATATGCTTAAAATTATCTCATGTTGGTTCAAAGGGAACAAAAAGAAAAAAAAAATCGAAAAATAACAATGACTTTGCCACTGCAAAATAATATATTTTCCATGTTTTGGATTTTCTGATTTAGCAGCCACACACGCTTACATAAGGAAGAGATCAATTGATAATAATAAAATCAACAAAAAGACCGGTCTAACGTATTAATAACCTCAATATTACGAAAGTTTTTCTGTGTTTTTTTTTTATCCTCTTGAGATTTTATTACTATATTTGTATAATATTCCACGCATTTACGATATTTTTATTGGCATTTTCCTAATAAGGATCCTAGCTAAATAGATTAAATGAAAAACGCTGATAAAAAATGATGCAGAGTTGGGTAACCACGCATTTCGATCATTTTTTTTAAACCAATTTGTAATAATAAACCCAATAATAAACTGTAAAAAAGATCTTTTCAGATTATAATGATTTTTTTTTTTAATGGTTTCTTTGTCACCCTACAACACGTTAAAGGTAGTTGGGTAGTTTTCTATGCATTTGGGTAATTTTTTAGGTGCTTTAGTAATTAGTCCTTGAAAAAGATAAATTAAAAGTCTCAAAATGATTGCAAATTTCTTGATTCTCAGTGGCCCAGAGAATATTTAAACAATATAGTTGTGAGATACGGCTGTCTGACGGTGTCCCTGTCATGTAAACACCATGCAACCAGGCCTTAGAGCGTGGGGAAAATTCAGGAGTTGGTAAATACGGTACTATGTGTTGCTCCAAATTGCATCCTGTCTATTAGGGGGGTGGTGATGTTGAGACCTTGACTGACCAGAGACCCATGTAAATATACCCCGTCCCTGTCCAGACACTAGTGCAGTCATGTAAAACGTGGTTGGAAACGGTATAAGTCCCGTTATGATAACGGTTGCCTTACAATCAGACTATGTGTGTATGATGCATCATGTGTGCCAAACTGAAATAAATTATTGCGTGGTATAATGACATGGTATGATGACCCAAATTGTGACCAAAATGATGACCAAATTATGCTGTAACGCATGACGGTTACGGCCGGTCTGCGTGTGCGGTGGTTAATGTAGCTGCCCAGTCACGAAATCTGTACTTAGGCGTGTATGGCTGCATGTACTGGAGGTGTTCCATGCATGTTGCACTGGAATTGTCCAGTGGTGACCCTTGGAGCTGGCCAAGGGGTAGTCCAACCTGGTTTAACCAGCCCCAATAGAATAGTGACACCAAGTTGCTTAGTCACTTGGTTAGGGAGAGAGAGTTGCTGACACCTGGTCCCTACCTCTTAACATCTCTCTCTGGCCCAATTGTGTGGACAATTATGCCCTTCTCCTTGTCAAATTCGTATATGTTCTGTTTCTTACCAAAACAGGCCATTAAAGCTTGGTTTTGAGGCATTAGACGGTGAAAAGTAGTGCTTGGGACATAGCTGGATAGTGGAAAGGTAAAGAACAAGGTTGCTTGCATGGTTTTGGCCCTGGTTTACCCAAAACAGACTGGAAAGTTCATGACGGTGCATGAGTTGTGTATAGCGGCTTGTTTCCATGACTCAAACAGACCTTAGGGATGATGATTGTGGTGCATTGCATAGTATTGTTGGTGCACCCTAACTGACCATGTGCTAATGAGCACCATAGGTCTGGCGTTGGTTGGTAGACAAACCATGAAGCGGCGTGGCGAACTCCCGCAAACCAGTCACGCAATGGTGTTTGGCTTGGCGCCTTTACCACGTAGTTGCATGAGTTATAGGCTGTTCTTGTGCATGACTGTGACATAGGTTTTGTTCAATTGAACCAGATCCTGAGCAAAGAGAATCGATGGACTTGAGCGGTGAAGCGGGCGCTTCGCAGCAGTGAACGGCGGGTAAAGCGGTATAAGGTTTGAGGTGCGGATTTCACCTGGACCCTAACTCTTGTTGCTGTGCTAATCTCAAAGTATATTATACATGTTGCTTGTTGCCTTTGCATGACTTAGCATGTAGCTGCATGTATGAATTGCTATATTATATATACATATGCTACATGATTGTGCATAGGATGGATTGTTATCTAATGACATGCATATTGAATGGTTTATAATATTGTGGCTGAATTGTGATATATGGTATGGATGTGCTAATTGTGTGATGAATGGCATTTACATCTTTAGAAAGCGGCGTCATGAACCGTTGTTCCAAGGGCCGTGAGATAAGCGCTTATGTTTCGGGACTCATGACTATGAGGGGGTAAATGTTCTCAGCAATTGAGTACTATTTGATTGTATTGATGGAAAGGCAATGATATGGCTGATTGGTAACCAGCCTAGTATTGTGCATGGATAGGTGTCCAACAAGTACCGACTTTTGTATAAATTGAATGGCAGATTTCTTATGTTCCTTACTAGCCGGCCTTGCATTGCATAGCATGAATTGTTAACTGTTTCATGATTAAGCTTTGTGTACAATGCAAATTATGTTCTTATATATAAAACAGTGTGTATTTAGTTCCGCAACATGAGACTTCGGGTTCATGCGTGGCTGGAACTAAATACCGCACTGAGAAATGGTTTCCTTTCTCACCGTACCATGTTTTCATGGGTTCCAGGTTTTGACGGCGTGGGCTGAAGAGTTGGAGAAGTAAGTCATGTACATTATGTAATGCTATGTTTTGTGTACTTGTGTGCTGTTGGTTGTTGATGGTGTAATTGTATGCTTGTGTGTGTGTAAACTCCAGTTGATAAGTTTACTTGACTGTTACTTTTGGGAATTGGGTTGGGAAAAAGTCTATAAACTGTGTGATTGATTGCCTTGATGGCTGGATGCTCATACATAAAAGAGAAACTCTGTCAAAATTTTATTTTGCACAAATACAAGCATAACCTCAGCTTAGTTTTTGAATTGTTTGCTTGCCAACTGTTGGGTACCTAGTATGATAAAACATGGCATGGTAACCTGTGGGCCAGCAGTAAGCCTTACGGGCGTGCGAAGCACGTGTCTGCGGCAGGAATCTGTCACGCCGCCGTTGCGGGGTGTGACAATAGTTGTACAATTTTCCACGCTTTAGGTTGTTTTGGCATTTTTTTAATAATAAAGAAGAGAAAAATAAAGATTAAAATTATAAAAACGTAAATTGATGAAGAACTTTTTAGAACGTTTCTGTGGCCTTCTAGATCATTTTTATACTACTCAATATTTTCCACGCGTATGTGTTTTTTTTTAATGTGTTTTTTAAAAACGATGAAATTATTGTGATATACTTATTGATTATGTGAGCCACAGAACATTCCAAAAAATATTTGGATAATTTTCTACATATTTTAGCTCTTTTTAAAATGTTTATTGTGATATATACGTACAACACATAAAAATTTCATAACATTAAAAAGACTCCAAATAAGGTGAACCAAGCACCTATGCAGACCGGGTGTTTGCAAATGAGATTAATTTTGCCATCAGAGAAACCGAGAAGAGTTATGAATTAAGCATTCATGTTTAGAGAGGCACTGAAAACTGGGTTCTATGATCTGCAAGCAGCCAGGGCCCAGGGATGATAGAATTCTCGTGTGGGGCGGGGCCGCGGGGGATGAACCAGGAGCTGGTGATGAAGTTCATGGATGTGCAGACCCGATTGATGGTCCCCATTTGTCTCCACTATGCTGAGCATGTGTGGGCAAACATTCTGGAGAAAAGTGGTTTTGTGATCAAAGCGGGTTGGCCTGTAGCCGGTGAACCCAACTCTAAGGAAGGCCAATAAGTACTTGCAAGATATGGTTGTGCTTATGAGCAAGTTGCTGCAAAAACAGGAAGCTGGGACGAAAAAAGGGAGAAAGAAAGGTGGAGCTGCAGTGTCAGCTTCGTCAGCTCCTAAACTGACAGTTGGACTGATATATGTTAATAAATTAAATTGTATGATGGGTGGAAGGCTGACTGCCTGAATATACTCAAGGTGAAGTTTAATGTAGAAACAGGTTCCTTCTCACCCAATGAGGAGATTGATCATTGATAGCGCAATAAACATGGGAAGAAATCCTGATCCAAAGAAGATGAAGAAAGAGGGGAATGTATAATTGACATCCCAAGAAAATGACATCCTTTGACATCCTACATTTAAATTGATTCAAGACCCCAATAATGTACCCAAAAGAAACAACATAAGAATAAAATTTTAAACAGAAATTTTCTTAGAATGTATAATTGAACCCGAAATGCTGACCTAAAATATTTGAATAAAAGCCATTTAGAAATTAAGATTGGACATATAATATTGTTAAAACACCACTAATATTTAATTTTCTTTATGAACGACTGGCGTATTACTTCACAAACTGAACCATATCGAAGTGCTCTCGCAGCTACCGAATCCATTGAAGAACCTCCTATAGGTTTCATTAAACCTGCAGAAGTAACACAGAAGAGTACCACGACAATTATAAAGCAAAACAACACAATCATTCAGCTGTTGGTAAAAATAAGCGAAAACCTCTCCGATTGTAAAGAAGCAATCCGAGATATCAAAAGGGTCGTAGCGGACCAATCATCCGCTGGGACTTCCTCAGATATCACAAAATCCTTCGCAGATTTGCAAAAAGGATTTCAAAAACTATCCTTAGGTGAGCCCATACAAAAATCAAGAAAGAAGGAAACACCATTTTACGTGTTTAAGGACCCAAAAAAAATAATTGAAGAAGAGAAAAATAAATCTTCTTCAAAATGAGCCAAACAAGAACCCAAACTACGATGGAATCACGACCATCAGTATCAAATCGTGATGAACAATCTCGAGAACATACCCCAACCATAGAAGATTAAATCCGTGGCTACAGACTAGGCCACAGGACAAGGCATGAGCTGAACAGAAGATTGCACCTGAGACCAAGGGGATATCAAAGAACGCTTGAATCACAACTAAATCCAGATGCTGAACTTAATATCTCACAATTCAGACGTGTACAAACAGTGCCCGCTGAAATTCTGTATCAAGCAGGAGGCTTGTTCAGAACACAACATCAAGTGTATCAACACTATTCTGACCAAAGAATCTCTGTTACAGGCAATCAACAACTCGAATTGCCATTCATTACACAATAGAGTTTCGAAGAGCTACAACGATCAGGACTACAACACTTGCATATAGGCCTGATCATGATCAGACTCTTCACATTACATAGAAGAGCTGCTGGAGTAAATGCTCTAGTAGTATTCAAAGACACACGATGGTCAGATGACAGATCTATTATTGGCACCATGGAAATAGATCTCACTCATGATACACAACTTGCCTACATAGCCCCAAACATAATGTTATCAATCAGAGATTTCTTTAATCATATCCAACCGGTGATTCAAACACATGGGTATGATACCTGGTGTCGCGGCTTTTTCGTCATTATTCTCCTCGAAGGGATTTCTCGAAGAACAATGGGAACATAGCCTTAGATTCACCTCCCTTAAGGTTTCGATCTCTTTAGCGAATATCTCTCAACGCGAGAGAATCCTATAAAGAGTCGCTACTTAAAGAAGTTTCTTGATTTAGCGGGTCCTTTCTTTCCAGTAGGCGCAAGCCCCTACTGTTAATTACCTCGTAGTTGCCTACGAGAACCTCTGATTAAGGGACATAAAGGGTATTGACGTAATGGGCTAAGAAAAGAGACTTATGGAGTGCTATTAAGGAGGACTTAATTGATGGTACCAAATCTAATAGACGGGACCCAATTAAGGATCGACTAAAGACTTCTAACTTGACTAAAAGAAGGGAATGGATTCTTGGTTTTAGGAGAGGTTCTTGATGGGTTAAAGGGAAGGCTTCACTGGAGGTTATTCATGGTGAACTCTCGGGGCTATGACTGGCCTTCTTGTGAGAGTGAAAAGAGTTTTGCAACCTTCGGGGCCTCTTGGGCGGCCTCGAGCGAAAGTTGGTTCTTTTACAATCCTAGGGACCATCTTCATCGGTCTTCTTAATAAGAGTTGGTTCTTTAACGACCCTAGGGACCATCTTCATCGGTCTTCTTAATAAGAGTCGGTTCTCGGGATCATCTTAGTCGATCTTCTTGTGAGAACAAAAGCAGTTTTGCAACCTTCGGGTCCTCTTTATGGCTACTCGACGAAAGTCGGTTCTTTTGCAACCCAAGGGACCATCTTCATCGGTCTTCTTAATAAGAGTTGGTTCTTTAACGACCCTAGGGACCATCTTCATCGGTCTTCTTAATAAGAGTCGGTTCTCGGGATCATCTTAGTCGATCTTCTTGTGAGAACAAAAGCAGTTTTGCAACCTTCGGGTCCTCTTTATGGCTACTCGACGAAAGTTGGTTCTTTTGCAACCCTAGGGACCATCTTCATCGGTCTTCTTAATAAGAGTTGATTCTTTAACGACCCTAGGGACCATCTTCATCGGTCTTCTTAATAAGAGTCGGTTCTCGGGACCATCTTGGTCGGTCTTCTTGCGAGAACAAAATGGAATTCTTTGGACGAGGGAGCCCGTAAGAATTCAATTTCTAAGTCATCTAAGGTCGATCTCAACCCTAGGGAGGGACTTTTCCTCAAACGAAGAAGTTTCGGTTTTGACTTTGGGTTTTGCGTTTAGACTTTTAATTTTGATGTTTCGCTTAGGACATTGGTGATTTTTTTATTCACTTTGGCCTTTGTACCTTTGATCTTTTGAAAATACTTTTCTATCTCAAGATATTTGTCTTGGAAAATATTTGACTTTGGGAGATATCATTTTTGAAATTATTTAGGCTTTAGAAAGCATCCATAATCAAATACACTAGATACTTGAAACCTTTTAGACTCTTGAAGATATTTTTTTATACTAGAATATATTTAGCTTTTGAAAGTATTATATTTGTAATTCTTATTTTGAAAATACTTAGCATTTTATAAAAGAGTTTATTTCATTTTCTAAAATTCATTTTTAAAGCGAAAATACTTCAACAATACAAAAGACCGTTACTTTGATATCTTTTCATATCAAAGTATAGTGAAACTGGTTTATTTTGATTTTTAGAATTTTATGGACATGTCATTTATATTTTTATGAGCTTCATACTATTTTTAACGAATTTTTAAAGTTTTCGGCTGATTTGGCGCCTTTTGATAGGTCCACGCCAGCAATGGGCCTAAGGTGTCGCTGAGTTGTCACTGACTGATGCTGGCTGGCGTGGCTGACGTCATGCTGACACAGGCTCTTCACGCGAATCTCGTGCAGCGAGTTTCTGACAGACCACATACCTCAGTTGTCACAAAAGATCAAGAGAAGGTTTAGCGCTGAGAATTCATTTAGAGAAGACGGGTTTCTTTCTTCGTTAACGGTTCTGTTATCGGGTGCGGATCCGTTTAGCTTCCTGGCCATCACTCTTTATGAGAAGGAGCTCATCAGCATCGTACGAGAGAGAAGAACACTATGGTGGCCTTCGTTTTTGTCGCGTCGTCATCATTTGGTCCAGGGACGAAGGGTTTCGCATCACAATGAAATTAAAATTGAATTAGATCCCTATAAGTTTCAATTTCACTTTTCTGATGACCACGGCTATCTTAATCGATGATATTAGCTATATTAGACTCACGATGGAGAGGAGAGCGTGAATCTGGGTTCAATTGATATTGCATTGCTTTCATTTGGTGGGAGCATGGACGAATGGTACAGTAGAGGTAGTAAAGCGATACTGACAAGTTGGTATAGAAGAGTTGAGCTAGGCCTAATCTATACCAGAGATGGCTTAATATAATTGAACGAGTGGTATTACGCATTTCCACTGGCTACTTATAAGGACATTCACATAAGTCAGATAAAGGAAATGCTATCAGAGACAAACCTTCAACATGCATTCATATAGGAATATAAGATGTCGATTATACATCTAGAAATACAATTCTCAGTAACAGAACAACATATGAGTTGAAAAGACTGTTGGTACGCTCCCTTAAATTTATCTATTTACGTACTAACAAACGTTGAGAACTAACTATCACCCGTATCAAACACAGCTGCTCTCTTTTATACTTTAATTTAGAAAATTAAAAGTAATTACGTTTTTATAACATTCCGTATAGTTATCTTACCAATCTTGAAGCTGTGGTACAATTAAACAAAAGAATCCTAGCTATAACACTTTGATCCAAGAATCAGCAAATAACCATGAATCATCTAACTGAATCACCAAGAGCAATTTTGAGCCTAGGAAAGAACTAAGTCCAGAGATCATTCAATTTTCATTTGAAACATTGGTTATTATGCAATTTGGCCCAGAACCTAAAAGGAAAATACAATGCTATGGTATTTTATCAGAACACCCCTCAACTAAAAGTAATGATCAAATTGATCTTGACTGATATACAAGAGACGTAACTTATTCTTTAAAGTCCCTACACTTAAATTTATTGCAATTGATCTATGAGCTGATGGAATTTGGACAGCATGTCGCCTAAATGTGAGATGCATTTAGGAGATTCTTTGACCTATATTCATATAAGTTCAGATCAAAGAACCTTGACTTAAACCAAGGAGGCCTTGATTTGAGTCACAACATGCACCTAGTCTTGAGCAAATCCTCAAGCTAAGTTACTTCTCTCAAATCTAATTCTGAGAAAATCTCAGTTTAGACTATAACGAGAGAAGCCAAAGGGGAACTGAATTTCAGGGAGCCATCGAGAAGGGATTTAGATAAAACAAGATACAAAGAACATAGTTCAATTAGCAATTGTCTAAGTTACAGAATCTGCAACCTAGACTCCCACATCATCAAACAAAATCGATATTAATCCAATCGTATAAAGAAGAGTAGATTCTACATCACTTGAACTTTAAATTTCATTTCTGATCACTTGGACTAAGGAATCCTTAATCCAAGCTTTCAGATTCGTGAATAAACTTTAAGCAAAACTATAAATTAATCAAGCTTGCGGATAAACAGTTATCGTTCCTTTCTCGATTCCTAATCGTTTAAGCCATGGAATCCATGGATTAAACTTTCAGATCTCGGGATCAAAACCACTTAACAGAGAAGATCAATCTAATCCAATCCATAGTAAGAAAAATCGAAGAAACATGATCAATTACTAAAAGAGCAGATCAAAATCATCAAAGAACGCACAAGATAGACAATTCCATCAAAATTAAGCATTCACACATCAAATTCGACCTCGTTACAGCCTTACCTTACTTGTCTTTCTTCTCTTTACCTTCTTGATTCTTCAATTACACCAGAAATCGCCTTTTCTACCTATTTTCTATGCTAACCTATCACGTGTTTGTGGAAATGCCTAGCTATCTAAGCCTCTGTGTGTGTGTGTTTCTGTGGAAGAAAGAAAATCTTTTTAGCGTCTGGATTTCCCCCCAGTGTCTAAGAGTTCCTCCTTTCTCTCCCTTCGCTGCTCCTTTTATAGGCGATCTTCTCTGCTTCAATCCCGTCTAGGTGCAGTGCATCTCACCTCCAGCCCGGCAGTTCGTTCTTCAACGATTTTCTGTTACGCCTCTCCCACTCTCTTCTTTCTAGATTTTGGCTACTCACAGCGCATCATACACCAAAGCATGTTCCATGGACCTAGAGAATTATAGCTTCATATGTGCTACGAACTCCATGTGCATCCATTCTTCACTCACGAAGGGGTCAGCCTCGCATTCTCCCAGTGGCATCTTCCTTCCTTTCTTGCATGCACTTAGTCTTCTATGGACCGCGTATACATCCTCCCTTGGCTAACATTGGTGCAGAGTGAAACAGGTGCACCGAAATCTCTCTCTTGAGCAGGGGGAAAATTTGAATCGCTGGCCATCCCTTCATTTTTCTTGCCTTGTTCCTCTCCATTTGTATTTTTTACATGTTTTTTCATGGTTTGCTGAATCTGAAATAAATTTTTTGACAACCTTTCTAGTTGAATTTTCTCATGAGATTTTGAGCATAAATCCATAAGAATATGTAGAATTTGATAATCGCAAGGATTTTCCAGAAATACCCCTTCTACCATTTTATTTATTTTTCACAAGGTTTAGGGGTCTTTTGCATGAAATGGGGTACTCCGTGAATCTTTTGAGCGGTTTCAGGGATTCATAATTTTCTCCATATTTTTCTGAGCCTGTGGGTATTTTTCCATAATTTTTGGGGTCCATTTGATATTTTTCATGATTTTCTCAAACTCCTTGTAAATCGGTCTGTGTCTCCAATCGCGAAATTTTAGGGTCAAACAAATGCCCCCCACCAGAGTAGGTTGTGAGGATCTTGGGCAGAACAGCGTACTCTGGTGGCCCCTTCTTGACCCATTTCAGACTTTTGAACTCTTGCACTGGAGGTTCGTCAAGTCTTCGCTTGAACTTGGGTTTGGTTGGGTTGAGCTACACTTGCCTTCATTCTGGGGCCTTGTATCTCTTAGTTGTCGGTGGGATTATAAAGTTTTGTATTTCCTGATTTGGCAGAGTTCCGCGAGAGGAGCATCGTGGCACAGGATCAGGCTGCGACTCATGGTGCTGCTGGCAAGTTTGCTCTCCTTTGTCTCTTTTCTTTGATCATCATGTCAAGGATCTTGGTACTTGTTTGTGTGGCATAGATGCGCTTGTGACTGCAGTTATTGCATTTGTTGAACTTTGAGCCTTGATTGTTGCATTTGACTTGCTGATGCTTTGTGATGCTTGGATGCTTGATTACTCGTGATGCTTGCATGTTTGGCCATTGGTGAACTTGGATACTTGCTTTTGTTGGAATGTTGTGCTTCGTTGCCTTGTGATATTTGGTTGATCTTGTGCTTGACTGAGTTCTCGCATTCGGGACTTCTCCACGTACTTGCTTGCAAAGCAACAAGTAGACTTGCTCCTATCTTACTTCTTTCTCTTCACAACAGCCTGATTGAGCTCTTGCGCTCAAGGTTCTTTTTCTCATCCTTCTTTTGTGATGTGAAGGGTACTTCGTCATTCTTGCGCCTGATTGGGCTTCCGCGCTCAAGGCTTCTTCTTACTTGACTTCTGAGGTTCGAGTAATCTTACTCTTACCACCGCTTCTTTCAAGAGATATGAGAATTTGGCCCATACTCACTTTTCCTCTTTCTTTCTTCTTTCTTCTTTTTAGGATCTCGAAATGCACATAGATCCACTCCGCAATCTAGGTTAGGGTATTTGGCCCGCTCCTGTATTTCCTTGGGCTTGAACCTACGTGGGCCTTGACCCGACTTTGGTTTCCTTCTGACATCAGCCTTGAACGTTTCCACTTCTTCTACGCCTTCTTGACTTCATACCGTTTCTTTCAAGCCTCGATTTGAACGGTTCACTTCCACTTCTTACCACTACGGCCTTAACTTTCTTCACATGTTCACACATTCACCATTAACTCCAAGTTATAACCTTTCTCTTTCCATGCCTATATAAACGTGTCCTTCTTTTTTTTTCTTTTCTTCATCCAAATTCACCGTAATCCTTCTTTTCTTTTCATACTTTCCAATTTCTCATTATCATGTCTTCTCATCTTTCATCCAAACGTGCCAGAGGAGATTCTAGTTCTTCTGTCTTGCGTCTGAATTCCGCTTTTCCAGACTGGTCTCTTACTCCTGATAACCGCTATCTCTTTCGCGATGAAACAGCCTTTCTTTCTTACTACAATAATATGGGTAATGAGGAGCGGCCAGTGGCTGATTGTTACTTCTTCCGCCCCATGAGGAGAATTCCAGTGGAGCAAGTGAATCTCATTAGGGGTTGGCTTGACTCATGGAGTTTGGGCGGTTTGGCTGACTGTGACCATCCGTACCATCCTAGAATCACCCGCCTCTTTTATGCCAATCTTAGGATCTCTTTCAACCACTATGGAACTCCTTCGGCCTCTTCCTATCTGTTTGGTCGCTTCTTTCATATCACGGTCGGAGATTTGGCCAACTACTTGCAGGCTGCTAATACTGCCAACGGTTCCACCATCTATGCCTACCAGAGATGGCCTCAAGGTTTTGGAAGTTACCAGGAGTGTCGCCAATGGTTTCGGACGGCGGCTCCTGATATAGAGAGGGTGTCTACTTTCCATCTGCCCGCTCTTCATAGGTATCTTCTTCTTTCTTCCTTTCTCTATATCTTTTACTCGCATTCTCCTTTGGTTGTGTTTCGTATCAACTCCTCTCCTTTTCCCTTTATACATCTCTTTTTGTCATGACTTTTAGGTTTCTCTTCTTGGTAGTCAATGACATCATCTTTCCGCAAGGGGTAATGACCCATCTTGCCAAACCAGGGAGTCTCTTCTATCTCCGTAATCTGATCCAAAAGCAGTGGCCTATCAACCTGGCCCATATGATCCTCTTGCACATGCACCAAGTAGCGATCTCTGATCGGGAGCCGCTTCCTTATGGTCACCTCATCGAAGCTCTTATGCTTAGAGCTCGTATCCGTGTGCCTGACATGTTGTGGGGCAATCGTGTTTCAGATGCTGATGTGGCACATCCCTTCAATCTTCTTCTTTCTTTGCATCTTATCGGATGGGTTGAATCTTCAATGGGCTTGCTGGTTCCTGATCCCAACCAACCTGTGAATGACTACATCTTGCTTCCTAATGCGGCTCCCAACCAATACGACCCCATAGAGGTTGATTCTCCACCGGATGATAATTCTGCCATGATGGCCCTTGATGACCCTGCCCCTGTCTCGATTCGGGGTTTGATTGATCAGCGCTTCAGGGAATTGAATGCCCGTATGGATGCTTTGGAAGGAATGCTTCAAGCTATCTCCGCAACTCTTAACAACTTGGCTGGTGGTGGAGCTGCGGTTGTTGATGAAGTCGTGGCTGCCCCAGAGTAAACGACCATCTTGATCTGCCTTGCCCCAGTGTTAGCTTTAGGGCACTCTTATGTCTTCTGTTTTGTATCCCTTGAGTCGCCATCAGTTGTTGTTTAAGCTTCTCTTGTATTAGGCTTCTTTATGCAATGGTTGTAGTGGTGTATCTTCTTTTGATGAATGAAATTTTTATCTTCTTCTTTCCATGGCATCTCCACTCCCTTTACTCTTCCTTTTGCTTGACATGTGCACTTTACGGCTGTTCCACCATGATAGGATACGCGTCTGTGCCCCAGCATGATCGATTGTTGACTCTTGCTCCCATGCAGCTGATTATTTGTTCTTGCTCCAAAGCGGTTAATCATTGGTTCTTGTCACAGAACGATTGGCCATCAATTTCTGCCCCGGTGTCGACCTGGCATTCTGAATGTCATCTTGCCCCAGTTTGGATCCTTCTCTTATAACGGTCTTAGTGATGCGAACGGTATCGGTAACATGATTTTGCGCCCTCGAGAATCCTAAGAGTCCGTCATCGGCCGCAAAAAGATTCCTATACTACATTTTGGCTGGTGGATTTTGTGGAGTTTGGGAATGCTTCACTTATCCTCACATCACTCCTCCTCTTACTCTCTCATTCCTTACATCACTGCTCACCCTCACATCACTCCTCCTCTCGTTGGGTATAGGCACTCATCATAATGGCACTCAATATCGGCATTGGCGGCATTGACACGGCATGGGCGTAACGAGTGTAGGAAATGATTCAAAGGGATTCG
This sequence comes from Rhynchospora pubera, assembly GCA_028095005.1. NCBI lineage: Eukaryota > Viridiplantae > Streptophyta > Magnoliopsida > Poales > Cyperaceae > Rhynchospora > Rhynchospora pubera. Next base: position 74,271 of record JAMFTS010000018.1, read on the forward strand.
AAAGGATTCAAAAATAGTTTAGACCAGTAAGGGGCTCAAAAGGAATTCAAAGTGGTTAGGATCAGTAATTATCCAAACGGATTCAAAATGGTTCAAACCTGTAATGAGTCAAAACTGATTCAAAGTGGTTGACACCGGTAATGAGTCAAACGGATTCAAACTGGCTTAGACCTGTAGGGTTCAAAAGAGATTCGGAATGGCTTAAACCTGTGGAGGTGGTTGGTTGGAGTTGTGGTGATGATGTATGTTAATGCCCCTGTGTTGTCCCTTTTCTTATAACTATCTTAACAATGCGAACAATATTAGTAGCATAGTGTTGCATCCTCAAGAATCATAAGAATCCGTTATCGGTTACAAAGGGGACTCCTATGTGTTTTTATTATAAAAATGTAGGCCTTGGTATTGGAAATGCCCTATGAACGTCTAAAAGGACAAGGACACTCCTTTACACTTAGGCCCGGCGGGACAAATTCCTATCTCACATGTTCTAAAGTTGAGGACTTTTATTTATCTACAATTGCCTTATTTATTTTGGGCCTTGCAAAGGAATGTTCCATGATGTTCAAAAGAACGAAACACCCTTACAAGCATTAGCCCATCATGACATAATACCTTGTCCTTCGGGTTTTGGGTTAAAAGGTTAAGTTAAGGTTTTGGATTTTTGAAGGTTAAGTTAAGGTTTTAAGTTTTGGGTTTATTGGATCCTAACGTTTTCGTTGGACTTTATTCTAAGATTTTATTGGACTATGTACATGGTTTTGTGGTTTTGGGCTTTAATAGGTTTTGGTTATTATAGGCTTTTGTGGATTTCTGGGTTTTAGTGGAGTTTTGTTTTTTTGTGGACTAGGCTTTATTGTGGTTAAGTAGTAGTTGTAGGTTTTGGTTATTTTTGGTAGAATGGTTTTGGTGGTTTTTGGTAAAATGGGTCTTAGGAGTAGTACTTCTTAAGGTATCGACCGTTGATAGGTGAAATTGTGCCTTCTCCTTCTTTATCCACAAGCTTGTATGATCCTCCTTCGTAAACCTCTTTGATGATGTAAGGCCCTTCCCAATTTGGAGCGAATTTTGGGCCATGATGATGACCGATGATGGGCCTTCTCAAGACCAAGACTAATTCTCCTTCTTCGAAAGTACGAGGTCTCGCCATCTTGTCGTAAGCTTTAGCCATTTGAGTCCGATATAGCTCTAAGCTTTGTTGGGCCGCCAATCTTTTCTCATCCATAGCATCCAATTCATCTAATCTTAGGCGGGCTCGTTTATCCATTGGTAATCCCGCTTGCATGGCCACTCTTAGGGAAGGTAATTCAATTTCTAATGGCAACACCGCTTCGGATCCGAATGCTAGCGAGTAAGGAGTTGCTTGAGTAGGAGTCTTATAGGTTGTACGATAAGCCCATAAAGCCTCTTGTAACTTTTCATCCCAACTCCTATGATTATCTCCCACCGTCTTTCTTAGAAGCTTGATCAACACCTTATTGAAGGCTTCGGCTAAGCCATTGGCTCGTGGGTTGTAAATAGAAGAGTACCTCCACTTGATCTTGTGTTGCCTGGCAAAAGTGCCAATTTCTCCACTCTTGAATGATGCGCCGTTGTCTGACACTATCTCCCGCGGAGTGCCAAAACGGTACAACACATTGTTCCTTAGAAACAGGACGACATCTTTGCTTTTGACCTCTTTCAGAGCAACCGCTTCAGCCCACTTAGAGAAGTAATCGGTGATTGCTAGAATGAATCTATACCCTTTCGAGGACGGTGGATCAATGGGCCCAATTATATCCATACCCCACATATCAAATGGCCATGCAGCTACTGTCGGGTGTAGAGGGTTAGGATGTTGGTGTATGAAATCTCCATGTACTTGGCACATGTGGCACTTCTTCGCTTGTTCTTTGCAATCAGCAATCATTGTAGGCCAATAATATCCCATTCTCTTGATATGTAGTCTCATTTTAGGACCTGATTGATGAGCTCCACAGAATCCTGAGTGAACCTCTTTCATGATCTTTCGAGCCTCGCTTTGTGACACGCATCTTAACCATAGTTGATCATATGACCTCCTATATAAAGTGTCATTCACAAACACATAGCGGAGGATTCTTCGCTTCAATTGCTCCCTTTCTGCTTTTTCATTGGGTAAGACTTGATGTTTGAAGTAATCAATGAAGGGTTTTCTCCAATCTTTTTCTTCATTTACTTCTACTTCCAATACCTCGTCGGGATCCCTCAACAAATCCGCCTCCCATTCTTCTATGTCCACAAAGATATGAGCAACCATTTCTTTCTCGATTTCTAAGAGGTAGGGCGCCAAAGATCGCCGATTTCTGATGGTAATTTGTACTTCTTCTCCGTCGGGTTTGCTTAGTTGGGTGGCAACTCGAGCTAGGGCGTCCGCCATGCCATTTGAAGCTCTTGACACTTTTTCAAAGGTGATCTTTGAAAATTTGGCCATTAACTCTTGAGCTCTTTCATGGTATTTCATTAACTCGGGCTTCCTCACTTCAAACGCCCCTTCGATTTGGCTTAAAACCAGTTGAGAATCACCGCACACTTTTAATTCTTTTATGCCCATGTTAATTGCTAGTTCTAGTCCGGCGATCAATGCTTCATACTCGGCCTCATTATTTGTGCATGGCTCGGTCAATGCTATAGAATGGCGAAGGATTCCTCCTTGTGGAGTGATAAACACCAATCCAACTCCGGCCCGGATTCGAGGTAAATTAGGTCTCTTGGATGGTTGTATCATTGATGATCCATCGAAGAACATTGTCCACCCGGATTGTACTTCTTCTAAGCATAAGCTTTGTTCATCAGGAAATTCGCAATTCAATGGAGAATCATCGGGGACTGGGTGTGCAGCTAGAAAATCGGCCATCGCTTGTCCCTTTATAGCCTTCTGAGGTGCATAGGAGATGTCGAACTCCATCAAGGCAATGGCCCACCGAGCTAGTCTTCCCGTCAACATGGGTCTAGTCATCAAATACTTCAATGGATCCACCTTCGATATCAATGTAATCTTGTGGGAGAGCATGTAATGCCTTAGCTTCTTGGTAGCAAAGACCAATGCTAAGCAATGCTTCTCAATAGGGTTGTAGGATTGCTCGGCCCCGACCAACATGCGGCTCAAGTAATATAGCGCATTCTCCTTACCTTCATCATTTTCTTGAGCTAACAAAGCTCCTAATGATCCATCCAAGGCCGTAGTGTAGAGGATCAATGGTTTTCCTTGGATAGGCGCAGCGAGGACAGGTGGTTTGAGGAGATATTCTTTGATGTCCTCGAAAGCCTTCTGACATTTCGCGTCCCATTTAAAAGGTACATCCTTCTTGGTAAGGTGAGTAAATGGTTTGATCCTCCCCGAAAGATTGGCGATGAATCTTCTCACGTACGCCAATTGCCCCTGTAACGAGCGGAGTTGCTTGATAGTCTTTGGGGGTGGCATTTCTCTAATCGCCTTGATTTTTGCGGGGTCGATCTCAATGCCCCTGTGTCTTACCACAAACCCTAAGAATTTTCCAGAAGATACCATGAAGGCACACTTCAACGGATTCATCTTCAAGGAGTACTTCCTTAGTCGTTCGAACACGACCTTTAGGTACTCGAAATGCTCTTCGATTGATCGGGCCTTTACCACCAAATCATCCACATAGCATTCTACAATCTTGTGAATTAAATCATCAAAGATCTTGGTCATGGCTCTTTGGTAGGTTGCACCCGCATTCTTCAATCCGAACGGCATCACTTTGTAGCAAAAGATACCAATCGGGGTGCGGAATGACGTGTGGCGTTGATCTTCTTTATCCATTGGTATTTGGTTATACCCTGATGACCCATCCATGAAGGAGTACACCACATAAGAGGAGGTATAATCGATAATCAACTCGGTTACGGGTAGTGGAAAATCATCCTTTGGGCACGCTTTGTTCAAGTCCCTAAAATCCACACATACTCTTATTTGTCCATTCTTTTTTTTAACGGGCACAATGTTTGCCACCCAAATGGGATTTTCTTCTTCTCGAATGAACCCCGCTTCGATCAACTTTTTCACCTCTTCCACTACTTTCTCTTCGAGCTCGACCCGCATCCTCCTGGGAGCTTGCTTGACGGGTTTTACACTTGTATCGATCTTTAGCTTGTGCGAAGCTAAGGCGGGATCGAGACCCGGCATTTCTGTGTAATTTCATGCAAAGCAATCTTTGTACCCCATCAACAGTTGCTTTAATTGTTCTTGTTTCTCGGGAGGAAGTGATGCGCTTATGAAAGTCGGGCGTGGATCTTCTTCGGTGCCCAAATTTATCTTGAGAAGATCATCAATTGTATTCTGACCTCCGTCTTCTAACTCTTGTGGAGCATTCTTCGCCGCATGGATTAGATCTTCATCTTCTATGTTTGCTTCAACGGGTGTTATCCCGACCATGTGGCATTCGAGGAAGTCGAAACATTTTTCGTCACCATAGAACTCTTCGTCTGATTCCATATCATAAACATGAATCACCTTTCTTGTTTCTCGCTTTTCCTCTTCTGAGTCGCTCTTTATACAGATTTTCCTTTGTCGGCCTTTACCTTCATCTTCCTCATCGGATGACTTTATGTAGATGGGCATTTTCACAGCACATGAGGTCTTTAGTCTTTCTTTTAGCCTTATCTTCTCTTCACTTTTCTCACGAGGTGCCACTCTTGACCTTAGAGTTGGGGAAGTGCTTCTTTGGGAGGTTGGAGCATAAAATCGATCAATCTCTTCCAACTCTACCTCGTGTACACCGTAGTGTTGAGCATCGCCCCTAATCATCTTTTGTTCACCATCTCTTATGTACTTGACGCATTGGTGAAGGGTGGATGGTACAAGGCCGTTTTCATGTAGCCATGGCCTTCCTAATAGAGCCCGATAGGAAGTATCCGCATCGATTACGTAGAACTTCACTAACGTTTCGAGCTCTCCAAACTTCATAGGCAACGTAATGGCCCCTAAGGCTCGCTCGGAATTTTGGTTAAAGCCATGTATGAACACATTTTCATCAGAGAGTCGCCTTCCACCTAAGGCCAATTGATTCAACGAGTTGAGTGGTAAGATGTTAATAGAGGACCCGGGGTCAACCAACATTCGGCTTAGTTGACTTCCGTTGGTCTTGCCTGTAATGTACAATGGCTTGTTGTGACAAGAGGTTCCCATCATCAGATCATCATTCGTGAAGGTGATTTGGCTTTGTGGCTCAATGTAAAGGGCTTCGGTCATGTACTTTTCGGCTACATAGGCTTGAAATTTCTCGGGCTCTTTAAGCATCTCCATCATGGTTTCCCGCAGATCTTTAGACATCATCAACGCTTCAAACACACTTATCAATGCCGGAGTGCGCCTTAGATGAGCCAGAATGTTATATTCTCCTTTTACTTCTCTCGCTTTGTGGCTTGGTCCGGGTTCATCTTCCACTTCTTGAATTCTAGCCTTGCCTTTTGCCTTTTCACTTTCTTTGGGAACTTGCCTCTCGGGAATGTTCGTGCCCGATCGCAAGTTCACATGACAGTCCCTCTCCTTGAACATGCCTTTGGCGAAAAGACCTTGATATGGCGCTTCATCCTCATCTTCCGTGTCGTCATCATAGTAATACGTGACCACTTCCTCCTTTTCTTCTTTTGTGTCTTCAATTCTTAACACCGCTTCTTTGCCTTTCTCTTTTTCACTTTTCTTTTCTTTACTATTCTCAACCTCACCTTTCTTTTCTCCCGCATTTTCCTTCTTTTTATTTTCATTTTCTTTTTCTTTCATCCTCTCTTCTTTTCGCATTTCCTTTTCGTCTTCATCTTCATCTACTATGACGATGACATTGCATTCCACATTTCGCTTTGGATTGCCTCTTTGTGCTACTACGTTGGCTTGAGCATGTGGAGCGGGCACTTGCTTATAACTCTCGGGCAAGACTAGGTCGCCTTCCTTAATCATCTTTTCCGCTATATTCTTAAAGACATAGCAATCGCCCGTTGGATGGCCTAGGACTCGATGAAAAGCACAATAGGTCGGGTCGTTGGTCTTGTGCATTTCTTCCATCCTTTTACACACTGGCAATTCTATGGCCTTTCCATCTAAGAGTTGTTTGAGAAGAGCCGCAGTTTTCTCTTTCTTGAATGAGTAAGGTCTACTCAATCGTTCATTGAGGGTGGTAGAACGACCATTTCCATTGCCATTGTTGCCGTTATTACTGTTATTGCGGAAGTTCCTTTGACCGCCCCCTTGGCTTGCCGATGCTTCGTTTGCACCTGCTATCTTAATAGGCCCTTGTGCTTTGCTTCTTGATTCGCCTCTAAAGCTTGAAATCTCCTTAGGAGGGCCAATGTGCACTATCCTTGCAACTCTTGTGACTAGATCTTCATATGTGTAGATATCGCTACCTGAGAGAGGTCGCTTTATCCAATCGTCGAGATTCCTTATCAAGAACTCAACTGCTTCCCTTTCGGGCATCTGATGTGAACACCTTATGTGCATGTTCCTCCATCGATTAATATAGTCAAGTGGCGCTTCACCCGGCTTTGGCTTTTCGCACGCAACATCGGCTACTAGAAGCCTTTGGTTGACCATGGCGAACTTAGCTCTAAACAGATCCTCCATCTCCTCCCATGTGTCCACAGAATCATTCTCGAGAGATGAATACCACTCGAATGCTGCCCCAGTGAGGCTCTGAGAGAATTGCTTGAGCAAGAGAGCTTCATCATGCGCGGTGTTTCCACATGCATTGCGGAACTGGATCAGATGTTGATCGGGCGTGATGCTTTCTTTACCCGTTCCATCAAATAGGTTGAACTTCGGCACTTGATAACCAAGGGGATAAGGAATGTGCTCGTATTCCTTAGGATACGACCTTCCACATCTCTTGCGCAAATTAGCAAATCGGCCCGCTCCCGCGGCTTGCAATTGTAGATTAATCATCTCTTGAATAACTTGCTTGGTTGCATCGGGCCTTCTTGCCCCAGTCCGGTGCCTATGCTCGGGCACTTCTTCTTCACTTGATTCGTATCTCGCTTTGTTTCTTCTCCCTTTGAGATATCTTCGATATGTTTTCTCTTCATCCTCTTCTGATGATTCATACTTGTGCATATTCCTTCTTTCTTTGGAATGTCTTCCTTTAGGCCTTTCTCCTTCTTCATCGGAGTATTCATATTTACTCTTACTTCTTCTTTCCTTGAGTACTTTCTCTTTGTACTCCTCTTCTTCTTCACTAGAAGAACCCTCCTTTTCAAGATCTTCAAGTAACTTCTTCTTTTCTAGGAGCTTGTACATCTTCTTGAATATCTTTCTTTCTTTTTCTCTTTCGTCCATCATGGCCGCTATCTTCCTTTCATTCTTTTCTATGATACTCATCAACTTTGGCTTCTCCCCTTCATGCCAACGATCTTTGCCATTTAGATCTCCTTCTTCCTCTTCTGTTGGTCCTTCTCCGTGTAGAATGTGACTTGAAGAGGCGCGATCTTGCTTATCTTTGCTATCTTTCTTGGTGAAAGGAATTTCTCCATCGCTAGCCATGTTCACGAAAGCATGCATTTCACGCTCTTCGCTTATCTCCACCATGTGAACTCGAGCGTGGACCACAACTTGACCCTCCTTCCGTGCCACATGTCTCCTTTTATTTCTTGGCTTTTGATCTATCTCCATTGGTTGAGCTCTCTCCTTGGGTACCCACATCTTCTTGGGCCCCAATCTCTCTTTGGCCGACTTGATCCTTTGCCCCAATCTCTGGTGCACGGAAGAGGATCCTTTCTTTTGACCCTTTGGCCCCAGTCGATCGTGGACTGACGCACGCGGATAGGACAATCTTTCCTTCACCGCTTGCCGGTTTTGCGGACTCCTTCCCCTAAATTGCATTTGGTACTCTTGAGGGAATTCTTCCATAGTCTTCAATATGGCTGCGGGTGAGTTCTTCCGCACTAGACGGAGCGAGGCAAAAGGATTGCTCACTGGCAAATTGGGTCTTGTTTCCAACTCATTTTTATAGGCCCGTTGAACCTTCTTCATAGTTCTTGCACTTTGGGAGATTGGTGCATACACCTTCTTTACCACCATCTTCTTGGAAGGAGAGCGGCGGTTGAATCGGCGTGGTTGTTGAGGAGAGAGGGTTGGGCTTGAGCGGGCCCGCTTGTGAGGAACAATGGACCATTCTTCCTCCTTGATGACATCAACCTCCATAGGATCCTCCACGATTTTGGAGACTTCCACCACTTCCTCGAGTGGTTCCTTCACCACAACTTTGGCCAATTGAAAAGTACCATCGGCGACTTGAACGACGGGCACATAAGAGTGTCCAAACGGCATGCCTCCAATTGTGAACTCGTTGTTGTAGCAGATCGGCACTCCCCCGATATGGAGAACTCCTGTCGGCTTAAAAGCGTCAATTGATGCGAACGCCATTTCAACCTGCAATAACACCAACTCAAATGTTACCGTTAGGAGTGTTCATTAAAATTTCCTTAGCCCTTACGTCACCCTTTAAGTCCCAAAGATGAGAGGAGAAAGAGGTCCCACCGGGCGTGCCAGAGAATCTGTCGCGGCTTTTTCGTCATTATTCTCCTCGAAGGGATTTCTCGAAGAACAATGGGAACATAGCCTTAGATTCACCTCCCTTAAGGTTTCGATCTCTTTAGCGAATATCTCTCAACGCGAGAGAATCCTATAAAGAGTCGCTACTTAAAGAAGTTTCTTGATTTAGCGGGTCCTTTCTTTCCAGTAGGCGCAAGCCCCTACTGTTAATTACCTCGTAGTTGCCTACGAGAACCTCTGATTAAGGGACATAAAGGGTATTGACGTAATGGGCTAAGAAAAGAGACTTATGGAGTGCTATTAAGGAGGACTTAATTGATGGTACCAAATCTAATAGACGGGACCCAATTAAGGATCGACTAAAGACTTCTAACTTGACTAAAAGAAGGGAATGGATTCTTGGTTTTAGGAGAGGTTCTTGATGGGTTAAAGGGAAGGCTTCACTGGAGGTTATTCATGGTGAACTCTCGGGGCTATGACTGGCCTTCTTGTGAGAGTGAAAAGAGTTTTGCAACCTTCGGGGCCTCTTGGGCGGCCTCGAGCGAAAGTTGGTTCTTTTACAACCCTAGGGACCATCTTCATCGGTCTTCTTAATAAGAGTTGGTTCTTTAACGACCCTAGGGACCATCTTCATCGGTCTTCTTAATAAGAGTCGGTTCTCGGGATCATCTTAGTCGATCTTCTTGTGAGAACAAAAGCAGTTTTGCAACCTTCGGGTCCTCTTTATGGCTACTCGACGAAAGTCGGTTCTTTTGCAACCCTAGGGACCATCTTCATCGGTCTTCTTAATAAGAGTTGGTTCTTTAACGACCCTAGGGACCATCTTCATCGGTCTTCTTAATAAGAGTCGGTTCTCGGGATCATCTTAGTCGATCTTCTTGTGAGAACAAAAACAGTTTTGCAACCTTCGGGTCCTCTTTATGGCTACTCGACGAAAGTTGGTTCTTTTGCAACCCTAGGGACCATCTTCATCGGTCTTCTTAATAAGAGTTGGTTCTTTAACGACCCTAGGGACCATCTTCATCGGTCTTCTTAATAAGAGTCGGTTCTCGGGACCATCTTGGTCGGTCTTCTTGCGAGAACAAAATGGAATTCTTTGGACGAGGGAGCCCGTAAGAATTCAATTTCTAAGTCATCTAAGGTCGATCTCAACCCTAGGGAGGGACTTTTCCTCAAACGAAGAAGTTTCGGTTTTGACTTTGGGTTTTGCGTTTAGACTTTTAATTTTGATGTTTCGCTTAGGACATTGGTGATTTTTTTATTCACTTTGGCCTTTGTACCTTTGATCTTTTGAAAATACTTTTCTATCTCAAGATATTTGTCTTGGAAAATATTTGACTTTGGGAGATATCATTTTTGAAATTATTTAGGCTTTAGAAAGCATCCATAATCAAATACACTAGATACTTGAAACCTTTTAGACTCTTGAAGATATTTTTTTATACTAGAATATATTTAGCTTTTGAAAGTATTATATTTGTAATTCTTATTTTGAAAATACTTAGCATTTTATAAAAGAGTTTATTTCATTTTCTAAAATTCATTTTTAAAGCGAAAATACTTCAACAATACAAAAGACCGTTACTTTGATATCTTTTCATATCAAAGTATAGTGAAACTGGTTTATTTTGATTTTTAGAATTTTATGGACATGTCATTTATATTTTTATGAGCTTCATACTATTTTTAACGAATTTTTAAAGTTTTCGGCTGATTTGGCGCCTTTTGATAGGTCCACGCCAGCAATGGGCCTAAGGTGTCGCTGAGTTGTCACTGACTGATGCTGGCTGGCGTGGCTGACGTCATGCTGACACAGGCTCTTCACGCGAATCTCGTGCAGCGAGTTTCTGACAGACCACATACCTCAGTTGTCACAAAAGATCAAGAGAAGGTTTAGCGCTGAGAATTCATTTAGAGAAGACGGGTTTCTTTCTTCGTTAACGGTTCTGTTATCGGGTGCGGATCCGTTTAGCTTCCTGGCCATCACTCTTTATGAGAAGGAGCTCATCAGCATCGTACGAGAGAGAAGAACACTATGGTGGCCTTCGTTTTTGTCGCGTCGTCATCATTTGGTCCAGGGACGAAGGGTTTCGCATCACAATGAAATTAAAATTGAATTAGATCCCTATAAGTTTCAATTTCACTTTTCTGATGACCACGGCTATCTTAATCGATGATATTAGCTATATTAGACTCACGATGGAGAGGAGAGCGTGAATCTGGGTTCAATTGATATTGCATTGCTTTCATTTGGTGGGAGCATGGACGAATGGTACAGTAGAGGTAGTAAAGCGATACTGACAAGTTGGTATAGAAGAGTTGAGCTAGGCCTAATCTATACCAGAGATGGCTTAATATAATTGAACGAGTGGTATTACGCATTTCCACTGGCTACTTATAAGGACATTCACATAAGTCAGATAAAGGAAATGCTATCAGAGACAAACCTTCAACATGCATTCATATAGGAATATAAGATGTCGATTATACATCTAGAAATACAATTCTCAGTAACAGAACAACATATGAGTTGAAAAGACTGTTGGTACGCTCCCTTAAATTTATCTATTTACGTACTAACAAACGTTGAGAACTAACTATCACCCGTATCAAACACAGCTGCTCTCTTTTATACTTTAATTTAGAAAATTAAAAGTAATTACGTTTTTATAACATTCCGTATAGTTATCTTACCAATCTTGAAGCTGTGGTACAATTAAACAAAAGAATCCTAGCTATAACACTTTGATCCAAGAATCAGCAAATAACCATGAATCATCTAACTGAATCACCAAGAGCAATTTTGAGCCTAGGAAAGAACTAAGTCCAGAGATCATTCAATTTTCATTTGAAACATTGGTTATTATGCAATTTGGCCCAGAACCTAAAAGGAAAATACAATGCTATGGTATTTTATCAGAACACCCCTCAACTAAAAGTAATGATCAAATTGATCTTGACTGATATACAAGAGACGTAACTTATTCTTTAAAGTCCCTACACTTAAATTTATTGCAATTGATCTATGAGCTGATGGAATTTGGACAGCATGTCGCCTAAATGTGAGATGCATTTAGGAGATTCTTTGACCTATATTCATATAAGTTCAGATCAAAGAACCTTGACTTAAACCAAGGAGGCCTTGATTTGAGTCACAACATGCACCTAGTCTTGAGCAAATCCTCAAGCTAAGTTACTTCTCTCAAATCTAATTCTGAGAAAATCTCAGTTTAGACTATAACGAGAGAAGCCAAAGGGGAACTGAATTTCAGGGAGCCATCGAGAAGGGATTTAGATAAAACAAGATACAAAGAACATAGTTCAATTAGCAATTGTCTAAGTTACAGAATCTGCAACCTAGACTCCCACATCATCAAACAAAATCGATATTAATCCAATCGTATAAAGAAGAGTAGATTCTACATCACTTGAACTTTAAATTTCATTTCTGATCACTTGGACTAAGGAATCCTTAATCCAAGTTTTCAGATTCGTGAATAAACTTTAAGCAAAACTATAAATTAATCAAGCTTGCGGATAAACAGTTATCGTTCCTTTCTCGATTCCTAATCGTTTAAGCCATGGAATCCATGGATTAAACTTTCAGATCTCGGGATCAAAACCACTTAACAGAGAAGATCAATCTAATCCAATCCATAGTAAGAAAAATCGAAGAAACAGGATCAATTACTAAAAGAGCAGATCAAAATCATCAAAGAACGCACAAGATAGCCAATTCCATCAAAATTAAGCATTCACACATCAAATTCGACCTCGTTACAGCCTTACCTTACTTGTCTTTCTTCTCTTTACCTTCTTGATTCTTCAATTACACCAGAAATCGCCTTTTCTACCTATTTTCTATGCTAACCTATCACGTGTTTGTGGAAATGCCTAGCTATCTAAGCCTCTGTGTGTGTGTGTTTCTGTGGAAGAAAGAAAATCTTTTTAGCGTCTGGATTTCCCCCCAGTGTCTAAGAGTTCCTCCTTTCTCTCCCTTCGCTGCTCCTTTTATAGGCGATCTTCTCTGCTTCAATCCCGTCTAGGTGCAGTGCATCTCACCTCCAGCCCGGCAGTTCGTTCTTCAACGAATTTCTGTTACGCCTCTCCCACTCTCTTCTTTCTAGATTTTGGCTACTCACAGCGCATCATACACCAAAGCATGTTCCATGGACCTAGAGAATTATAGCTTCATATGTGCTACGAACTCCATGTGCATCCATTCTTCACTCACGAAGGGGTCAGCCTCGCATTCTCCCAGTGGCATCTTCCTTCCTTTCTTGCATGCACTTAGTCTTCTATGGACCGCGTATACATCCTCCCTTGGCTAACATTGGTGCAGAGTGAAACAGGTGCACCGAAATCTCTCTCTTGAGCAGGGGGAAAATTTGAATCGCTGGCCATCCCTCCATTTTTCTTGCCTTGTTCCTCTCCATTTGTATTTTTTACATGTTTTTTCATGGTTTGCTGAATCTGAAATAAATTCTTTGACAACCTTTCTAGTTGAATTTTCTCATGAGATTTTGAGCATAAATCCATAAGAATATGTAGAATTTGATAATCGCAAGGATTTTCCAGAAATACCCCTTCTACCATTTTATTTATTTTTCACAAGGTTTAGGGGTCTTTTGCATGAAATGGGGTACTCCGTGAATCTTTTGAGCGGTTTCAGGGATTCATAATTTTCTCCATATTTTTCTGAGCCTGTGGGTATTTTTCCATAATTTTTGGGGTCCATTTGATATTTTTCATGATTTTCTCAAACTCCTTGTAAATCGGTCTGTGTCTCCAATCGCGAAATTTTAGGGTCAAACACCTGGCAGGCAGGTGAAAGCAATCTGCTATTAACAAGGTCATTAATTGGCAGACTCTCAAACACGAGCTACACAGGATTCAGATATAATGTCTCAAATGTATCTGATTACCTAGCAAGTAGAGGTGTTCAGGCTATTCCAGGCCAAAGATACACAACCACTGAATTACGAGGAAGACAGTGGATTATCAGGCCCTCACAACAACCAGAAATATAACACCCTCAAGAAGCAGTATCACAAACTAGAACTGATGGTTCTATACTGCTTAGATTCAAAAATTATGCGGCTACTCCAACTCCCCAAGGCCCTTCCGTCGGTCCTAATGATGAGGAACAACTATCTGATGAAGAAACAGCATTAATGTTCTGGGTAGAAGATGATGAAGAACCAGAAGATGATACTGAAATTTTCTGGGAAACTTTATAAATAATGGCACAACCTGCTGTTATACAAAATGATGGCCCCGTGTGGGATACTAATTATGAAGATGAAGAGGATTGGATCAATCCTTTTGCGAAAGGTGGTGGGGTATTTGAGCCTGAAACCAAAACCTCAACTACAGCCGAAACCGAAACGCAACATGAAACCAATGCCTCAACTACAGCCCAAACAAATATTGAAAGCCATGAAACAGCCCTCATGATGGAATTAGAATATCCAAAACTAAAACAATTCCTAGAAGAAATACCAATACAAGAAAAGACTTTTTCAAGCGTCACCTCAAACTATAGACCACCTCCTGAACTAATAATGGGTCCAATAACCTACCCACCTGGAAGATTGAGGACAGACGCAGGACCATCCTCATCCCAATTTCAAGGGATAAGGCCAAGGGGTTTACCTGGTGGAATCGGTAGACACCAAAATGAGCAATGGAATTTACCAACTGCAAGTCAAACACAAGGAGCCATGTTGGTATTACCAGAAGATATTGGCCTATACCACGATACAATATCCCGTTGGGAATCTATCACCCTAAACCTTTTAAGTGAAAAAATTTTCGATGATAATAAAGCAAAAGTAAGGTATATCGAAAATTTATTGGGTGAGATAGAAAAGAAGATATGGATTCAGTGGAGGACTGAATTTGCAACAGAATACGAGCAGTTGATCGCAATTGCTGATGATACCCAAAATGTCATATCTCAAATAAGAAGGGTATTATTATTAGAAGATCCATATCAAGGAACCACTGAGGAACAAGATCGAGCTTATAATGATCTAGAACGATTATCGTGTGAAAATATGAAAGATCTCTTCCTCTACATGAATGATTTCAAAGTGTTGGCAGCAAAATCGGGTCGTATGTATATTTCTCCAGAGCTTTCTGAGAAATTTTTCAGAAAAATTCCACCACTCATCGGAAGAGAATTAGAGCAAGCTTTCCAGGCAAAATTCCCAAATAATAATACGGGAGTAATGCCAAGGATACACTTTTCTTACCAATACTTGGCAGAAATGTGTAAAAAGGCTGCTTTACAAAGGAGTCTAAAGGATCTTACAATCTGCAATAAGATTCCCATACCAGGAGACTACCGCTCCAACCGAAAGAAGTTTGGTCTCAGAAAGGCAAAAACCTACAAAGGAAAACCACATGATTCACATGTCCGGGTTTTTAAAAGAAAACATTCGGATAGAGTTCGAAAATGTAAATGTTTTATTTGTGGAGAAGAAGGCCATTTTGCTAGGGACTGCAGAAGAGGTCAGGGAAATATTGCAAGAGCAGCAATACTAGAAAATCTAGATTTACCAGATGATCTGGATATCATATCAGTAGACCTCAATGAACTAGATAGTGACGCCATTTGCAGTCTATCTGAGGGAGAAGCAGGCAGCACAGAGCACCATGTCCGAGCATGTCTAGAAGAACTACCATATGAAGGGGCATTCATGCTCAATATCACAAATTATGGGTGGCGTTGTAAGGTGAGGCTTTCCCCAGAACAAGAAACCTGTGAGCATCAACTCACAGAAGAATTAAACTTTACCGGGTCATGTAGCTTTTGCAAAGAAAATTCAAATCATAAAGTTGGATGTAAAGGATGTGATTTAATAGCATGTCCATTATGTTCAAACTTTTACCTTGGCAGACCTATAAAACCCAAAACTCAGCCCAGGAGGTACCAGAACAAAGAACCCTTGATAAAAGAATTATTCAAATATATCGAACACCTGGAGGCTGAAAATGAAAGGCTGAATGAAGAATTGAAAAACCTAACCGAAGAAAAACTAATCAAAGACCTTTCTAAAGATTTTGAGGAGCTAAACCTTTCTAAGGGAAAAGAAAAGGTTGAAAATGAAATCGAAGATATCCATGTTATGGTCACAGAAAAACCCTCACACCAAATAGAAGAAGAGCAATACAAAGCAGAAGAGATTTCCAGACCAGGTCAACGAAAAATTATCAACCGCCTATACAACCTGGTGATACTGTTTGAAATTCCCAACCTAAAGCCATTCGAGATAAGAGCAATTCTTAATACTGGTGCAACAAATTGTTTCATATGCCAAACAGCTGTACCAGCAGAGGCTTTGGAAGATAGCCCATATCCTGTACACATAACCGATGTAAACTCAAGGCAAATTTCCACAAAGAAGCTGAAAGGAGGACAAATGACGATTGGTGAGAATAAATTCAGAATACCTTTTACCTACAGTTTCCCTATGGGTATGAGAGATGGAATTCAAATGTTGATTGGGTGTAACTTTATACGCTCAATGCAAGGAGGGTTAAGAATTGAAAGGAATGTAATAACCTTTTACAAGAATGTAACGGTAGTTCAAACCAGCACTGAAACCGTTGCAAACACTATGGCAATTGAGGAATTGGGTCTTGAAGAAATCGAATACCTTACAATCCAAGAATCTGTGTATTACCAAACTCAAATCCACAACAAAAACTTCGAAAACCGCTTTGCTACCTTATTGGGGAGACTAAAAGAACAAGGATTCATTGGTGATAACCCTCTTCAACATTGGTCAAAAAATAAAGTGGTGTGCAAGTTGGATATCATAAACCCAGATTTAACAATAGAAGATAAACCATTGAAGCATGTCACACCAACGATGCAAGAGCAATTCAACCGTCATATCAAAGCCTTACTAGATATTGGAGTTATCCGACCTAGTAAGAGCAGGCATCGTACCATGGCATTCATAGTGAATTCTGGAACCACAATAGACCCAAAAACCGGAAAAGAAACGAAAGGAAAAGAAAGAATGGTCCTAAACTACAGAACCCTCAATGACAACACCCATAAGGACCAATACTCTTTACCGGGAATAAACACAATCCTAAAGAAGATTAGCAACAGCAAAATCTTCTCGAAATTCGACTTAAAAAGTGGATTTCATCAAGTTGCAATGCACCCGGATTCTATTCCATGGACAGCTTTCATAGTCCCTGGAGGCCTTTATGAATGGCTAGTAATGCCATTCGGATTGAAAAATGCTCCTGCCATTTTTCAAAGAAAAATGGATAATTGCTTCAAAGGCACGGAATCATTCATAGCTGTCTATATAGACGATATTCTGGTATTTTTCAAAAATGAGGAAGAACATGCAAGCCACCTTGAAGTCATGCTCTCAATTTGCGAAAAACACGGCCTAGTACTATCCCCAACAAAAATGAAGATTGCTGTACCAGAAATTGAGTTCCTAGGAGCGCATATCAACAGAGGAAAATTCAAACTGCAACCTCATATTATCAAGAAAATTACAGATTTTGATATAGAAATGCTAAAAGAAAAGAAAGGATTAAGATCATGGTTAGGTATCCTTAATTATGCCAGATCCTATATTCCTAACCTTGGAACTCTCCTTGGCCCCCCTTTATTCAAAAACAAGTCCTCATGGAGATAAAAGGCTTAAATCATCTGATATAAGTCTTATCAAGAGAATTCAGGAATTAGTCCAGAATTTATCAAATTTAGAATTCCCCCCAGAAGATGCTTACATTGTTTTAGAAACTGATGGATGTATGGAAGGATGTGGAGGAATTTGCAAATGGAAAAAGATGAAAGGCGATCCGAGATCAACAGAAAAGATCTGCGCCTATGCAAGTGGGAAATTCCCGACGATAAAATCAACAATTGATGCTGAAATCCATGCATGCATGGAAACACTCTCAGCAATGAAAATCCATTATTTGGATAAATCTGAAATTACCCTACGCACAGATTGTCAAGCTATTATTAGCTTTTATAATAAAACTTCATCTAATAAACCATCAAGGGTAAGATGGATTAAATTTGTTGATTTTGTAACAGGTACTGGAGTGCATGTAAATTTTGAGCATATCGAGGGAAGATTAAACACATTAGCCGATACACTCTCTCGCTTAACAACCTATACACTTCAGGCCAAATGTCTCACAACAGAGCAGGAAAATCTCATTGCCAAGCTAGGTCCAGTTCTGGAGGAACTAGCAGACAAGCAAGTCCCAAAGAAGCAGCTCCATTCCTTACAGGAACGAATAGAGGCCCACTTCCCTGTGATAGCCTCTCCAATATTCATGCCATGCACCATAATACAGAAATCAGGGGAGGCCCTCTCAATGAAGTCCAACTACATGGGTACATTAGAAACCAAATCAAAGAACTACAAGTGCGAAACACCTTGGATAACGTTAGATCATTAAAATCCATGATAGAAAAAGAATTTTCATATACGCGTATTTACAAAAACTGTGACTGCGTAGCAGGGGACGCATATTGGATAAAAAAGGAGCAAATTGAACAGATTACTCAAATGGAGAAACAACTGGAGAAAATGCTCCAAAATATGGTATAATAATTAAGTCTGGTGGTAATCTACGGAAAACCACTGACTTTTTCTTATCTTTATTTTTAGAACGTGGTGGACCCATGTTTGATAACCATCCGTTCAACTTTCGGTGGAAAAGATACCCACTGATTTATCTTTTAGTGTGCTTTCTTTTATAAAGTGGGCAGAATACCCACTAAATTATGTTAGTGCGCTCCACTTTCGGTTAGTGGATGTATTATTATTAGCTGAGTGGGAGACAAAGGTTTGTGGAAATCCTTTAATCACATGACGATGGGGCCCAATGAGCACCCGGTGTGATAATTGAGATTCCATCCCGAGTCTCTATATAAGAGTTTGTTTTCAGAGTTGCGAAACAAGCTCAGAACGAGCAAGTTTCACTTCTCAATTTCTCTCTCTCTCACCACTTCTCTCTTGTAACATATTCTAAAATAAATAAAATTCCGCTTGTGTGCTTATGTTCTTCATTCTTCTCGTGTTCATAGTAACCAACTGAAGTTTGAAGAGTCCTCTGATCGATCCTCCATCCTGGTATCAGAGCAAGGTGTGCATTCTTAATATTATTTATGGCTTTCTAAGTTCTTACATATTTTAGGGAAGCAAATTAGGGGGAGATTTTACCAGATCATTAAAAACTGTTTAAAAACTTAAATTAATAAATCACTTAATAAATCAACTTAAGGATATTAACTTTTAGTGCGTAATTTTTGAAAAATTTAGTTTAGCTAAAAGAATCATCCTGCCTTAAAAGTACCAAGAGTAGGGAATACTAAGGAAAACACGATGAGGTGAGGTTAGACTAAAACCAGTAGGAAATACCGCCCTGATACGTTAATAACCAATAGATGATAAATTATTGTGTGACCAATCTAGGCCCAAAATCATTAAGGCCCAATAGGATGTCATGAGATGTCAAAACAGTAGGATGCCCCATATCAGTCCCGAAGAAAGAGTGCATGCCATTTGTCAGGTTTAAAAAAGATGAGGCCTTGAATTTTTTTTTTTTGGAAATAAGTGGGCCGAAAGCCCATCACTTTTCATTACGAAAAGCATCAGAATACAGAGTGAGGCCTTGAAAGTTGGCCCACAAGCACTGGATTTGAAGCTGCCTTTTGGGGAAAATTTTTTAATTTATTTTGCCGAGTTTTGGCGGCTCTATAATCATTGCAACGGGATGTGTTTTTCTTTCACAAGGTTCATTGAAAATTTTGTTGTTCCAGTGTTGTAAGCAGCATATTATTGGTCTCTCTATGTTT
This sequence comes from Rhynchospora pubera, assembly GCA_028095005.1. Lineage (NCBI taxonomy): Eukaryota > Viridiplantae > Streptophyta > Magnoliopsida > Poales > Cyperaceae > Rhynchospora > Rhynchospora pubera. The sequence continues at coordinate 93,647 of JAMFTS010000018.1, forward strand.
GGGGTTCCTTTTTATTTCTTTAAATAATGAATTATGATATCTGTAGTATAAGTTCCAAATGCTTTGAACCACCAAGAGTTGAATCAGTTGGAATTCCATTACACTAACCAGTTCTGGCGATTGTGCAATTCTGCTCAGAAGTTGTAGCTACAAACCCAACAGCCATATAAATTGTGCCTGTTTTTCCTATCATGAACAAACTAAACAGTCTAAACCTTGTATTAGACGTATTTTTGACATATTGGCTGGTAGATATCAAGTAACATGGTCAGAGACTCATGGTGCACGGTGCTTTAGTGCTTGCACTTCAACTGTATTGCTGAATGCTACTTGCAAAGACTTGGTTGAACAGTAATGTTGCAAGAGGCAATGCTTCTTAGAAATAGTAATTTTCCATCTCTCTGTTCATCTGGGTGGAGTCTCAAAAGATCAAATAGTAGATTCCACACTGAACAATCAATCATTAATTATCTTTCGTTTCGTGTAAAAGCTTATTCTATATATGGGTGAAGTGACTTCTTGTGAATGATAAATTTTGGTAGAAATAGAAAAGGGATTGGTGGATTTCAATAAATCAAAACTCTACAACAAAGTTTCCAACAAAACTTCTTCGTTGAGTCAATTTAAGTAGTTTTGTTAGCGGAATACTCTTTAATTCTACTTCTTGTTCTTTCTTCCTGACTAATTTACTGTGACTTGTGAGTTTGAAAATTGTTAAGTTGCTGTACTATGTTTTTCCTTAGCGAGAAAAGAATTTTGGTATTGTTTATTTTTCTATCAACATCTTATAAGATGGAAACTTCCATTATCCTGTCCATATTTCTTTAATGTCATCAGCAAAGGATGCAAAAAGAATGTTATATAAGCCTAGATTTATATTTATTTAACAGCAATCAAGCTTACATTTGGAGAAAGCCGAACTCTATGCGCTCATGGTGGCATGTGAAAATAAATAATTTTAAAAGGATTTGTCACGTTGTCTGTCTTTTTGAAGAGTAAACCGTGTATTTATTTGACCAACAGCAAACTAAAGTATTCACAAAATGGAATTTAAAAAAATAAAGAGGAAAAGAGCAGAACAAGTATTTTAATTGAAGCGTCTCCAAGCAAAAACTTGTATCACAACGAGTTCTCTATGTTCTATTCAATGAACCAGCCTTTTCATTTATTTTTTGAAAACAAGCAGATCCCATGATAAAAAAGCTCCGGCACTTCTATAAGAAGTAAATCCCAGTACAGTACATATACATCATCAAAAACAAACACACAGACAGACACTGGTACTGGTATCCCATCCATTGTGGCAGGCAAAGCTGAGTGACAGATTGGTCAAAAGGAAACTCTGATACCGAGTAAGGCCATGAGTTGAGCGACAAATTCAGGATGGCCAGGCCAAGCTGCACCAGTAACCAAGTTGCCATCGGTAAAACAGCGGTGAATCGGGTTGGGTTCAAGCCACGTCGCCCCAGCTAGTACCACATTGAGCTTGACAGTAGGGTATGCAGTGCATTTCTTCCCCTACATATTTTTATTGGCCAAGTGTTGAATTAAATTGTTAATATGTGTTTTTTATTCAGTACTCTCAAGGTGAAAGACAGACTTGCAGCTTTATTTTCAAAAAAGAATAGACCAAGACAAACAATCTTGACCTCTTGATTCCTAAATTAAATAACATATTATTCTACGTTGTTAGGTGCTGAGCTTATACAATTTAAGTTTTACAGTCAAACAGCCCTATCATGCCTTGTTAATTTAATACACATGCTAAATTTTTATATCAAGATATCAGGGACTGGTAAACAAATTTCTTATGGGCACCAATAAATGAGAATCAGAAAAAAAATAATTAGTTTGGACCAGAGTAAGAACAGCACAAAAACTTGAAGGACATCGGAAGATATTTCAGATGAGCAGTGCAAATCATAGCAATCCAACCAAACTGAAATTTTACTATTTTCACGTATTTACGTATCACAGTCAAGTGAACATTTGCAAAGGTTGATTAAAATAGAGAAAAAGCTTGTTAAGAGCAAAATTCAGACAAACTTACCTTTAATACTCCAGCAGCAGACAAAATCTGCTGCCCATGGCAAATCGATGCAATTGGCTTCCCCTTTTCCATAAACTCTCTCACAATCTCTATTACCTTCTCGTTCAAGGCCAGATACTCTGGGGCCCGCCCACCAGGGATCACAAGCGCATCATACTCAGAAAAGTTCAATTGATCAAAAGATGCATTGAGGGAGAAATCATGGCCAGGCTTCTCACTGTAGGTTTGATCTCCCTCAAAGTCATGAATGGCAGTTGGACATTTGTCACCAGCTTGTTTGTTGGGGCAAACGGCATGCACAGTACAACCCAGGGCTTGAAGGGCTTGGTAAGGTACCATTACCTCATAATCTTCCATGTAGTCCTGTTTTGTTTAAATGAGACCAGATTGGATATATCAAACTGAAATTCTTGTAGCTTGGAGCTTGCAAATGTTTCAGTGTCAACAGGTTTCCGCCTTTGTAAATTACACCCTTTTTTATACATAATTTGCAAATGCCCAAAATATTATATCTCAGATTAAACCCTACCCCATTATGGTCTATCCAAAAACCACCTGATCATAAGAATCACTTTCTTGTCTTTAAAAAGATCAGTAGCCAATAGTGCAAAGATGGAAACGTAAATAAAATACAACTTTTACTTCCCTTGCATCACAAAAGATCTAGGAGTTCCATGATAAACTTTATTCGGTGTAAATTGGAACACCAAAAACCAATAGTATTGCACCTGACAGAATTATCATAGTTCAGGTGTTTCGAGCAATTGTCAAACTTAAATCGCAACTTATATAAAAAAATTCTAGCTTCATGAAAGTAGACATACCCCACAAAGGAACAAAATCTTTTTATCGGAGCCAGTAACAGTCCCACCAAGAGCCTTCACAAACTGGCTGATAAACTCCGGGTGTGAAAAATAAGTCGCACCCGTTATCAGATTCCCATCTGTTACACACTCATTCCCGGTATCAGCCTCAACCCACTGGCAGCCAGCGTCAATCAAGGCTGGCTTGACGGCGGGGTAAGCGGTGCATGTCTTATTTGCAACAACTCCTGCAGCAGCAAGTATTAATTGACCGTGGCAGACGGATGCAATTGGCTTCTTGGCTTGGACAAACTTTTGAACCACGGTCAATACAGATTCATCCATGGCAAGATACTCTGGGGCCCGTCCGCCTGGGATGACAAGGCCATCATATTGACCTGGGTCGACTGAGTCGAATGTCGCATTAAGTGCAAAGTTGTGGCCTCTTGATTCTGAGTATGTCTGTAAGATTTAATAGTTAGTACACTCAGAACAATAGCATTCCAGCAAAAAGAACAATACAACATAAAAGGTAAAGCTCTTTTTCATATTTAAAGATAAAAAAAGGAAATACAATTCATCTCAAGTAAAATCTACATAGAACTTCTTTGCTATCAGTAATAATAGTAGATGATTGCAAAATTGTATTTTTGCACTGCTCAAATATTCTCAGCTGAAATTATTTGAAATTATATATGTTTTAGTTAGATCTGCCTTGCTTACAGACAGTTACTATATTTTTCAAATCAGTAAGAAACCCAATAAAACATAGAAAAAGCAAATAAAAATAATTGCAAGTCCTTTCAGTATGGAAGCATGAAACTGGAATCATCTCTACCGGTACAAAACCTGCCCAAATTTAAATTTTGAATTATACAAAGGCCTCCCAGATGTGCTTGAGTTCAAAATTATATCATATATAACGGATTAAAAATGACATATTCGAGAATAAGCTTATTTAGTAACGAATACAAATTTAGTCGGTGCAACATTTAGAAAACATAAACACTACATACCACGATTAGACCAAATTCAAATGCACATGTAATGGTTAAATTACCAACAGTTAGAGGCCATTTCATATTACAATAGACATTAAAATATACTACATGACCTTCATGACATGATTACAGGAATCTTTTTCCCCCTCACAACCAATAGTTGACTCATTATTTCACCAATCACGAGGACCACCACATGCCAGGAGTAGACCAAATGTATCATTTAATACTAATGGAACCAAACATATAGGAGGCAAGTTGAGATTTGAGAAGATATCAACATTGTCCACATGATTTAACAATTCAGAATATCTGTCCATCCCACTATATTAAGGGAGACAAGCCTGGAATTTACAAATATGCACGTCCTTGAAGAAGCCAATTGAGTATACTGTCTTTCAATTTACTGGCAATAATTACCCTTGTTTCAAAGACAAGGATAAAACTATTTCGTAGGTATTACATTATAATTATACATATGTCTATTCATTGACCATTTAACAAGCTAAAAACTAGCAGCAATAAAATAAAAAATAAATATTACTGTAGCCTCCAATAGTTGACTTTTTCCTTTTACACACATAATATGACAGCAACAAACAGCATGAACAATTCAAAGAAGTATGCATTAGGTAAAGTCAAAGTAACCAAAGGTGAGAAATTACCAAAAATCAATCCAACCATACATGATCAAAACCCAAATAGAATCAACCAGTATTAAAAGAAAGAAAACTGCAATTAAGTTACCTGGTGGCCTGAAAATTGATGCACAGCAGTTCGACAAACATCTCCGGCCTTCTTCCCGGGGCAAACAGCATCAACCTCGATACCATACGCCTGTAAAGCTTGGAAAGGAACCATCACCTACAAATAATAAAAAAATTCAAACCGATTAATCACTAATGTATCCCTAATCTTGTATGGGAGCATGCCAGTGTTAAGCACAAATTCAGAAAAGCAACAAGGTTTCCGTAAGGGAGGAATGATTAGCAGTACCTCATAATCTTCCACGTAGTCACCGCACAGCAAGAGTACTTTCTTCGCCATCTCACCCACTCTCTCTCTCTGTTTCTTTCTCTTCTCTGGAAGAATCGGAGATGATACCAGAACTGGAGTGTGACACCAGTGGTCAAATATGTACGTGGAGACACCTTGATTCTCTTTTTTGGATGAAACCTTAATATGAATCCGGAAAAAAATAATAGTAACGTTACTGTTCACATTAATTACGATAATAACAAAAAAAAATAAAAATTTTAATAGTAACGTTGCTGGATCGTTATCCCAGTTGACGAAAGGCAAATACACTTGGATCGTCATCCCAGTTGACGATCCAAGCTTGGATCGTCATCCCAGTTGACGATCCAAGCTTGGATCGTCATCCCAGTTGACGATCCAAGAACGACCATTCTCCTCCGTTCAATTTGCTTGAGTGGGTTGGTTTTATAATGATTTAAAACAGTAATATAGTGCTGTCAAGTAATATAGTGCTGTGAATTATATCACTACACTATACCATTCATTTATTTATTGCGGTTTGCACTAAAATTTTTTTTGTCTTTTTCTATTTTAAATTCTCTATATAAGCTCACTTGTCATAAGTTATTGTGCTCTAACTAATTGTTTCTCGTTAGTCTGAAATTGATAAACTATCCTCATAGGTTTCTATTGGCAACATCGCTTCTTCTTAGGTAATAATGTTAAAATAATTATTAAATTAATTGATTTGATTTGCTAATGGAGTTTGAATTTTGATATTTGTAGCAAATGGGTCCTAAGCCAAGATGCGTCTCTTGCGGTGTTATTTTGGTCGGAGATGAACGGACGAGCGAACGACGATTGCTTTCTGCACTGATGTTTCAATATCATGGGGAAAAATTTAAAGTTAAAAAATTAGAAGGGAATGAATATCATGTTAGGGGTCCGAAATTTTTTACAGATTTAGTGGAGAGGAATAGAGGCTTTGATCTTGGAGGGTCGTGGTTGCGTCACCAGCCAGCAGTTCCACCTGGTTTTGAAAATCATCCCGCAGCTGAAAATGTTGTCCATCTCCGCTAAATGAAGTATTACTATGTTTTTATAATTGGTATCTTATTTATAATTAATCTGTATTTGTGAAATAAGTTTATGTGACGGTCGTCACTTGTAATGTTTAGCTTATATTATTGAAATATGTTATTTTGTCCATATTCTTTTATTTTTTTATGATTTGTATTCACAATTAATTTACAAAAGAAATTCATAATATAAAAATACACACCATTAGAAGAAGAAGTAAATTTTATAACCATAATATAAATTAGCACATTGAATTAAAAAAAAAGTACATTAAAAAAATCATAATATAAATTAGCACACTCAATTGAAAAAAAGAAGAAACTATCTAAAAGTTGCAGAAATACCTAAAAGCATAAATACTTAAATATTCAAAAGTTGCTATTTAAAAAAGTACCTAAAAAATACATAAATATTCAAAAGTAATAAATACTTAGAGATCTTGACTATCTACATGTTGCAGAATTTCATCCCACCATGGTTGATCTTCTTCCGCATTCATTTCATGTTGATTACTGGCACCATGATTGTCGGCAAATTGAGCGGCTTCGTTCCAGAAAGCGGCATCAGGTTCTTGTTGATTACTTGCACCAGGGTTGTCAGCGAATTGAGCGGCTTCGTTCCAGAAAGCTGCCTCGGCTTCTTCTTGCTCTATCTCAGCCATTCTAGCTACTGCAATTTTTCTTTGTTCATCTCTCTTCTTGATCTTTATTAGGCTCTCCTTGATTTTTTTTCCAATTTTCTCTTGTTGCAACCTCCGGCTCTCTTCGGCAGCCTTTTCTTCCATTCTTCTCATTTCGAACCATTGTTCTTTCACTCTGAATCTCTTTTGAATTTCATCCCTCTCTTCTTGTCTTTTGTGTTCATCGTAGTGGTCACGCAAAATGGTATTTTTGAAATTGAAAATCTGACCACACTTTGTACAGCTCACTGTGTGGTCTCCACGAAAATCGTATATGCTTTCGTAAACAATCATGGGTGTAGGATCTGGTTTCCACGGTTTGAGTTCCGGCATCGGTTCAGGTTCTGTGTAGTACTTTTTATAGAGTTCAGAGTTGCTCGACTCAGGTTTAGTCAGGTAATGTCGCAATCTCTCCCTGCGGTCTCTTTCTGGGCCACCATGAATGTGCCACTGATAGTGGGTGTATAATGGCCACTCGCCACCATATTGCGAATGGATATTGTAGTCGAATTTGCGGTAACATTTATTACATATCGCATGATAATCTCCTTTTTCGATCTCATTTGGATTGGCAGGGGAATGTGTGTAATTTGGCAAGTACTCATGTCGAGTAGATGGCCATTCCCGCACTTCACTGTTGGAGGTATTTCCTTTCTCCATGGTAGTGAATGTTGAAGAAAGAAGGATTGAGTGGGTGTGACATATTTTTGCTGAGGAAGAATAATTTTATAGATCAGTTTAGACTTGCAATTATTTAAAATTAATAAATATAATGTGATATCTTTTCAGACTTTATCAGAATACGTTTGTCATTTTGCATAGCTTAGGTAGGCATCAGTATACTTTTCAGACTTTATCAGAATACGTTTGTCCTTTTTGCAGTGCTTAGATAGGCATCAGTATACTTTTGAGCTTTTATCAGAGCACGCCTGTCCTTTTGCAGTCCTTAGGTAGGCATCAGTATATTTTTGACCTTTTATCAGAGCACGCCTGTCCTTTTGCAGTTCTTTTCCAGACTTTATCAGTTGCATGAATTTAATGACATTAAAAATTAATTAAATAAAATTATTTAATAATTTGACTTAATTTAATGTAATAAAATATTATTTAGTTGTTTGAAGTAATTAATTTAATTTAATTTCATTTAGTTAATTTAATTTGATTGAGCTATTATTTTTTTAACTACTTTAATTTAATTTACAAAACAATATAAATTAATTTAATTTAATTTAATTTAACTAATTTAATTAATTTAATGTAAGTAAAAATAATAAAGATAATTTAACTAATTTAATTAATTTAACTAACAGATTAATATTAATTTAGTAAAATAATTAATAACAATTAATATTAATATTTATATAAGTAAGTATAAGATTAAATAGTATTTGAGCTGTAATCATGAAAAAATAAATAAATAAACAGAATTAACCATGCAAAAATCAATCATTTCAGCGGGCACTCTGCATCGTCATCCCAGATAACGATCCAAGCTTGGATCGTCATCCCAGATGACGATCCAAGCTTGGATCGTTATCCCAGATGACGATCCAAGCTTGGATCGTTGTCTGAGATGACGATGCAAGGAGGATCCCGCTCAAATGAGTGGCTGTGATTGGGTTGGTTGGATTTACTAATGGATCGTCATCCCAAATGACGATCCAAGCAGAAAATGTAATTGAGTGGGCATTTAAGTGCGATTTCAGTGGGAATTTTAGTGCGATTTAACAGTGAATTTCAGTGCATTTTTGTGCGATTTAATTTGATTGCTCATTATTTTGTCGACTCTCAATGGCTTATAAATAGAGTATGACGGTGAGATATCGAAAATCAGCCATATCAAACACTCAACTCTCATTACTATCATAAATATGATTTCCATTCCGGTTTTCGTTAATCAATCTCCATATAATCCATCGCATTATTTCAGTTTCGATGCAACTTCGCAAACTGATTATGAATCAATTAAAGAAATAATTTTATCATCATTGGGATTGTATCAAGGTCATTATAATTTGAGAATAGTTTCTCATTTTAATACCATAATTGAAGGAAGGTTCCAACAGATGCAATTACCGTTGAACTCTGAAAATGAATGGCGGTATATACAACATGAGTGCTTCCAAGCAAGAAGGCTACACAGCTTTCAACTTTTTGGATCGTGGGAAGGCTCATACAACAAGCTTCCGGGTTTATTATTGGCCATACAGAAGACGACCCCAGGGACACAGATCAAATGGTTGACAGAGAGCGTAGGAGATCCCAACAGAGCTATGTTCATCGCAGCAGCATGGGCATATGGGCCTTGCATTGCAGCGGTACCATACCTGAGGCCTGTTATCAGCATCGACGCGTCATTCTTATCGGGTCGCTACAAGGGGCAATTCTTAGCGGCATGCGGTTATGACCCAGAGCAGCGGTTGGTTCCACTAGCATTTGCACTAGTGCGAATTGAGAACGAACAATGTTGGGGTTGGTTCATGAATTTTCTAAGGCGGCAAGTTATTGGGGAAGGAAAAAAATTCTGTGTTGTTTCTGATCGTCATTGGGGAATAAGGAACACCTTCAAACGACCCCAATACGGTTGGCAAGAGGATGCGAACCCTTCATATGCCGTGCACCGGTATTGCATGCAACATGTTTGTGAAAACGTGTTCAAGGCATCTGGAAAAGACGCAACTCTACCAGACAAATGAGCATGTCGTACTTTTCTGTGATTTTTTGGAACCTCCCAACTTGGATTTCTAGTGCGAAACTTTTGCAAGGCAGAGCTGTTTTTTCAGCTGAAAAGTAGATTATCTTAGTGTTTTGTCAATTTTGTGGGGAGCAAACTGTTTGTCTGAAAATTTTGAAATTTCGGTATATGAAAATAAGTCTGTCAATGAGCATGTCTAAAAAGTAGAAGTCTAAAATAGGATGGAGAATATCATAATAGAAGACTAAAATAGAATCATAAACTCATGCAAAAATATAAATATCACAACTAATCCTACAAATACATAACAAAGTCCTACTGTCGTCCATCACGACGAAACGGTCCTCTCGCAGGAGAATAATCCCAATAAGCACCAGGCGGGTCTCGGCGCTGTCTGGTCGGAGCAAGTCCTGGAGGAGGAGGAGGGGGAGCAAGAGGCGTAGAATATGGACTGGGATGACGAGGCGGTCTGCTAGAGGAGGCCCCTGAATGACCAAATGGATGGGGAGAGATAGGTGTAAATGGGTCATGTAGTGGGGTACCGTATGCCTGGTAATAAGCATCAGCCGGAGATATAGGTGTGGGGGTAGGCGTAAAGGGCTGACTGTACCCTCCTCTGTACTGAGTCTGTGTATATGGTGGAGGTGGAGGTGGAGGATAAGGACTCTCGTATGTGTAGTACTGTGTGCTATGGAATGGAGGCTGCGGCTGGGAATGGGGTGGAGCCTCCGCCTCTATGGTCTGGGGCTGGGGCTGCGAATGGGGTGGAGCCTCCACCTCTGTGGTCTGGGGCTGGGGCTGGGAATGGGGTGGAGCCTCCGCCTCTGTGGTCTGCGTCTGCGAAGGGGATGGAGCATGAGGCTCTGTGGTCTGCCGCTGCGAATGTGACCGTCTACTCCGAATAAGAGGCTGACTGGGTCGTGGAACATCAAAAAATGTATCCCAATCATGCAGACTAAAATCATCCTGTTACGAATAATGCAAATTAAAAAATTTTAAAATATTAAATAATTATACAATATTAATTATAAAAAGACAATAATATTAAGAAAAGTGGTTGAAAAAGACAATTATACCCGCATGAACTGCTGCTCCTCAATGGATCCTGGCTCTGGCGCACTATCCTCATCATCTGTATCAGGGATAGACTCAATGTCTGACTGAAGACCCTTCGACTCTAAGAGTCGAGGTAATCGGTGAGCCTCACCAACAATATCTAAGGACGTGCTGCACCCCCTGAGCAATTTCTTCCCAGCACGACGGAATCCCTTCGTGACAGCCCATGCACAGCCTCGCAACGCCTCACGCAAAGTATGCTTGAGCTGTTTAATTTTTGTTAGTCACTGAATTATTTGTTAGGCAAAAAAATTTTGCGTAATGTATCTTACCAAGCTCATGTGGCCAGGCGTCTCTCGAAGGTAAGACAAATCACGAACCGGAGCAGTCGCTGCCCCATCAGGAATAAGCACAAGATGTGCACCTCCATATACACTCAACCAGCGTTGGTAGTCAGTCCAAATATCCTCGCTCCATGGTCGATCCTCTATCACCGTAGCCTCATTAGTGTTCGTCCACTTGTTGACCTCATTCGCAAATATATCATGCCAATCAATACCTCGATAGGTGTGATGCTGGTATGCCATCAATTGTTCCATTCTAGACCAAACCTGTTTTATTCAAACGACAATTAACAACACATTTCACGTTTATTGATATTAATTCACATCTCAGTATACTTATACTTATGTATTCTTTTTTTTTTAAACAACACAATGTCAATAGAAAAATTTTAATCAAAAAGTAATCATTTAATATAAGTACCTCAGGTGGCGGTGGGGGAACCGTCTGATAAAGCATAAACTGATGCATGACACGATCTGCGTAGTGCCACATCACGACCCAATAATGAATGCATGGGATGCGTAGAAGGAACATCCTCTGGTCTATCTGGGCACAACGAGGCATGCGGTCCCTGATATGATCATAAGGCCTCCACACGACGTGCTCGGACTTCATTTTCATGCAAACATCCCTAGCATAGTCTACTCCACTGCGAGTAGGGCCAGTCACCTTCTTCGATCTCTGTCTTGTCGTCCACTTCCTGCATTTTCATTTTGGTGATTTACAGTTAATTTGTTCAAATCTTATAATGTAAAAAAAAATTATATCGGTTAACATTACGATTGTTCGATTTAATTAATGTTTTAACTTTCAATGACTACTTAATGATGCATGTGTCTATCTAAAAGAAATCTTTGTTGTAGTGAACACAGACCTCCCATAAGGCGGACATGAGTCAATATCTGGTAGACCCCAACCTTCAAAATCCTTCGTGATCGTCGGCCGACTAAGTAGCAATCGTGCATACGACCACAACTGCAAGAGCAACCAAGGAGCACCGATATTTATATTGTTATTGATGAAGGCGGTGTCCAAGCCACGGTATAGCATCGCAAGAGTGGCTGCACCCCAGTTGTACTGTACCGAGTTGCTCGAATGAAGATCCTGCAAATATTGGCATTTTTAGGAATATCATCATTTTTTCATATATCCAAATTTTTCTTACAACAAATAATATTTTAGAAGTATTTAAATATAACAAAAGATATAAGACCTTTTATTATTGTTACAAGAATTAATATTTTAGAAGTATTTAAATGAAACAAAATATATAAGATCTTTTATTATTGTTACAAGTATAAATATTTCATTTATAAATTAAATAATTTGATTTTTTCAATTAAAAATAACAAGGGTAGTTCACTAACCTGCAATAACTGGAGATAGAAACATGGAATCGAGTCACCCGTGCTATCAGGAAATAACTCGCAACCAAAAATCTCCAACACGCAAGCTCGTGTGTATCTATCGATCCTCCCAGCATCATCCGCGCCAGGCACACCAAACTGAGCCCAAACCTCACGCAGCTTCTTCAACATAACGGAATGAGATCTCCTGCATTACATCATTAATGTAAATTGATTGTGAGAAGTATATATATATATATATATATATATATATATATATATAGAATTTTGCTATGGTGAGTTGCAACTCACAGGAGTTCTGGTGAGTCGCAATCCAGTCCATTCGTTTGCCCTCAATATTCGTGTAGATCGCGCGATGATGAGTCGCGATTAAAGTTTTCTCAGTTCCGTCTGTTTTCTCCGTCTCCTTTCTTTTATCCGTACACTTCGCTTCTCTTCTCTCAAATCGAAACAAAGACAGATCCAAACTTACCTCCACAAACCCTAGAAATCGGAGAAAATGAGAGCGCCTCTGCACGCCTTCCTCCTCTGATCACTTCTACCTCCGCACGTTCTCTGTAGTGGCCTCCTCACGAAAGTCGATCGGAGAAGCACGATTTCTGTACAACTTGCGACTCCTCCTCTTCGATATGAGCCTCTTCCATCTAAACCAGATTCTCTCTCTCTCTTTTTCTATCTCACATTCTTTCTCTCCTTTTCTTGAAGGTTGGCTCAGAGGTTCTCTCGATTTTTTACTTCACTCGATATTGAATTCAAATTCAGTATTAGATAAATGATCCACAAGGACAGATGTACTCGCATGTGAGATTTAGATCCACATGAGGGTTAATAATGCCATAACATTCCAAAGTTATGATTTTGTTTATTACTGCTCTCAAAATTACAACTATGACAACAACCAAAGTTATTTTCCAACTTGTCACATTACAGGAATTTCAATTTTTGCCAAGTAATAATGTATGATCAAGATTCAAACTAGTGAAATTACACATACAACATGCTACTGAGGGCACTTCTCAATTCACTAGTTTGAATCTGGATCACTAGTCTAAAGCTCTGTCAGTTCGTTTTGGTTAAAGATAATTTTTAGTTTTATTTCTCTGATTCAGTGTCTTAGCACCATCTTTGTCTCGGTCTCTGTGCGACTGTGCAGACCATATTTTTCTATTGTTCAATTAGGCCCTTGGAAATGAAGACAAGTGAAGGTACTTGCAATAATTTCTTTTTCTATTGTACATGCTTACATGGTTCTAATTTCATGTTAAACCAGCAGCAGTGAAGGTACTTGCAGTAATTTCATGTAGTAATTTCCATGTAAAACATGCGTTTCTAAGCTTCTATCTTTTGTACCAGTTTATTGGATCTGTACCCCATGTAATTTCCTTGTAAAACATTCGTCTCATGTAATTTCCATGTAATTTTCATACTAATTTTTATTTCTGTTGTTTAATTAGGCCCTTGAAAATGGAGATAAGTGAAGAATTGGGATAACAACATCGATTTGGAAGTTATTGTTTCTGTTTTGATTTAATTCCCGCTTCTGTTTTGAATTTGTTTAAACTTGGCTTGTATTTTTAACCATGTACTTCTTTCTCTGTTTTAAAATTGGAAGATACTAGTTCATGTTATGTTAATTTGAATGCTGCTTGAGTTGGTAATTTGGATACTAATTTTGATTCTTGTTAATTTGAATGGTTGAGTTGGCACAGCTTCTTATTATAGCACTATTTCATACTAGTTGAGAAACCATGTACAGGTTGTTATTATAGCACTGTTTAGTTTTGAATGCTTGAGCTGTTATATTTTCTGTCAAGTTTGAAACTGAGTTATAAGCTTTACAAGTTGAGAGACCATGTACAAGAGACATATTGGTTCAGATATTACATAACTTTACAACTTGCGTGCATGGTACCATGTACCATGTGTTAGCTTTACAACTTGCAAATATACTGTCTTGCGGTTGGACAAATTTAAACCACACAAAGTATTACACTGATGCTACTAATACTCCAATATTTAAATGAAAATTCAGAATATAAAAAATTTAAATTAAAATCTTTCCACTTTGTAATAATCAGCATACATCTATTCAACATCAATCCATGAAGAACTAAAATAGATCCGTTATATAAAGGCTGAACATGAATAGTACAAACAGAATTGAAAATGAATTCATACAAATCTATATCACTAATTACTTAAAATAGATCCATCATACAAATCTATATCACTAGTTGTAAATGAATTCATTTCAAAACAAATCTAGACTTATGATTCTTCTATATAACAACAGCTATACAATTCTAACTGCAAGCCTTCTAGCACCTGTACGGTAAACCAACTAGAAAATTCAGGACTTCTTATCAGCATACTCAAATATCCTTCGACACCTGAAAATAAAAGGTCAACGCACATTAATTTTCACTCGAGCAAAAATTTAAGAGGCTCTGACAAAATAATACTCAACAACTAGTATATTTACAAGGAAATCAAACATTATGATATTAAAGGAAATCCATCATGACAAAGGAATATATCATAGAATGAATGTCTGTTAAATTAAGGAAAATTGCTATTGTGCCATCTATGGCATAGAAGTGTTTTTCTCTGTGATATCTCTCAATATAATAGTTGTATCAGTAAAATTAAGAGAAATTGCTATTGTGCCATCTATGGCATAGAAGGGTTGCTTCTGTGATATCTCTCAGTATAATAGTTGCTTCTGTAAAATTTAGCACAAGCAATTTGGAATATCTCTCAATATAATAAAACTTTCTATTACAATTATTATCCAAAAATTCCACATAGAAGGGTTGCCTCTGTCATTTCATATGTGGGCAACTGATACTAAGTATTAGTACAAACCCAATTAATGAAAGGAAATCTAAAAACTTTCTTGTCCTACGAGTACCACCCCACAATACACCCAATTATTACAAAAAAAAAGTTAAACAGATTAGCAAAAAAAAAAAAAAAGCAAAATTAAAAACAAATTTTGGCGCAAGCCAAGCTTAAAAAAAGCATAGAAAATTAGAAAAATTAACGAATGGCATTTTAGGGAACTGATTAAACCGTAAAAATTAGGAAACATAATAACCAAAGCTTGATTGAAAATTGTGCATGATAATGGTCAATAATTGAGGCCACTAAAGCTAACAAATGCAATACCAAGCATGAACAGTAACCATGATCCTTATTATTCAAGCAATATTTGTCAACGTGAATTATAAAATCATAGCGTTAGCAGTAAGCATGATATTTATTGTTCCCTCTTTGACCAAAACTCTATATCAACAATCCTAATTACAAATTCCCTTTATGGATTCCATCTTTTATCCTCCACTGTCAAAAATCAAGAAAGAGACAAAAAAAAGAATCTTCTAAGTCAAAAATTAAGGAAATATAGAGAATTATCGAGAGAAATGCAAAATCGAGAGAACTTGTGGGCTCAAAAATTATCGACAGAAAGAGAGAGAACCTACTCAGTGTGGCGCGAGAGAGAACTGTGAGGAGAGGGCTTTCTGAGGCGCGAGATGTCCAGGCTCTCCGATGCTCTCCGATCCGATGTTTTCCGATCCAAGCACTGTATCGCGACAATCTGCCCTCCGATCTAGGGTTTCCTCACATCTGTTGTTGTTTCGATTTGGAAGAGCGTGAGAGAGAGACGGAACGGAGAGAAAAAAGAGACGGGACGGAGAATTAAAGTCAATCCAGCGACTCATCATCGTAGATATGC
This sequence comes from Rhynchospora pubera, assembly GCA_028095005.1. Taxonomy (NCBI): domain Eukaryota; kingdom Viridiplantae; phylum Streptophyta; class Magnoliopsida; order Poales; family Cyperaceae; genus Rhynchospora; species Rhynchospora pubera. The sequence goes on from JAMFTS010000018.1 coordinate 109,437, forward strand.
ACGATTTTTTAAACAAATCCGACGGTTTGGATTGCGACTCACCAAAGAAGCTGTGAGTTGCAACTCACCATAGCAAAATTCTATATATATATATATATATATATATATATATATATATATATATATATATATATATATATATATATATATATTTAAATTAACATCAAAATAAAATTCTTAAAAATTTCTTACTTCTGTTCCTTTTCTCTGAAGCACTTCTCAACTATCGCTATGTCTGTATCCTCCGGTAAAGCAAAATCCTGAAGTAACTGAATGGCGTCATAATCAGTCCGTCCAGTAACGGTTCTGCCGGTCGTAGGCAAACCGTACAAGAATGCCACATCCTGCAAATAGTTCAAATTTTAGACATATATAGTTCAAAAAAAAAAATTACAAATAGCCGTTAATTTCTACCTCTAGAGTGACCGTCATCTCGCCAACATGCGGAAAAAAGAACGTGTGGGTCTCTGGCCTCCAGAACATGGCCAGACCCTGCAAAAGCGAATGATCAAGTGGCATATGACCCAACTGAACGAAATGTATAAGTCCAAGTCGCCTCAAACGCTCATCGACCCCATCAGTACGAGGCATCTTGGCCTTATGTATTATTCCCCTCCAATGCTGTATATATTTCGTTTTTAATTATTTTAAAAAATACTACAAAAAAAAATATGTAAGTACAAATATAAAAGGATAATAATAACTTACACCGGTGCCTCGAACTTTGGACCCATCCAAATGTAACACACGATCTGCAATAACAGGATCCGGTGGAACAACATCAGCTGATGTAGAAGCCTCAGCGGCAACAGAACCGGTAGATGTAGAAGCGCTCGGATCTCCACGAAGTCTCGTAGATCTACGAGGTGCGGTCTCCGGTACTCTTCTTCTCGGTGGAATTTTTACTAAATTGCAATAAAAATTACTGTTAAAAATCTAATAAAATTTCGGCAGCATATCCCCTATACCTGTAGCGTTTTCCAAAAAAAAAACACCCAAAACCCCTAATTACAAACCCAAATATCCACAACATCATTAACAAACACAATACCAATCTCATACAACAACATTTTCTATTTTCAAGTTTGTACATATTTTCAATATTTATTTTATTTTTTCTACTAATTATCTATTTAAACTAATTAAAATAAATCAATAAAATAAATATGAAAAAAAAATTACCTGTAGAAAGAGATGTCGGAGGTTGTCTCTTTTTACAAATTTTCCTACAATTAAAAAAATATTCTATCAATTTTTTATTTACTTCCTCTAATTTATAATAAATTTATTAATCATTATTAAATGAACAAATAATTCTAAAAATTTTTCAAATTACATATTATAATTATTTTTATTTATTCTGATTTTTTAGTAATTTTTCCATTATTTTTTCAATATTTAATCTATTTTTCTAATTATTAACCTAATTAAAGTAATTAAAGTAAATAAATAAAGTAATTATGAAAAAAAAAAAACTTACCAGGGGGTCTGCTCGCGCGAGAGAGAGAGAGAGCGAAGAAAGTGGGGACTGAGGGGGTCGCTGTCGCTTATATAGGGATGGAATTCTTGGATCGTCAACTGGGATGACGATCCAAGCTTGGATCGTCAACTGGGATGACGATCCAAGCTTGGATCGTCGTTCGGGATGACGATCCAAGTGCATTTGCCTTTCGTCAACTGGGATAACGATCCAACAACGTTACTATTAAAATTTTGATTTTTTTTTTGTTATTATCAGAATTTATATGAACAGTAACGTTACTATTAATTTTTTCGGATATGAATCTTATGTTGATCAGCAAAAGAGTATTTTATTTAAGGCCCATGGGCCGAAGGAGTGTATAAGAATAATTAGTGTTTTTTTTTAAAAAAAAAGCCCGTATTCCGCAGATAATTATGTTGATAATCATTTTCCGGAGCGATAACTGTCATCCACGCCATCCAAAGATATCAGGCGCGCAAAAATGGGCAGGTCATTCTGGACGTCCTGGACGAATTCCCGCGGAATTTTGCAGCGCATTATAAGTGCCGTTGGCAAATTTTCCATTGCCTAACAGAAGGCGCTTCCTTGCATGTCGCTAGTGCTAAATCATCTTTCTTATCTCATTTATACGTAATAAATTGAACATTTATACTCAATAAACTGCACATATATACTTAACAAACTGAACACTTATACTTATTAAATTGAAATTTTTTAGACAATGGGGAGGGACCGTTAGGGGCAGAGTCGAAAAATTATTTAGTTGAACTTGACCGGTTTATGACCTTTTCTAATCAGTATTATAAATAAAAATCCGTGGGCGTCCGCATCCTAAATTTTTTACTCTTCTCGACACGGCACGGATGGTTTTAATACATTAATATTTATTGATACATTAAACTATGTAACCGAGTGTGTTGCTGGCGGTAAAAGGTTATAAAGTGACCCGACACAGATTGGATGTTTAAAATGATTATAAAGCGCTGCTGACCCTCTTGCTCTCGGCCTCTCATATCTCCCCCCAACCCCCCCCCCTCTATCTCTGCCCCCTCTATCACCTCTTTTATACATCGCTGGGTCCAGCCAACTGCCAACGACTCCACATTCGCCGACATGACAAATTTCTTCTCCGGTGGTTCTTCTCCCTCCGCCACTTCCTCTCAGCCAAAGCCATTGTGGTGCCGGTGATGGTATTAATTGATCCCGCGTTCCTACTTGGCTGCTCATCTGAACTCCTTCAATTTACCAAGAAGGGCCGCAATAAAATTCTGAATTTCTACGAGGCTGCTTATCTCCTTGGTCAGCGAAGGTATTAATTGATTTCGCTTAACATGGTTTCAATCTAGGGATTTCGCTTAATTTGTGATCTTTATTGACTTTTCTATAAAAGAGTACTGGGGTATTTGGGTTATTTGTTGAAGTATTGGGTAAGTATTTCTTCGGCTTTTGGGACCTTTTTCTCTCTGACAAAGACTGCTGCTTGCAGCAGTATAGATGTTATACTCTCTGGGTACATTTCTTGCAGTGTGGAGACTAACTCTTGGGCCTGTACAGAAAATCACGAGTGTATTTATCAGGTCAATATTGCAATAGCTCCAGCAAAGTACTATGTACAGACTGAAAGTTTGATACTATTAACAAATTGCTTCCGCAAGTGTAATTGGTGAAAATACTTTACAATGTAATTAAGACCGGGTAAATGTACAAACAACAAGTAATGGTACCAACCTTAGGCCCTGGTCACAATAGACTTTTTCTATAGGAATTGGATTCGGATTTCCTATGATTTCAAAATTTCCTGATCACAATGTAGTAAAATGTTGGATTTCAATTGATTGTGTCGGATTCTGTCGGGAAATTATAGGCTTGCGAAATCCTACGATTTTAGTAGAAATTTGGTTGGAATTCCGAAGGTCCTTCAATCGCATTCGGACCCACCAAGTCAGATCATATGTGTTGATTGTAAAAAGACAATAATACCATCCGATCTATCCTTTCTTCTCCGATCCATCTAAATCCCACTTTCTTCTCCGATCCGTCGAGACCTCTACGCGCACTCCTTCTCCGATCAAATCTCGCCATCGTAGCTGCTTTTCTCCGCCATCGCTGCTTCTTCTCTCCGCTAGCCACTCGAGCTCAAGGTAAACTATCTCTCTGTCTCTCTCTCGATGATACTCTCTCTCGCTGCTGCTTCTCCGATCCATTTTGCTTTTAGATTTGATCTAAAATCTCGATTTTGATCCTTTATAAATAATGAGGGCAAAATGGTCAATTTTTAGAATTCAAATCATTTCCTTTCTTATATTTATATGGTTTTTGATCATGGGATTTCATTTCATGTCAATTCTTTCATTATTAATTTTGATCACGGGATTTCAATTGAAAATCATCTCCAATCAATTCCAATCCAATGAAATGAATTGAAATCCCAAGTCGTGCCATTTTGATCAGGGCCTTAATGTAATCATCCAATCTAATTAGTATGTCATAGCAGTTCAATCAGGTACATCTAGCTGCTATCCCAAACCTGTCAGAGTTATCTGATTATATTTCTGCATATGTTGTTAGGAAATTGCCCAATTTTAATTTTGTGACTAATTACCATTAATTAATCCAATTAAAACACAAGAGCAAGAGGATCTAGTACAAAACCATTCGACACAAAGAGAAAGAGAGATGGAATTGTACCTCCCGCGAAATCGTATTCGCGGGGCTCGATCCTACGGCATGGGAATCGATGGGGTGCTCTCCTTCGCCTCCTATTCACGGCGCCTCGAGTCCACTATGGCATTAACCAAGTTCTCCTCAATTCGTGCTAGCGAAGAGAAGAACGAGTCTAATCCCAAGCGTTCCCTTTCTTCAACCAAAGAACCAAATTGATTTGTGGGAGAAAGGGGTGCTCAACACATGAGCTTGAGTGGAGAGGAGAGGGGGGGGCGGCGCACCACAAAGGGGGTGCTAAGTGGCGGCTAGGTGGGAAGAGAGAGGTAGAGAGAGGAAGAGAATAAGGAGCCACCACATGGTGCCTTATATAGCCTCTTAACCCTAGATAGAAGTTCACACTATTTACAAGTGTGCCACTCCCACCTACCACCATGCTAGGCCGGCCTACTAGTGGGCTTCCTTGGCCCATTAGTCCATCTCCTATTTGGTCCCTTAATTCTATTAATTAAAGGCCCACTCAAAGCTATTCAATTTGGACATTTAATTTACCAATAAATTAAAGCCCAAATGACTTAATTAAATTAAGTGTGTTGTTTATAAATAATTATTAACTTAATAATAATTATTTAGAGATTAGACAATGCATTAATTTATTTCTATATGATCCATTTGACTTAATTAATTATAACGGTCCATAACGCTATTTAATTAATTAATCAATCTATCATATTTTGCAATACTCAATATTGCAAATAAATAAATAATGCACGTATGATTAAATACCAATTTTGTGTGACCCTTTGAGGATTTATGCTATGTTGGACATGGAATTAAATCGCTATTTAATTCCAATAATCATAAGCGGTATCTAGCAACACGTTATGATTCCCAATTCGCATAAATAGTGTACTGCTACAATATTTAAATCCTGCATAAGAGAATAAATGTATTTCCCTATTTTGATTCTTATGTCACACGATATCATCGTATAATCCAAGATAGGAATGTGTCATTCTTGCAGATTATACGTTTCTTGATCTAGAGATAATTGTATAAAGTTGCATGCAAACAATCTATCTCCATCAAGGGGCCCAAACAGATATCGTCACTCACTAAGTGAATTAATGAGGGACATACGGTTTTCTTGATGATTAACTTTTCCCCGCACAATTCAAGAGAACATAAATAAAGTCCGTATAGCAGCCCTTATCGGGAATCAGCGGTAGACAGTATTTATTGAACCTATCCTCATGTGGAAAAGATAAACATCTCAAACTTAGAACCAAAATCATAACGAAATAAACAATGACACATAACACAATCCATATGTTTATTTTGATGGGTCAAGTCCTGTGTTATGTTCCATAACATACACATATGCAATTAAGTTGGTAACTCTTTACCTATGATTAGTAGAACTTAATCATCACTTAACTTGCATACTAATCTTATAAGATAATTAATGTTCCTTGTTAATTATCAAGATTATGGACCGTTTAGATTTATCATTGTCATTCTAAAGAATGATCCACAGAGATCTACTATTCAGATCCTCAACCTGAATAATCTGTCAATAATAAACCTAGGAACAGATGATAAAATATCATCCCATACATAAACTAATAATTAAGTCATTAAATTATTGACTTCTAGGACATAACTCTAACATATGTGACTCAATATGTTGGCATGGCATCCGAATTTCTGATTATATTTCTGTATTTGTGTAGGTTCTCAATGAATATCAGAAAGCATTTGGAGATTCATGGAAAGTAGCCAAATTCGATGCAATCCAACAGTGGCATTATTTGACCGATGATCTTACCAAATTCTAGGTATTTCTTTCTTAATAGTTCCTTAATCATTATCTTTCACTTACTGTGTCCTTGAAGTACTAATCCCTTTCAATGGCTTAAATTGAATATGTAAATGGAATTATAAGACATGTAATGTGCGTAAACCAAAATGCGTGCAATGTTCACGAATAATTGTAAAATATGATATATATTACTAACAAATTGAAGCATATTTAAAAATTTTCAGTAAAATAAATTGATGTATACCTTCATCTTATATTAGTAGTCTCTTTTGCCAATATAATTTGATTTATAATATTGCATTTTCTATAAAAAATTAATTGAGGTTTGTAAAGTTCAGAAATGAATCATTAATTTTTTTTCCCTTTCAGGTGATTGTGGATTCTATTACTAGGTACGACTTCAGGTTAAGCAAGAATAGGGCACAACGGAATCTCATGCTCTTTCTCAAACTCTAGACAATCAGTATATCAGGCAGCCACTCCACTGTGGAGATGTTCACCACTACTTCATGACAAAGGTAAAATTAACAATCGAAGCAATTGATAGTCAATTATGATAGGTCTCATTATTGTATCAGCCAAAAAGGGCACCAGTGGTAGGTCTCAGTATTGATAATGATTTAATTAATATTTCAATTACTGTTATTTTTAAAATTTAAAAAATGAAAGAAATATATTTCAGCAGTGTATGTGTAAAAATTAATAGGTATTTACTAAAAAAATGAAAGTAATTAATGACCCTAATATTTACTTATATTTGTATCAATAAATTGATATACATTAATGAAAAATATTTGCTGTACATAAATGAGACAAATCTTTGGGCAGTAAATGCATTAATGTGGCTGACAGTTAGAGCAAGGACTAAGGACGTTAAAAATATTAATTTAGTGCATAATTAAAGCGTTTGAATTTTTTTCACCGTCACTTTTTCTTCTATATAACAAATCTTTGGGCAGTAAATGCATTAATGTGGCTGACAGTTAGAGCAAGGACTAAGGACGTTAAAAATATTAATTTAGTGCATAATTAAAGTGTTTGAATTTTTTTCACTGTCACTTTTTCTTCTATATATATATATATATATATTAAGGTATGTGAGATATAATTTCTATACCTTTCAAATTGAGCATTTCTTATCTGGAATATTTATTATCACAGGTATAGGCAGTGTTATTTCTCTAATGCCAAATATCAAAATAAAATGTTCATTTATTTTCTATTCCTGTTTTTGTATAGGCAGTGTCGTTGTATTAAAATTGCCTAATTTTGCTGTTCATTTCTTCATGTATAGGTGACAATGTCCAACGTCGTCCACGATATCAAAAATTACTAATAGGATTCATGGAGTTCTGCATTGTCGTGTGTTTAAATTGTGGGATGCTGTTGATACAAAAACCGGCAACATATGGGGGAAGAATTTTGTAATTGCAGACAATGAGGTAAATTAAATTGATATGTAGTTCATATATCCAAATAGTCATTCCAATGCATAGTGTTATATAATTGTAATCTACCAATTTGACAATTGTAATTTTTTAAAATAGGGAGGTGCAATCTAGGGGATCGTCCCAATTAATATCTATCACCGTATCGAAGGAGATTTTAAGGAAGGATATGTCTGTGAGATCGGGAGGTTCACTACTCAATATGTAAAAGAGAATGGTTTCACGACAGTACCTCATGAATTTACACTGTATTTGTCGAGACAAACGTGCATAAAGCAGATGTCCTCAAAATCAGTCGATATGCCTTTACATTTCTTTGCGTTCAAGCCGTTGGAAGACATTGGCACGGACATAACAGATGAGAATGAACCAATAGGTATGGATATATAGTATTGAGGTTTATTGTTAAATTTTTTCTATATGTTTTGGTACATGATTTGAAATGTTGTTAATTTCGTTTGAGCAGACATTATCGGTGTTGTGATGGATTTTTTCAAGAATAGAGGAAAAGATGGTAAAAGGGCGCCCAACAAAAATGCAAGTGCTGTACATAAGCAATGAGAGGTTATAAATTTTTTTTAGCTTATTTGTTTCCTTTGAATTTACTCTTATTAACCTCTTTTTTAATAATTCATATAAAATATTGTCCTTAAATTCCATAACTTATTACTCCTTCCACTCAATTATTTATTAGAAAGAATGTTTAAATTTTAATCTTTGAAATTTTATTTAATATAGGGGTCATACAGTTGAATTAACTCTATGGGCCAACTACATAGAGAAGGTGGACATCAACGGTGTTTATGAAAGGGTCAACAATGATCCTATTATCTTGGCATGCATCTCGGTTCTGATAAAAGAGTGGCGAGGTGCGAAAATAAAAAAATATTGGATAAATTATACAATTTTTTTATAATATAGTTGATTTTTATTATAGTTGTACAAATTTGTTAACATTTTACAGGGAATTATAGTATAAGGGCTTATGCTGGCACACAATTTTTCATAGACACTTCAATTAAAGAAATCAGTGACTATTTAGAAAGGTATGTTTGTATTTACAAATAGTATACTTGGTTATATTACGGTTTTACTCTAAATCAATGTGCTTAAATTTTGTTTGACATAGATCATAAATTTAATTCAATGTTATTGACAAAAGGTTGGAATTATCCGGAAAAGTCCTGAAGAAAGACCAGATTGTGAGCGTAGGGGCAAACACTTCGCCGTCAGCACAACAGTCTAATAATTCGGAACCAAAAGGCATATCTTTACTTGATCTCTCCATGCTGCCTCTAGACACGTCCACTGTGAGTTAATTATTGTATTAAAATCGAATCAAATAACTGAAGGGTAACTTTTAGTCCCTGCTAACCAAATGCTCTATGTTATTTACTACTTGATACATGAAATTGCTTATATAACTACAAAATATTTTGTAAGCAGTTATTTGAAAATTATAGGATTATCTATATAAGAATGTAGTTGCTGATATAATTGATAATTTTCAGGGTGGATGCTATATATGTGAGGCGGAGATTGTCGGTATCAACAACCTTTTTGACTGGTATTTCGAAGGATGCTCCAAATGTCAAACCAAGATGAAGGACAATTACTGTGGAGGTTGTAAAGGACGAAAGGAAGAGGTAGCTATGTAATATTTACATATAAAAATATCAGTGATTTATTATTTCAAATTAATGAAAAAAATATGTTACGAGTTACTAAATTATATTTTTTTTTTTAGTTATAGGGTTCTGCTCGAAGTCAAAGATGGCGATGCACAAGCAGAGTTTTGTGCTATGGCAGATACTGCTCAGGAGATTGTTGGTGAACCAGCTACAACTGTTATTGATCAAAATCAAGGTTAAATTCAGATGGAGTTCCTGTAATGTTACACAAATTGATAGGGAAGACATTCAAATTTACAATCTCAGGTAAACTGCAAGGTAGTTATAAGAATCACCGCCTGTACAAAGTTTTACAGTCAGAGGTAGTAAGTAAAGACAGAGAGCTTTTGCTGGCTCCAATACCAGAAGATAGTATGGTTGTTGAAGACGATGGGGCTAACAACAACACACAAGATATGAACCCATAATTATTTATCCAATTTTGTTAAAAATATTTATACTGATGTATAGTTCGTACATAGGTATTCTGAAATGTTGGCAAGCGATGGATCAAAAGGTTCAACGATCTCCATGAAACCAATAAAACAGGAATTTGAAACTCCTGAAAAATGGGATTACTTCCATCTACAAGTCAGACTCCGCTCACTCCTGGTAGCGACAACAAAGGGCAGAAACAGAAAAGGTAATTAGAAACTGATTTCGCGTATATAATGACAACATCAATGATAGTTATTGACATCCAAATTTTATAATACAGGAAAGATCTTGATGGTGTTGCCAAAACAGTTTATTCAAAGAGTCCTAGGAGGAGACTTATTATGGACAAGCAAAAGTACTTGTATTTTGTAAAAAAAAAATATAGGAATTATTAGATTTTGCGATTGTTTTTTTATCATTTACAAAGCTAATAATAAAAATAATTGCAGTGACTCAGATGATGCTTCTCCATGAAAGTTGAAAGGAAATACAAAGTGCCACTGAGATGCGACGGATTTTGTGTGGCTGGCGTAGACTGATGTGTTTAATTACGTTATAGAATAGTAGAGAGTTATTTAACTAATGAAATCCATGTTACGTTATTTTAAATAAAGATTATTTTTTTAATGTGATGTTAAATGTTTTGGAATGTAATAGCCATGGTATGGAGTTTTAAAGAAATATTATGTTTGGATTCATAATTTATAGATGCTATTTGTTTATATTATTAACAAAATAACGTATTTCTTCTTCCTCTTCATTGGTAATCTATACCGCATATATCTCCTCTTTATTTGTAATATGTACCGCTTTTATCTTCTCTTTATTGGTAATTTGTACCGCATATATCGAGCGAAGCTCAATTTCCCCACCTAGTTTTAATAGGTCCATGCACACCTATTAAAAAATTGAAAATGAATACTTAATAAACTGAACATTTATATATAAAAAACTAAACAATAGTACTTACTAAACTAAACATTTGTATTTACGAAACTAAATATTTATAATTAAAAAAATGAACATTTTTGCTTATAACATTTAAGTTTTTTTTATTACAACTAATTGAATATTTATACTTAATTAACAAAAAAATTGTACTTATCCAACCGAACATTTAAGTAAGAAACAAAAAAAATAAACATATTAAACACAGTGGATGATTATAACATAAAGTGAACATTTATACAATAAAGTGAACAAAAAATACAAACGCTGGGTGGGAGGACTATTGATAGAGCGCTTGGGAGTCGGATCCTCTGGTCGTTTTTTACAAACGACCACCTGGTCGTTTTCGATCTGGACCGTCTGATTTAATCTCAACGGTTAACATTTTTTCGGACCTATCAATCGTGGTACTAGCACGGGGCATCCATAGTCATTAAGATTAAATCAGACGGTTCAGATCTAAAAACGATCAGAGAATCTCTATGGTCTGCCGACCAGAGGATCTGGTTCCAGAGCGCTACAGAGTTACGGCGTGCAATGGCATTTCTTCCGATGATAGAAATCAATTACCATGATTTTCGGCACATGACTAATTTCGAGTTTTGTCGAGAAATTTAGCGCTCTTCCTCGCGCTTATTTTTGACACGTCATCAAATGACAGGTTTATAGGTTCGGTTAGACATCACCAAGTATTCAAATGAACAAATGTTATTTTAGTATTAATCTCCGCATGCATGTTGTACTGCATTTTGCAACATTGGAGATTGTGCGCGGAGTGTGTGGTTCTAGAGTTTTGCGGACATAAATAAAATATTTATGAAAACAGAACTGTTCAATTAGTAAGAACATCATGAAAATTAACCACACATAGAAATTTGTTAATTACACATGACAAATCTTCTATAATCTATAAATAATAAATAAATACTCCAATTCTGGGAACATTATCTACAGTAACTCTTCTGCTGACGTCATCAGAGCGAATCGAAAACTTGGATGGATTTATACAGTTCCTTTCAAGGATTTTTTGTGATTAATTAGAAAGCTTTTAGCGTACCGACTCAGCTTTTAATGTATATGTACATATATTTCAATTTGCAACATAAAATTTATATGGGATCTGATGCAAAAAAAGAAGAATAGTCAAATGACATCCCATGTGCACAGTGTTAGGATCCGGTGTGGGAACTCCTCATATATATGTGGTAGTTATCCTTCAAATATCTTTTTTATTGAACAACATAAAAATCTATACAACGCACATGCAGAAAATCAATCAAAAAAAACCCCAGAGCCATTGCTCGTCAGGGAGAAGTATCGGATTTTTTTTTGTTATCACCCCTAAATATTTTATAATTCCATCCGATTGTTTTTTTTATCTTTTATTACATAGTCAATAATCTTCAGAAATTTTAGTTTCTTTTTAATTGTTCACAATCTTTCCAAATCATTTTTGCATGATTTTTTTTTGAATATTTTCAATTTTATTCCAAACTTCTTAAATTTATGACATTTCTTTATATTTTGGGATTAAAAAACTTTTGTTACGAACTTTTTTTAATACATCTTCATACTACTATTATTGATTATGCTTATCTTTTGTGAATATATTTGCCTATACAATATAATAATTGGCATAAACTTTAAAAATCAAGTGATACAAAATTTTCTTTTTCAATTTTCTTTTTTTACTTTTGTTTTGTTGTTTGCAAATTAAAATTGTGAGACAGGGGGAGTCATTGAGTTTTTGCTTTGGTAGCCCTTCCAATTTTCTATAATTCGAAACAGTTTGTTCTTCATTCTTTTAGCCCCATATGTTTTTTTACTTCAAAAATTATAGCTCTTTTATTTTAAATGTTTACAAGCTTTTCAAATTACTTTTGCATGAGATTTAAAGAATGTTCTGAAAAAGTTACAATAAATTTAGTGATATTTATGCTAATTTAGATTTTTTTTATGTTTTCCTAATTTTCTTAAATTGAAACGAATTTTTTTTATATTTCGGGACCTGCAAAATTTTATTATAAGCTTCGCTTGATATTGTTTAAAATTCATAATTATGTTATGATAAGAATATATTATATTTTTTTTAAAAAAAAAATATGCAGTATAGATGATAGCGTAATGTTTGTATCCACGGAATTTGATTGAAAATATTATGAAAAAGGCTTTCAAACAACCAAAATGAAGTGAAATAAATGACCAAAATCTTTAAAAAAAAAAGGAAAACATCTCTTAATTTATTGTAGAAAAAATCGAACTTTTGTTGTACTTTAATAGTATATGAAGTATGTATGTGTGTGTGTGTAGAGGATTGCTAAAATGCTATGCATAGCACAGATGACTTTCGTGCTACTGATTCGTTCTTGAATTTCATGCTTTAAACTATCGATCCAAACTGTCCATTATCTTTCTCATATTGATATCTCATTAGAAACCAAATTTTATATTTTTTTAATTTTTTATTACTATTTTCTCATATTTTTGAAAATCCTCAATCTAATAAATTCTACACCCTTCAATAATAGCGACTTTCAAAAATATGGAAAAAATAGTACAAAATTAAAAAAAATGTTAAATTTGATTTCTAATGAGATTTCAATATGAAAAAGATAATGAATGGTTTGGCTCGATTGTTTGAAGCATTATATTTAAGAACGAATACGTAGCACGAAGGTCATCCGTGCTATACATAGTATTTTAGCAATCTGTGCTATATATATAAATACTTAAATTGATATTGATGCTCATTAATTTAATTTATTTTTTTCATTTTAATGGTTTAAATTAATAAAATATTTTCAATAATTTACTTATTACATTTTTTTATTTGTAATATTATTTTATTTTAGAATAATAAATCTAATTTAACAAAAAACACTCAAAATATATTAAAAATTGTAAGAAATAATTTTTACATTTTAACCAACCTATCAGCTTTTAGTCTAATAAAATTGTTTACAAGCCTTTTCAAATCATTTTTTGCGTGAAATTTAATAGATGCTCTTAAAAAATATAAAAAAATCAATGATATATTTTTATTTTATATTTTTTGTTTGAAAAAATATTAAAAAATAAAACTTAATCGTGCAAAGCACGATGCTTCTTCTAGTTGTTCACAAAGCATAAAACAAACATGTTAAAAAATAGAAAAATAATTAACCTAAAATAATATTTGTTCATAACAACAAGCACAACACATGTTCACAAACCAAATCTGAAATTAAAAAATTTTAACAACTATACAATATCAATCAAGTTTCCAAGCATTACACGAAATGAACCATAATAACGCTAATCAGACTCCATTGTAATACAAACCTGTGGAAACATAATACAGACAAATATGACATGTTAACAAAATGATTCCTTAGAGTGACTAATATAATAATTATAATTTTGTGTAATCATGTCAGACCGTGCAATACATAACACTTACAAAATTAAGTTCATAACAAAACATAAGATGTTTATAAATTGAACCCTTATGGTAATTAAGAGAACACATACAATTGCTAAGTAATAATTTTACATATAAGAAATAAGATAAGATTTATCACGTACCTAAACTAGAAAAAGAGATCATCATAATCTTTCAAAAATTCTGATGAAAGTTTTTGGACAATTAAATTTAATCGGAATAGAAAACACATCAAACTTAATTATAAAAAAAAGAAAACAAAAACTAGAGAAAGGGATCATCAGAATTTTTCAAAAATTCTATAACATCAGCCACTTCACCAGTAGTGTCAAAAGAATCCAGTGGTTTACGAGATTCCTCACATTCACTATCACTATTAGATGTTAGATCTTAACCTATACTAAAGGATTGTAGTAATTTTATCAATTGATGATGATCGAAGGTGAAATCTAAGTCAAATTAAACCTCAAATCTAATCTAATGCAGCGTAACTTGAGGGTCGAATCACAGGGACGATTATTCTAAATTATTGATTTTAAGTAATTTAGTTTGATTAATCTAGGGGTAAAAAGTCAAATATTGATTAATTGATTAAAAGGATTAAGTTTAAACTAAAAGTAATTAAATTTAAATTCTAATTAACTTCTAAATTGCTCTAAAAAATGAAGAAATAACTGAACTCAAATTAAGTACTTAAATTAGGGTCAATTGATCGGGTTCCATTTCCAGACACCATCCAGGCGGAGCCGCCAGCTTCCTGGCGGGGTCGCCAGAACAGTTCAATAATTTAGTTTAAATAGTTTCTAAGTTCTCTAAGTTCAGGTCTTTGGCTTAAACTCTGGTCCAAATACTAACTCTCTTTTTCTGATTTGGGATAATTAAGTTTTAACCTATTGTTGTCCCTAAGGGGGGCGGCTTAACTAAGGTTTAGCGGAAGCGATTGAGGTTTTAGACCGGTTTGGTATGAACTACCCTAACACAATTCAATTGGTACCCAATACAAGCAAGCACACAAGCAATTCACAATGCAAGATAGTAAAGAGAGAAAGAGAGAGAGAAATTGAACACGCGATGTGATTACGGAGTTCCGACCCGCTAGAAGAAGCTAGCCTTAGTCGTACGTCTCCGGGAGTTCCGCTACCACGAAAGGGCGCGCTCCGTTCAATTCCAACAAGAACGGGACTACAACTTCGAACCGAATCACCTCGTCACAAGGACACTCGAGGCGGATCGGCCTAACTCGAATGGCACAACGGCCTCAAAGGAGAAGAGCTCTCAACCTATTCCAACCTACACCTAGCGACAATGTCAGGGCGGTGGTGTTTGAGGCTACTAAATCTCTCAAGATGGTCTAGCTATGAAAAGCTCAAGTGTGAGAGTATCCCTATGCTCAAAGGCTCAATTCTGGTCTAATTTTGCAAAGTGAAGCCACCCTTTGAGAGAGAACAAGGGGTGGATATATATAGGGCTCGAAATGAGCAGTTCCCCAGCAAAAACAGGTAACAGCGTTGTACAACGCTGAATAGCGTTATACAACGCTGGAATATGACCGTTGTAAATTCTAACGGCTCTTTAATATAGCCGTTGGTCTGTCAGAGCGTTGTGCAACGCTATTTGCCGTCGCACAACGAAGGAGTGTATAACCAAAGGAAAGCTCCGACAATTCCGTTGGAAATTGTCAGAGCGTTGCTTGCCACTGAATGGCGTTACACAACGCTAAAGGGAGACAAAAGGAACAACTCTGACAGATTCAACAGAGCGTTGTACAACTCTATATGCCGTCACACAACGCTAACGTTACCCAACGCTGAAAGACGTTGGCTAACGTCTCCAGAAACTTTGCATGTAAAAACAGCACAGCTAACTTGGGATTTTTGTGGCGTTGTGCAACGCTATATGGCGTTGCACGATGGTACTCAGGAAAATTTCCAAGTTTTTAACTGTAGCGTTGTACAACTCTACTGAGCGTTGTACAACGTTGTGATTCAGCGTTGCCTAACTCTATATAGCGTTGTGCAACGTTGATTCACAAAAGTATGAATTTAGCTGTTCTAGCGTTGTACAACTCTACTGAGCGTTGTACAACGTTGTGACTCAGCGTTGCCTAACTCTATATAGCGTTGTGCAACGTTGATTCACAAAAGTATGAATTTAGCTGTTCTAGCGTTGTGTAACTCTATCTAGCGTTGTACGACGCTAGGTCACAGAAAACAGGATTTTGCTGGTTTATTGAGCTTTTCGCTATCTAGACCATTTTAAGGATAAACAAGGACTAAAGTATACCTTCTATCCTAGTCTAAACTAGCCTACAAGCTCTCTAATGACTTGATCTTGATCCTTCTTAAAGCTTTTATCCAAGTCCTCATAAATTGTATCTTCTTCCTATAAAACTCAAAGAAGATTGTTAAATGCCAAATGATATTATTTTGCAATCGACAAACCTAGAGACGTTTAGTACAACACCTATAAACCTCCCTAAATCCCTAAGTATCAACTCTCGTTCCTTGGCTTAGAATTTTAGGGTTTGCTTTAGCTATTCTGTAGGATATCCTAGACCTCTCGATCCTAGGAGGGAATAAACCTCTCGGCTAAGTTTCGGTTTCACCTTTTGTGTTACTTCCTATCCTATGGTTAGTGAATACAAATTGTATTGAATTTAGGAAACTTGGTGCTTATCTATTAGGCAAGGCCTTAACCTAATGAGCGAACCTTCAAGGCAATTCAAGTCATAAACACAAATGAATCAAATTAACTCAAGCAAAGCAAAGCAACTCAGAAAAACTTAGAAAACTAATTAAACTTCATAAATCTACCAAGTCATGGTTCCCTACAATTGCCCCTAAACTAAACTACTCGCTACGAGTCATACTCAACATAAAAACAACAGGTTTCAACAGACTAAACATTAAAGAAAGCAAATAGAGAAAGTTTACAACAAGAAACAACATAAATTGCTCTCAGCTTGTCTTCTGGTGGGGTCGCCAGAACAGGGGGCTTGTCTGGTTTGACTCTGTTCCTTTGCTCCAGACGCTCGGAACTTGACTTGCTCCGCTTGAACTCTTCTTGGGGCCCAACTTTGCACCAAACGTCATTGAACCTGAAAATAACCAAGGGCAAATAGCAGTACCACATTTCTAACCTAAATTACAATTAATTCTAACTAAAACACAAATATTTAATCTAAATTAAGGCCTAAAAGGATTGATTATTTCAATGTAAAACCTGCCTATCAGATGAAATTCATTCTCATGTATTGATTTTTAAAGAAAGAGAGATAAGAGATAATAAATCAATAAGATCTTTATTATTGAGGAACAACTTGCGAAAAATTCAAAATGTGGTGCTTATTATGTTTTAGTTTGCAATTATGTCTCAATCACTTGACTAGGTAATATTAATAAATGGATTTTCTATAATAGATCAACTTTTCAAGTTAGATTTCAAATCTGGTAAGTTGTTCCAGTTTGTATTTCAGCACCCGTAAACAAAATTAGTCCAGTGCTGAATTTATTTTAATAAATCATATTATTACTTGATATAAAAATAAACTAGAACTCTTTTAAATTAATTATTCTATGATTGTAGATTCTACTGATACTTATTGCAAAGATATAGTAAAAAAAGTCATATGCAAAGCATGAATTAAGTCATGTAAGTTTCACAAATGTCATAAATTAATTATTTTGTGACGCGTCTGGCATCTTTTCTTTTTCAGTTTTTCTAACACAAAATCTCAGCTTCTGTTTTTCTTACTCTTGTTATAATATATTTTTTATTTCTCAAAAACATAAAATAAAGTGTACACTAATAATACTTAATCAACAACAAATTTTGTAATGAATAAACATGGCACTTAAATCTCTTATTAAAAGTTTATAATACAGGAAACCATTAAATTTTTTCGAAGCTTAGAAGGACATAACTACAGAAAAATCAGTCCCAATTATGTGATACAACAAGCCAAAATAAGAACAAAATCAACTCAAAACTTTTTTTTTTTATAGAAACGTCAAATCCAAAAAATTTGACGGTGTCGTTAAAAATGCCGCGCCCCCCCCTCCCGGAATCTCTAGCCCCCTTACCAGATTCAGAATTAAGCACCATAAATAAAACCGGTCCTGAGCCGCTCGACCTTTTTGGTAATTGACATGTTAATATGCTGGAAGTTACACGAGACAAATTGACAATGGATGAAGCTTTGGCTTTGGGCAGTAAGACTTCAAGTTCTCTTGCTCTTAATATGATACTTTTGACGAGCTCTCCAATATTGATCCAAGCACACTGAGATGCCTTCACATACTTCTTAAAACGAGTCGTTACACATCTCATACAGAATCCTAACACAAACAAACTGTCACTGGCTAAAGAAATTAGGGGTGAAAAGAGTATACCATTTATCATTTTTCGTGCACGTAGTAAACGGATATAAAATTTCAATACGTTTTCGAAACTTTTGGATGAAATAAAGTTCAAATTTATACGTTCCGCCACGTTCGGTTTCAACGGAATAACTAACGAAATTGTTTGTTATGTACCGTTGACGAAACTAAACAGCAAATGAAATGTCTCATTCCGTTGACGTTAGACAGGTTGTGCAGCCATGAAAGAAACCCAATAGTTTCTCCACGCTCCACTGAACACGTCAGCCGTACCCATTCAATAAACAAATGAATATTTTTTTGACGGGAATGCAACGTGTGTAACGTTTCTTTCTTTCCTATCACGGACTCAACTTTGAACCAAACATTTATTTATTATGTCCTAAAGTTCACAAAATATTATATAGACGAATCATGCAATGCACGAAATTCACGCTAGTATATATATGCTACAAATAATTATTTATCCAAATATTTCATTCTATTCTAAATTTTGTCTTAATAAAATTAATTGGGGATGAAGGAAGAAGACGATTAGTCAGGAACAAATGCTACCTGGGTCCCTATGCGTTTTTTAGGCGTCGTTATACAATTCAAATCAAACACGAAATGTCTAGCTGGGTCCTTCAAATTTTTGAGATGGGTCCCTAACTTCTTGTGATTTTTTTTATTACAAACAAATATACTATTAAGAAAATATTATTTTTTGCATGATTCGTCTATATTTATTACAAACAAATATATTACTTTTTTATTGTCTTGATTTTTGAATTATTATTTTGTATATTAAATATATTATTTTAGATTTTCTATTGTTATTATAATATATATTTGATTTCTCATGAATTTTTTATATCACATCATTTAGAGTAGTTCTTTATTTAAAAAATATTATTATACTATGTCTATATTAAAAGTTACATCATACATATATTTTCAGGAAAAAGAAAAAATTACGGACCCTGCTAACACGAAATCCTAGCTTCGTCACTGGACGTCACTCAGGACTCGTATTTTATTTTTGTTATGTAAAAAAAAACCATGCAATAGTAAAAAAAATTAAAATCATTTGTATTGTTTTACTGAAAGTAAAAATTATTTACAAAGAGGTGAAGTTGTAAAAATATGTAACAATAGTACATAAAAAAATTGAAATTAGTTAAATTTGATTGCATTTAAATTTTTATATAACGATCATATTAAATATTTTTTTGACCATTATGACATTAAAAGTTAGGATTTACAATGTTAGTATTTAACAATAGTACATAATCCAGGCTTTGATCAAGTCAGCTGTATCCAAATCCTAAAATTAACAAACCAGGTATTGGTCATCTAAGTGTCGCTCATTCACTGGTACCTTGTTATTTTGGAAGTATCTATCCTAACTTTTAAGTTAAATATTCTTCTTCCTTTTTATAGCGCGTTTATAAAAAGGGTAAGAAGTCTTCTTACCCGTTTTATAAACGCGTTCGAGAGGAGAGAGACGCGCAGTTTATAAGAGCCGTATAGCGCGTTTATAAAACGGGTAAGAAGCCTTCTTATCCGTTTTATAAACGCGTTCGAGAGGAGAGAGAGACGTGCGGTTTATAAACGCGTTAGAACTTTCTTCTTATTAAAAAAAAATATATTAATTCTTTCTATATAAAATAATTTCGGAATCTAATCCGTACAACAACCATTTGTTATCATTTGTTTGTTTCAACCTGGTTTACGACCGTACAAACACTGAACCGCACTGATGGAGATAGCTGTTTTGAACATGTACATGGCTGGCCCAAACTAGCTGTTGATATGTGTACCAGGTTCAGCGAGTATAAGGTGTAACCTAATCGAATCAATCGAATTAATTTTTTTTTAAATTAAAATCAATCGAATTAATCCACATTGGCATTGTACAGTAGCGTGTCGTGTGCCGACAGCCTGATCACTGTTACAGGAAAATCGGAAAAAAATTTCGTATTTAATAGGAAAATTACAGTCGACGTACATCCAAATTTTTAGTGGGCATGTATTAGATATTTTATAAAATATTGTTTAAATTTTAAAGGTACATACATACATATATATATATATATATATTATTTCATTATAACATGTGTTAAATTTGGAATAGTTTAAAATTAATTAATATTTTATCAAGTGCTTCAATTATTTTATTCGTAGTCGAGTTTTTATTCATTTTAAAGAATGGCCAGTTAAATATTAAATTATTTTAATAAATAATAATATTTAATTAATGGCCAGTTAAATATTGTTAATTATTGTAGATATTTTTTTCTCCACATATATAAACCATTGCGCTCTCAATATGAGTAGAAACTTGTTCCCTACCTTTTTTTGTTTTTTTGGGATAGCTAGAAATATTTTTTTTAATTAACTAATATGATTATCTCATATTTTCCATGATATTAATGAGACCTTTATGGTGGATTTTTAATTTACAAACAATCTATTTCAGTTTATAATATTATATAAAAAAATCAATGTATATTTTGCATTTTCTACTTATTTTTTAACTTCATGATGCGAACAAACTCGTAGAACGGTCGACCTGCCACGTAGCAGTCTGTAAAGAACTAAGGATCGACACGAAAGCAACAGAAGATAAGAAAAAATAACAGAATTAATAGAAAAATTCATGAATAAAAAAATGAATTAATGGATAAAGTTGGCGTCTAGTTAGAACTCACCCATATCCCCATCCTCGGGAACGGACGAAACAGAGAATTATTATTCATGAATTTTCTTTTCACAAAACATACAAGTTGCACTATTTTATTATTATTTTTTTTATCAAAATCGTGTTCACAGGAACGGGAGGAAAATTTTTATAAAAGACAAAAATACTCCTAACAATTTTAAAAAGAACAAAGGAGTATCATTTTTTTTAATAACATCATATCTATAGCGGCACTAGTATTGTCGCGATAGTGCAACTGAATTTATATATATTTTTTTCTTTTACTTGGCCTATAGCGACATTAGTATTGCCGCTATAGAATTTTTCTTTTTTTTCGTTTTACTTTGCATTTTAAATTAAAATGCCGTCACATTTTTTCGTTTACTTTATTTTTTACTTTATTTTTGTTTATTATATGAATAAATTTTAATGCAATTTTACAAATATGTATAATTAATATTTTTTAAATTGTTTAATTTTATTTATATATAGGATTTTTTAAAATGATACGACACGAGATGTGTGCTTGCACGACACGAGTACGGAATTGGCACAGTACGATCGTGTTATCGTAACGCATTGGTAATCTTGAAAAATTAACGCGCAACACGAACACGAACCAACATGGCACTAATACGCAACACGATTTGTTAGTCGTGTCAGGAATTTTTCTTTATTTTTTTGTGCTAAAAAATTAATTGATGATTTTATTTGCTAACTCATTCTTTTATTGTTTCAATAGATTAAAAAAATGAAATATTTTATGAAAGTAAAGTTATAATTTGAATTTAAATATAAAATCAATTTAAATATTTTTTTTAGAAAAACAATTTAAAAGAAGATGTTTATGATGCTATTTTTGATAATATTAAAAATTAAATGCGTGTTGTCGTATCGTGTTAGTTTGTGTTCGTGTCGTGTTGCGTATTAGTCGTGTCGTGTCGTGTCATACTAATTCGGTACTCGTGTTGTGTCGTGTCGTGCCGACACGTATGTCATGTCATGCCAACACGCATGTCGTGTCGTGCCAATACGCAAAACGACACTTAAAAATTTCTGACGCGACACGACTGACGCAATCGTATCGTGTCGTGTTGACATGTCGTTTCAAAAAATTCTTTATTTTTTATAATAATTTATTAAAAAATATTAAAATATTAAAATGTTAGAATTATTATGTAAAATTGCATTAAAATTTGTTCTTGTAATAAACAAAAATAAAGTAAAACGAAAAAGATAATCTGCCGACATTAATTAAAATGCAAAATAAAACGAAATAAAAGAAAGTCCTATAGCGGCATTAGTATTGCCGCTATAGGCAAAATAAAAGGAAAAAAAATATAAATCCAGCTTGCGCTATACGACAATGCTACGCTATAGTTGTATTGTTATTAAAAAAATAATATTTTATTGTTCTTTTTAAAATTATTAGGTTTGTCTTGATAAAAATTTTCCGGAACGGGAATCGCCGAATCAAGGTCACAACCCGCAACACGACAGAATATCAATTCTGTGTACAAGTATAAGTGTATTTGACACAAAAAGTTTGCTAGGAGAAGAGTATAATCTTTTTCAAACGTTAGACATAAAAGGTACGCACAAACAACAAATCCACCTGACAACATTGTCTCGTTTCTCTCTCTCTCTACCTCGGCACCAGCGCCTCTCTTCTCACTTCCTCCTCGCTTTTAGTCCGAAACCTAATCCGACTCTGCTGTTGCGCGACACAGCGTGTAGCGCACTACGAGCCGTCTGATCTTGATCGGACGGTTCACTTTTTACGGGCCTATCAATCTAGGTTGCATGCACGGAGCTCCCTTGTCCATTAGATCTTAATCAGACGGCCAGAGTACCGCGCGACACAGCGGATCTGAATTTGTCCGAAACCCACCGCCTCTCTCTCTCTCTCTAGTAACGAAGCGTCGACATCTCCAACTGAAAATTTCCAGAAAAAGAAAATAGTAATTGTAAGAAAGTAACACAGTAACAAATCCTCTGTCATTACTCACTCGCCAGCAAGCGCAATTTGGCAACCAAGGTATCCAGCGCCAGACTTCTCTGTTTCTTTCTCTTTTTCTAGACATTGTTGCTTGTATTTTCACTGTTTTGGAAGGGTTGTTATTTTGGGAAATCCCTATTTATTTCTCTCCGTTCTTCCCTTCCGTTTAAATTAAACCTTGTAAGGTTTTCTATTCTTCACTTGGCGTTTGAGAAATTACAGTTATGGGTTTCTCTCCTATTACAGTTATGGTCGATTTCAAAGGGAACACTCGACAATAGGAGGGGTTAAAACAATCAGCTTGTCAAACTAAGCTACAAAGAAGAGAATCTTTGAAAGGTACTATAGATCTGATTCATTGTAGATTCTACCTTATTTTCCATTTAGTTTGGAAAGAGATTGAAGTTTCAGTTTCAATTAGAAATAATGCTGACATGAAGACATGTATCTGTTTCAGTTATGGGGTACTATAATATTGTAGTATCGCGTATAATTATTAGCAATGATTGCTTCTCCAATTGAATACGCCATGTACTGTTCATAGCTCTTTCATATAGGATTAGTTGGTATAATGTTGTTAGCAAATTTGATGTGAACAGCTCTCTAACTGCAGATGATATGATTTCCTTGCATTATTTATTTGTTCTGATTCCCAATTGATTGATTTCTTATTCATGACAGTTTGAAATCAGACCACTGTAAGCCTCAATTTTGGAGCTTTTTTTTGGTATTATTTCCATGGAGGAAGCATTGCTGCAGGTAATTCCAATTACAGTATAAATTTAGTCTATTAAAAGTATAGTGGGCCTATTAGAGTTGATTGGAACTAGTGGGAATGAAATGGTTGGTAGATAGGAAGACTAGGTAAGCATGAAAGCCTTGGTACAATGCAATGTTGGGTAGATGGGGAAGCAGAAAGTTTTTGGTATGAAAATTGAGCGGCTATTGCATATGCTAGCTACAGTTAAAAGCCTGTTCTGCAGTAGATTTATACAATATGCCCAGTTAAATGTTATGAAATATTTGATTAGTTATGTAGTTCCTAATTGTGTTTGAATTTCATTTCAGAGTCAGGTAAATACAATGGATAAAAGTGGAAGTTTGGTTTTGGATATTGAAGGGCTTGCTCATGCAAGTGATAAGTGCTGCTCTGGCAGCCCCAAAGTAATGGTAAATCTGAATTTATCTTTATAATTTTGAGTTACAGTTGCTCTGCTTATTGTATTGAGATGAAACCCCCCTGTAAAATAATATATGTACCAATTCTGTGATGTTTTTTTTTTATATAATTTTGCTCTAAAGATTCTTTTATATTAATTTTAGAGAGCACTTTCTAGAAAGGGTTCAAACCGAATGGATAGAAGGGGAGGTGAGGAGTATGAGACAGAAGATGGATCTAAAAAGCTTGTTGTTAAAGGTTGCATATTTTTGGACCTTCTATTTCTTTAGATGCACACAAAGTCGTTCATGCTTGTTCTGCAAGCGTAATGATAAAAGCAGTTTTAAAATTCCAAAAGCAAAAACTGTAGACCCCATGGAGAAAAGCTAAAATACATTATCTTTTTGTCAACTGGAGCCAATTGCTGCAAAATATTGACAACTTATCTGGCAGACATTATGCACTTAAATTATCCATTTTCTTTATTTGTACTCTTGTTGAATTGCATGGCCTAGTTTTTTTTTCATTTTAAGAAAAAATGACATGAATTTGTATTCCACATTGAAAATTTTACAATTTTCTTCTATTTCAGCTAATTTAGTATAATTTTGTTTATGTAGTTGTACCATCTCAGCAGGAGCAGTTGAAACTGCCATTGGTACAGAATAAAAGTTCCATACCATCCTCTTGCACGACAATTGCCCCCGCTTTAACTGACCTAGGTGATGCTAGGTACAAGAGATTTAACCGGCTTGCCCCTATCAACCCCCGTAAAATCGTCCTTTTCTTTGCAACTGTGTAAGTTTCTCTCTTCTATATACTTTTACAAGCATAGGGTGTCTAAAAGTTGTGTCGGAAGTGCTCTCTATTCAGCCCTTTGGCTCAGGGACGGAGCCAGCCAAAATTTAAGGCTGGGCACCATGACAAATTAATAAATTAAATATTAAAAATTATTTTAAATAATAAAATAAAATAATTAAAGAATATTACCTTTTTAGCATAAATAAAAGTGTCATGTATTTTTGAAAACAATTGTTTTATATTCTATTTTTTTCCATGTTGTTTGAGCATGAATTGAACAAAAGTTGGAAGTTTCAACTCATGTAGCAACATGCGTTGATGCACGTAGTGGAACTGTGGAAGGAGGAAAAAAATAATCAAGAACAATGGTCTCTCCTGATTTTGTCGTTTTCCTTTTTAATCAATGATGCATTAAATGTAGCAAACCCCAACAATAGAATAGTATAAATACAGAAGAAAAATAAAGGAAAACTAGTCGTTTCATTTGGGAAGGAGAGCGCCTGAGCAGACTGTAGAGAAATTAGACCAAGGCCAAGGCACATGTATAATCCAAGCCCAGGCACTCTCAGTTCTTTCAGTTTTTTAACGTGCAAAAGTCTTAACTGCACCACAAATTTCGACAAACGTGCCTGGGCTTGTCCCTATGTAGCTCCGTCCCTGCTTTGGCTTGGCTCCCGTTTGGAATTGAATTTTGTTTCCGGTCGTAGCGAAAAAAAAAACGAAGGAACTTAATATTTTGCGAGTAATTGGAGTGTATTCAACTTTATTAACTATCCTTGTGGTTTGCATTGTATGAATTGGGCCATTAGAGCTTCCTTACCCAGTTGAGGTAAAAACATTTAGGAAGTTCCTATACAGCAATATATGCAGTAATTGGTAAGTAAGATGCTAAGTAAGAATAGGATAATTTCATAATTAATAAATGCCTATAAAATGTTGCAGATCAAGTCTGGGCACAATGATTTTGATTTATTTCACACTGGCTATTAACCGAAGAAGCGGCGACTAATGGTGGTGGCTGTACATTTTACCTTGTTGCACTTGCATGCTTATTTATTACTGCCAGAGGTGCTCATAATTTCTCTGAATGCTTGGGCTCTGTCTGAGCATTGATTAATACTGCAGGCGAGAGTTAGTGCAGTGGTGTGTATTGAGTTGGTTTGAGATTGATTTTTTCCCCCTTTTTATTTCGACTGGATCCTGACTGTAAAGGCTTGTAAAGGCTGAGAGGTTGCATGAACATAGAGAAAATGAGTGGATTCAGTGGCTTGATTTATTTCTCAAGTTTTGCTTTTTACCTCCCCCAACTACCCCCAGTTTGAATTTATTAAACAGTACTATAGCATGACCCAATTTTTTAATAGATAAAATTAATTAACGGAATTAAATGTGCAGGCGAAATAACAGTTGAATTGAAATAGAAATAGGAAGGCATTGATTGCAGTATGTGTTTGTTGCAACCAGATTTTTGTAAACTTTTTTAAAATGGTGCATCGGCATCGCTAAATGTTTTTGTGTATTTTTCTGTGTAATGTTGCTTGTTCAAATTATATTTTTTAATATGATATGATTAATCTCAAATGCTAAAAAAACCCCCACAGTTTGTAACCTCTCTTCTTTATAAAGAGCTTTAACTATCGAGGTTATGTGATTTTAAGTTGGGACTGATTTATTTCCACCAGCAGTCAACATATTTTTTTTTTTTTTTTTTTTTTGCTAATTTACTATCCATCCAAACTCCAATTTTAATGATCTAAGGCTCTAAATAAACTAAGAAACGTATCTAGCGAAAAAGTTAAATAGCTCCTCAACTTTTCCTCCCTAGCCCACATACAAGAGATCAGTTTCAGATGCGGCATGCACTTGTATTTCTCACTGTTGCTTCCATCTACAAAGCATTGGTCAGTGGTCACGGGTGGTAAAATAAGGTCACGTTTTCTTTTAGTGTGGGATTTCAAACTAGCTCCTTCAATTCAGTTTTTCTGCTATCTTTGTTTCTGAAACCGCCTACTCAGGATAGGATGCTACGTTGGAATTGCTATATTGCATCAGGTTGTACTCTCTGCTCATCTCATCTTTTAGAAACACCTTTGCATCTTTTCTTTAATTGAGTTTCTCCATGGAGGTTTGGCAAGAAGGCCATCAGCTCACCAATTACCCATGCTTGTCTTGCATGAATAATGTTACTCCAATTTTGCTGCGACCATACAATCGGCTCGACAACCTCATAGAAAAATTGCTACCATTATTTGGCGTGTGAAGCTTGGTGCTTATGGAAGGAGCCTAGGAGAGTAAAGCTAGAACTTTTAGAAATACAAGCCGCTCTGTGCAGACGATTCTGCCATGAGATTTTAATTTGTGCGAGAGACTGAGACTGCATGCTTAAGATACTGTATCAAAGTTTGGTGAGAATATTATACAAACAAGTAACATTCGACATGAATATACTCTGACGTTGACCCTCAAAAAAAGAATATACTCTGACGTTTCAATAAAAATAGGTTGATCAAATTCAAAAGTTCATAGGAATTCTTATTATAAATATATGAATCCTCAAATAACCCTCCTGTTTGTCTAGAGGACTTGTGGAATAAATATCTTAATTGCCCCTCAGATAAAAAAAAATGTCCTTTATAATTTGCAGTGTGGTATGCTGGATTATATGGATATAAAGAAATGCACTATACAAGAAAAAAAGATGGTCTTTACATAGATTTTTATAGTTAGATTTTTTTTATTTATGTTGGACATTGTTCTATTGTTAAATTTACTTTTCTATTGCTAGATTTACTTGATGCATTAAATCTAGATTTTTTTTTTAGCAAACTCAATTTTCTATTAATATCTCATTAAAAATCTAGCAATTTATTTTTTATAGACTTTTCTAAATCTTGTAATATCTAATGTAGCAAATTGGAAAGGTCTAGCAATTTGTTTTTGTTGCATTAGATATTACAAGATTTGGAAAATTCTATCAAAAATAAATTACTAGATTTTTAAGGAGCTATTAATAGAAAATTGAGTCTTGCTAAAAAAATGCTAGATTTAATACATCAAATAAATCTAGCAATAAAACAAGATCCAACATAAATAAAAAAGTCTAGCTATAAAAATATATGTAAAGACCATCTTTCTTACAGTGATAATTGTTGCTTCAACTCGATTTTTGATAAATCAATACAGGCAGTGGGGTCCATGATATCGACGATTTTAACTAATTGGTCAGTGCTATGGAGCGCTGCGTTGAAGAGGGAGTTTGTTGCCATGCTACTAGACCTGTTAAAACATAGACGTTTTAACGTTTCGTTTTTGGGCCACGGAACATTAAACGTATGGATTTTTTGTTACGTTGGGCCGGCGTAACGTCATACAGAATTGGGCCGCTATTTACGTTTTTAAACGTAACGTAAGCGTAAGGCCCAATTTACGTTTACGTTTTATTCCGTTTTAACGTTTATATTCCCGGTGGTATAGAATAGGGTGAATTGTAGAGGAGATTAAGCGGAGACAACGAGGCTGCAGACTAGATAGAGGTCAATAATGACCTAATGCGCCGCTACTCGCCTCCTTTTCTCTCTCGCACGCCTGCTCAGGAGCAGAGCAGCTAATCTCCTCTCTCTTTCTCTTTCTCTTTCTCCCTGTCTCGCTCTCTCACAAACACACATCCCATGACAAATTGATGAGCTAGTGTGACGATGGCAAGGCAAATCAAGCTACGACTGACTCCCAAGTCTCTTTCTCACTCATCACCAGTCACTTCTTCCGTCGAAAGAAAGAAAGAGTTAAAGAAGTGTGGAAAGCTTGGTGAGGTGAAAGCAAGGCAGAATTGCAAAGCGAGGTGTGGTTGGCCGGACTCCTCCTCTTCTTTGCCTCTTTTCGGTACAAAATCAGACCATATTTCTCTCCTTTACCTCTTTTTTGTTGAAATTGGGGTACACTTTTTTGAAAAATAGAAACAGATCTGAATTGCAATACACGTTTTTTGCAAAATTATTCAAATTTCTGTTACAAGACGAGGTGTGTTTTGAGGTGTGCTTGCCTCATTGCCTGCTTGGCTGCTTGCTAAGTTGCTATACAATACAACTAGTTGGAGCCTGGAAGCAAATCGAGGTGGAATCAAGGCACAATTTCTGGTACATTTATTCTGGTATATGCATGCTTGCAATTGAAATGAAATAGCATATGCATGCTTGCAATTGATGTTTATTTGAGTTGAATTAGCTGTCACATGCTTGCAATTGATATTTACATGCATATTTGCATATACATGCTTGAGGTTTCTTTTTCTGAATTGAATTAGCTTCAATATACATGCTTCAGGTTTCTGTTGGCATTTGGAAGTTGGAACAGTTGAAGCCTAGAGTGCTGTTAACTCTTTGGCTCCTTGTGTAATTGTGTTAGTGTATGTTTGACATTTTGGCATTTGAGACAGTTGGTAATGTAATTGCATGGTTGAAGTCTGAAGTTGTGTTAACTCTTTGGCTCCTTAGATCTCAAGCAGTGAATTTCAGTGATGAATTATGTGTTTATTCTATTTTATATTTTTTATTTAGCCAATTTGGCTGAGATTGATAAAATCTGAGAAAGTAGCTTGAGATTTTAGTTCAGTTCAAAGTAGTTAACATGCCTTACTTTATGTAATTTCAATCTGTCAAATTTCTAGGATGATTGAATGTCAGGAACTCAGGATGTGATTTAGTAACTTTGAACTTTAATTTTTGTAGTGTAGTGTTGTAATTTCTTGAGTTCTAATATGTTGTTTGGTTTGTTTAATTGCTGGATGATTATGCATTTATGTTGTAATATCTTTGTTATCTGCTTATGTAACAATTTGTAATCTGCTCACAAAATTGCTTAACTTCTAATATGTTGTTTGACTTGTAATATGCTCTTTGTTATGTTATAAAACCACTGGAAAAAACGGAAGCAACATTATAACGTTTTTAACGCTTAATCAAACGTAACATTAATCGGAAGAAAAAAATTGTTACGTTTAATAAACATAACGTTAAACGTAACAAGAACAAATTTCCGTTATCTATACGGAACATTGAACGTAACATATCATTTCCGTAGACAATGTTAACGTTTGACAGGTCTACATGCTACCAATGGTCAATGAGCTGCCGTTACAACTTGGATGACAGGCGCCAGATGTGGAGAGGCAATTGGTGGCAATATGAGCAAGCTGGATTTATATGGTCCCTGGTGGCGAACATTTGAGAGTGTAGCACGAGATTGTTTTTTTTGTTTTGAGTTTTTCATGATTGTAATAATGATTAGACCTTACTGTGCTTTTACAATGGTTCAATATGGATATATGGATAGATGAGTTTGGGGCACTGGTAACAGAGATGGACATTACCAGTGCCGTATATCTTGATTGTTGTTAGATAGATATTAGGGAGAACTTGTTGAGCCGTATCTTTACTAGCTAGAGTTGTCAATAGTCATCCGCTTCGCACATTTTCGTTCTGTTCCGTCCGGAATGGAACGAAAATGGAAGGTTTTTTGTTACGTTTCAGCACATGGAATGGAAACGGAACTACGATATTGATCTGCGGAACGTCGTAATGGAAAATTACAGTGTAAAATTAACGCGGAACAGCTTTTGGATGGAATTTCCGTGGAACGAAATGGAACAGAATGAAAACAAAATATCATTTCTGTTCCGTCATCTGGAACGGAACGAAAACGTAACAGGTGATTTTCGTTTCATCATCCATGTTTGACAGCTCTGATCTTTACCATACTTCTTTTAATGGAAGCGGTGGCATGTTGCTGCTTTTTCTTCAAAATAAATATATGAATCCTCAACGAGAAAATGAACGGCTCATTATTTTTAGAAATTAAAGATATACGCCTTACACACAATAACGATGCTCAATGGAGTGCTATTCCATGCATCACTAAATTCAATTGCAAGGTCAAAAGACATAGAAATGAAACCAAAATAGACAAGAGTCACCAAAAATCAAAATAAAAGTTACCAATAATAACAACAATGATGACAACAATAATAATACTGATTACGATAAATCCTACAAAAATTAAACAAAAAGTCAACAATGTACGTCAAAAATCTAGTATTACTAATTAATTTTAGATGCTATTTAGAGCTTTATATATACAAGATACCGGTGTTTGGATGAAATAGATATGATTCGAATAAGCAGCGTTGTGCTCTTGATAATACTAGGACATTGGTTCTGTAAACTGAACAACTTCAATATTTTTGAAAGGATTTATTACAAAAGACCAGTAAAGCTTTCTCAGTTGCAATAAACTAATTAAGTCTACTTCGCATGATTTGGATTGTGCATAATAACTAAGTCAACTTATTAATGAAAATTTTCACTGTCAAGCATTCCAAAATAAATACAAATTTTA
Source organism: Rhynchospora pubera (assembly GCA_028095005.1). Lineage (NCBI taxonomy): Eukaryota > Viridiplantae > Streptophyta > Magnoliopsida > Poales > Cyperaceae > Rhynchospora > Rhynchospora pubera. Next base: position 140,739 of record JAMFTS010000018.1, read on the forward strand.
TTGAACCTTCTATACGATATCAAGAATCTAATTTCTCCTATTTCCCTCTAAATTAGCCTCACAATTCTTGGCATTAGTACTGTTTTGGCTTGTAAATTTAATTGATTAATCATAAGGCATGAACCAAACTAACAAACAAATCACAGGTCAAAGCATGTTAATAAAATAAAATAATAATTAATAATTTGTCTTACATTGCCCGGGTTTTCTGTCTTCCTTCACAAATTAATTAGTTGGACCAAAGGTTTTTATCGCCAACTTAAACCTAGCTCCTTAGGTTTGAATCGTTTGACATCATTGTAGCTCCTAACCACATGTTGTTGTTCCTCTGAATTTTTACTGGTATAACTACCATTCAGCATTTCCCTCCCAAAATTATGCATCAGGGTGTGCCAGGGATAAGATATATATACGCTCTCGTCCTTCTCCCTGTACATTTTTTCCCCTTCATAAATTAATCAAGTTTTGAGCTGTCACGACTCATTGGATCCCTCACAAGTGGGATGAAAAAGCACTAGGTCGATATTTGTGGGAAAACAACTAAATATGGCACGCAACTTTAATTTAAAAGAGATCATCAGATCAAAATGCCAATCAAATTGCCAATTGATTTGTTGGTCATCCGTTCAACAGATAATTGTTTTAACTCAATCCAAAAAATATTTTTATAATTGTTTTTTCCCAAACCTCCAGCAAAATTAATATTACAACTTAGTCCTTACAAATTGCTCGTATATTTCTCTTGATGTGGTAGGTTGTTAATCGTGGGAGTCCTCTTATTTAACTCCAGACATTAAGATTTTCAATTTAAGTAGAGCGGCAGCTTTCCAGAAAAATAATCTCAAGATTGAAAATTGAGTATGTTGATATAGATTATAATGAAAAATAAAAAATAAAAAACAGCGTGGGTAAGTGAGCCTCTAGGGACCAAACCTTATTCTGAATTCTGAAACACTGATAACAACTCGGAATACATTTATTTAAAGAAGATCGATTGGAGGAAAAATAAGGGCAACTTGGAGGGTGAATACAAAACAACGCAGATACTTAGAAAAGATGATAGAATCATAGAAGATGAAGGTTGAAAATAAATTTGACATAATCATTATGCATCTAAATCATATTTTGATTAGCGAGATTGATAACTCTCAATCCTTCATTGCGCTTTTATAAAAAAGCTCGGTATAATTTTATGGGCCTAGATTGACTTGAACAATGCATCCGGTAGTTAAGAGTTTTTTTATTTTATTAATTTTAACGTCAGCAAAAATAACTTCTGCAAAAAAAAAAAAAACAAACGGAAAAAACCAAGCCTCTAGCCCATGAGAAGGAACTCTTCCGACAGCCCAAACTATGTTAAGGCTTTTTTTTTTTTGTGTTTAGTGCAACTGTGCAACGACTATATTACTAGGCCCAAAGTAACTAAATTATGATAATCTACGTGATCTGAAGATTTGAGGTTTTTTTATAGAATAAAATTAGTACATTGGTCCGTCGAATTGAATAAGTAGGGATGTACAAGATTTCAAACCAAGGATTTCTCTGCTTATTGGTCGGTTTAATGAAAATAGGTAGTGTGGGGTTTCTAGTAGCATTATCAATCATTATGGGAAAGTTAGGTGTAGTTTTCTAATGCACTGTTTCTAAATTCACCTAAACTGAACTGCAGCTAGCTGTACCTTTTCATAGATTCTGTCACCACAACTCTTTGTTTTGCCGCATGTCTCTCTTCTCTTGCATTAATCTAAATTAAGAATAATAAAAGAATTGTCAATTTTCTTAATACTTCATGAAACAAGTTTCATTGATGGTGTGCTATGAAGTATGAACATGTTGCGCGCTACCTGGATAGCGACAATTCGTCTCCTTCCTTTTTCTAACTTATCTGTATTTGATTTTTTTTTTCTCTTATTTTTGTAATAAAACCATCATCTCTTGTCGTTGATGTTGCTTTGTTTATTTGATTAGTGCAACCAATAAACGAGGGCATATATTTAAAGAGTTATTACATAAGCGTTACAACCATTGTTTTCAACACCGTATCAGATACCGGAATATTCCGGTAACAGTGACTAAAACGGAGGTATTCGGTATTGTGACACAAAATACTAGAAAATTTCGGAATATATTAGATTTCGATCACTATTCCGGTATGGTATTAAAAACACTGATTACCACTGCTCAACCTGTTTCCAAATTTTAGACAAAACACAGAATTTTGGACGAACAAATAAATTTTGCATTTACAAAGCACAAGCCACGTGGTTTTCTTAATTACTGTAAGTTTTGAGCTAGCTGGATACTAATTGTTTCATCTTTTGAATTCATTGTTGCGCATGTTGCGCTATCTAAATGAATTTCTTACACATGCAACGCTATGTCTATAAATTTTACAAAGAAAATGTTAGTACTCAATTCCTAGAAAAATCTTGGGACCAGTTATAAAACAGGAGATTAAGAAAGAACAACTTGGGCGCATTGCCATCATTTTCCGAACAAAACATGTACTAGTTTTAACCTATAAATCTGAAACCTAGTGTTGGTGTACCCAAATCCTAAATTTGTATAAATGCTTTTTTTTTTTCGAATGCAATAGATTCTCTCCAAAGAAGAAAATACAACAAGCCGCTGTAATTTCACATAAGTCCAAATCCAAGAGGTGGTGTCGGTACTTAGATCACCAGACAATGCAATTATTATCCGAACGTTGCATTATTAATTACCAAATAGTTGATTGGATCTCCTTATCGCTTCCTTTTTTTTTTTTTTTTTTTTGCTTTATACTATTTGCATGTCCTCATTTCTACATCGCTATATATGTTTACTAGGCCCCAAACAAAATTTCATTTCATTCTATTTCGTTAGAAAATTCTTGACCAAAATGAATGAATTTGATATCATTTGATTAGAATTCTCATGTAATTAGATCCAACGAAATCCTTTAAATTGAAATAAAATAAAATCGTACATAAGAAACATTTTGATCAGCGCCTATATATAATTATATATTGAAAGATCATTTCTTTATACTTACCAACGGTCTGATCAGTACGGACGCATAATACTTTACTAAATATACGTATATGCGCCAATTCGGAACCGGGTCGGATAAAATCAGGAAACAACAAAGGAGAGGTGCTCAACTCAAATGCAGCATGACAATGCATTAGTGATGGGTAGGTTGAGTTGAGGCTGAAATGGTGGAGGGAATCCAATGCATAGTGCCCCATGTCCATCTTTTGAGGCCAATGTGGGATCCATGCGCCTTCAGTTTTCTAGGCCCTTTTTTCTTATCTTGTAGTGCCCTATATTGCAAAAGACACACTAGCGGTGCGCCTCCTTTGAGAGGAGGTGAGAAGGACCGACTAGCCTAGCACATTGTTGATTGTTCACCAACTTCCACCTCCCTACAATTTTCTACACATTCAATTTAACGACACAAATAGGCTCATGTATTTCGTATTATTTAGTTGATCTTCATCTTGTTTATCAGAGAGCATAGTAATATGCTGCTTTTATTTTGTTCCCCCATTTCATCCACTATAGATTTGGTTGACATAAGAAGACAAAATTGTTAAGGATTCGAACATCTATGCAGCGAAAGTTGAGCTTTCAATTTTAGGAGGTACGATCCAACTGCAACTGCACAAGAACCTTGCCCCTAAGAGTTATTCAGCACGAGAAACTCAGAATAATAATCACTCAATTAAATACAAGAGACACACAAGATTTAATGCACCAACTTGGTGCCTACGTCTTCCACACACTCGCACACTCTTTTTTATTATTATCTAAAATTTTCTCAGATACATTGTTTGAGGGAGAATGAGAAGATAAATAGATAAAAATTATATAGGCAACTAGCCAATTTGGTAATAAAAATTACTATAAAAAATTCTTGTCCTAAATTTTTAAATTTTCTTCTCTTCTGACACACATCAGATCCTCTTCAATATGAAAACATCCCATAATTCGCACCCATCTTCTATGGAAAGATTTGACAAAATTAATTTGTTCTTGCCAAAAATATGACAAGTGACAAATAATTTTGGACCAAAAACTTATCATTTCGGACCGAAATTCTCATATTTCACCTCTGATTCACCATGATTCGGATCGAATCCAAACCAATTCGGTCCGAATCCAACTTCTTTAGTCTGAACCCATTTCTTGTAGGTTGAATCATTCACACAAACCTCACGGTACATAATTTAGTCCACATACACACATATTTAGACATCATTCTTCAATAAAAACAGCAACAATAAATACTTTGTTCTATAGGAAACATAAATGTATCAAGAGTACTCCTATAAAAGAGCAATTATATATGATTGAATCTTGCAATATGAGATGCGCCAGCTATATATGCATAGAAGTATTCTGGACGCCTATGTGATTCTGTATAACGAATAATAGAGCTTTGACAAATTCGAACCGTTCCTTTTCATTATATGATCTAGATACCATAATTTCTAAAAATGCATATTAGATTATTTAATTTGAAAAGAAATTACTAGCCAAAACTTTGAATCTTTCAATCTGAGATTCAATTGTATTGTACAATTGGAGAGGAGAAAGAGCTGACTACTCTATATCTACAATAACATGACAAGAGGCCCCAATGCAAATGCCTTTTAATTTACCTTTTGCTGATCCAAGATCGCTCAAAAGAAACCCTATCTTTTTCTGCCATGTTGGGTTCCTACTAGTGATATCTGCAGCAAGTCCCTCATTAATCTCTCATCATTTTTAGCAGGAATGCTTCTATAAAACTAACCAAAGTTTTATGAGAACAAAGATTATGTTGCTTTTGGAGCAAATTCAGTATTTCATGGAGATCTGCTACTGTACTCCACAAGTAATGGAGGTTGAAGTTTGACCTCATATCTTTAGGAAACCATTTTAAGCAGCCAATTATCTGCCTGTTACAATCTACATATTAATATACTATTCTTTTCAAATTTTCTGAAAGACGTTTATCTCTTATCACTCTTAAAAGTATTTGTATCTAAAAATAGTCATTTCTTCAAATTGTAAAAATAAAAGTATCTCAAAATAATGTAGAAGTTTGGTTTGTTAAAAAGCTTTTAATATGTGGATTGAATTAGTTAATTCAATTTTTTTTTTTTCTAGATATAAGACCAATTACTTCACAAAGTACATCTGTCTAGATTTCTCTTAAAATGAGCCATGAAAGACTTTTGATTTGTAATAGATCTAATTTGAAAATGTAAATACTCTGTTTAAGATTTTCTACAATTTGAACGCATGTCAGAAGATCTAATAGGAACTGCTACCAGTATCTAATAGGAACCGTTCCCGGTTGCAGAAAAGTAGGAACAGAGAATCATACTCCTCACTTCTAGCAAAGTATTGGTGTATCAAAGGACAAAGTTACACTATGTTTGACATGCAAATTAAACCTTAGCTTTTTATCAGGTGTTACAAAAAGATCTACTGATTTGTAATGGAGTCAAAACGCAATGATAAAGTTTTCAGATATTAATTTGGAGATATCATGGAGAGGAAAGATTTGTGGCGAAAAAGAACAGTGGAGCATATCAGATATCTCAGCAGAGAAAAAGAGACCGTGAGTCGTGACAACAAGCATTAGACGGCTTCACTTTTGAAATCAACTAACAAAAAAATTCTCATTTCAGACAGAATTCCACTAGTGGAGTACGTGGGTGGATCATAAATTGGTAAAAATTATAACTTTTCGGATCTTATGCATTTAGTCTGTCATATACCCGAGTCATTTCCATTCCCAGATTTTGCTGCACGAAGCAGCCATTGGCGGATGCATTAAAGAAAAATGGGGGACAAGTCATCATTTTTTCTGTTATATGATACGTATTGTTAATATATAATGTAATGTTAGCTTGGGTGAATGGACATTCATCTAAATATCTAATGATCTGAATTTAAGTTTGCTTACAAATTTTAGTTCACGACAGAATTTGCTCTAAAACTTACTCATATATAATTTTTCTGTGACCCAAAAAAATATGAAAATTGTATATATCATTATCGGCCTCCACAATTACATTCTAACATTTTAATGTGATAATTATATTGATATCAGTACTAAACTACTAATTAATTGTTATGGATATATCATCTATATGTAAAACTTTGATGGCCTCGCCGCTGAAAGCAGCATGGCAGTCGTTGGATCGACATCTAGGGCACTGTTTGGATATAGGAAGAAGGAAGAAGGAAAAAGGCCCAAATTATTATAAACAATCCAAACTCTTTACAAAGTTACACACTTCCCAATACTTCTTCCCACTTCTTCCCTTCTTCCCTTCTTCCCACACCTATCCAAACGGAACCTAGATTACACTTGAAAGAGAAATAAAATATAAAAAAAATTATATCATCAATTAAGCGCGGTAACAGGAATTACTTATTTATTTTTTTAATTTTACTCCTATATCATCAATTTGACTGGCCCCTTATCAAAATAAATGTACACATTAACTGCTTTTTTCTGAAAAATTATAGAGAGATTAGTTCAGAAATTTTGTAAAATATAAGGACTAAAATAATCCTATTTATAAATTTATTTTTCCTAATTTTACACATCAATGTAGAATTCTGAAAGAAAAATAAAAATTAATTATCTCATAATTAACCTCCGTTTCATTTACTCTTTCTGCCCCCACCTTCTCTGAGCCCTTTTTCACCTTTGAAAAAAAGGAAACAACAACAAACAACTCCAATGGAACTCCATAAAGGATAGCATATGTCTCAGAGGAATTTTTATTTTTCATTAAGTTGCAACATACGGTGGTGACCTAGGTTACTCCGGTACTTTGAAACATCAGCCGTACCCGTACCGAGTACGTACCGGGTACTGGTACCGTACCCTATACTTACCGGTACAGTCAATGGTCAACAGTTAACATTTAATGTGTTGATATTAGTGTTTATGATATTTATTTATGTAAACTCCAAGTTTATATCATTTATTTGTGTAAATCCAAACCTTAACTACACAAAATTATGCTATATACATTATAGTTTATAATATAATATAATTATAGATTAATAAATTATTTAAATAATATATATATATCGTCGTATCCGTACCGGAGATTTTTTAAAATTTTCGTACTGCCGTATCCGAATCGTACCGGGTACGGTACTCGTACCTGTACCAATGCAACATAGGTGGTGACTGATGAACATAAAGCAAAAGCATGACAGGATCACATGCCACACACAGCGCCAGACCCGACACAACTCGCGCACGATTCACAGAGAATCCAGGAATCAGAAAAAAAAAATATTTAAGGACCGTGGTGCACGTGAGCACGACTGAGTCGAGTTCCAATTTGTGCGATAGCCAAGCAAGCTACTCGCTAGCTTTAATCTTTGACCCATCGATAGGCCATGAAATCAAAAATATGATATGAAATGAAAAGATGATGGCCTCCTATAGTCCTATGGGGCTACATCTCTCTCTCTCTATCAATCTCTCTCACATGATGCTCCCTCGACTTCACTGTTGCCTTGTCACGTACCATGGCCCCACCCCTACAGTTCAACATATGGGTTCAGTGGTGTCTCTCTTCTTGTCGGCCCCACTTGATGTGCGTGCCAAGACTGTTTTACACCTACCCAGCTTTTTTGCCTCCCTATTCTTCACGTCCACAAACAACCGATTAGTCAATTAATTGTTCCATTCACAGGAAGGACTTGTTTAGATCGGTGTGAGAAATATGATGTTTCATTTAATTTTTTCATATTTATTCATTTACAATATTTGGAAAATAAGTTTTTAAATACCATGAAACATATATAATATGTAATCTTTTTTAAAATAAATAATATATTTAATTTGAACATTTGAGTTTTGCTGATTTACTCAATGTTACTCGTATTAAAATTTTGTTAGAAATAATATTTGATTAATTATAATTATAGATTTAAAATAGAAGGAAAATAAAAAATCAACACCTCAGAAAGGATCATTTTTTAAAATAAAAAATTACTAAAGTTTGGTTTAATACGGAATTTCAAAATATGACAAATGCATTGCGTGTCTTAGATCAGTCATTTACATTGAAAAATTGAAGCCGAATCTTAAATGTTCAGTGCTCTTATTTTATAAAATTTAATTTAGTTCTTAAGTGCTAATATTTTACCTCTTGAGCACAAAAAATTCTGCATAGGGCGTGTTTGCTGTTGTTGGTGGAGTAAAACTGGAGATCGCTATAGCAGCTCCTCTATGATTTTCCTTCGTCGGCACTGGGGACGTCGATGGAGAAGGCAAATTCAATTCCAGCTTTTAGTGCTTTGTGGGGCCACAAAGTTATGGCCCCAAACTACAAATTATGCTAAGCCCAATATGCTCTCATGAAAGAAAAAAGTAAATATATACTAAAATAAACCAGTTCATTTCTCTCCTACGCTGCTTCGCAATTTTTTTTGTGTCGAAAAGTGTCATCTGCTAGCTCGGCAACATGTTTCATCATTCATTGTTTGGTCAAAATATTTCTGTGTCTATAATTAGATGGTTTCAGAACAAACTTCGGACACAATCTATAACCCCATGTTATGTTGTATGGCCGTACATGTCTCAAGTATGGCCAGAGTGCATGAAGACGTGATGTGTCATGTGTGGGTCAGTTGGGTTCCACTAAGCTCCAAAGTTTCATAGATTTAACTATTTAAGGTTCCGTTTGAATGGGTGCAAGAATAAGAGAATAATTTTTTTCTACTACCAAATTTATTATAAACAATTCAAACTCTTCACAAAGTTACACACTTTCCAATACTTCTTTTCTTATTCTTTTTATTCCCACACCATCCAAACGGAGCCTAAGCAGAGAAGATAGAATGCTTAGCATGCTCTTCCAATCATGCAACCTGGTTCAGAATTTTTAGTTCCACCAATAAGTATGGCCTTTGAGATGTTTTCCTATCAAATTAAACAATATGACATGAACAAGCTAGTCCTATTTCGCTGCTAATTAACAAGTTCTCTGACAAAAGAAACCATATACAATGAACATGTCATAGCTATCCTAGCAGATAAATTCCTATTGGTGAAACTAACTGGGGCAGAAGAATCATACACAATCAACGTATCATAGCTATATATCATCGGCGGGGCGGAATCAGGATTGGAGAATAGAATAGGCTGAGTTATGGAGGTCGGCTTCAATTAGACATTAATTAGTAACTTGAAATTTCAATATTAGATAACTGAATTAACAATGTATTTTTAACTGAATTAACAATGTATTTTTAATATTTAACCCTAAAAAATTATGTGGCGTAGGTCAGGTCTATGCCAGCCCCTGCTTGTATCCGCCCCTAATCCTCAAGCAAAAACATTTCCCAGTGGTGATACTAACTTTTGGTATTGGTGGCTCCATCGTTATCTTAGATAACAACATCAATTTTTGCTAGATGCATGAGATCAAAAATAAACTCTACTTAAAAATTTTAGAAAAATAAATAAATAATCTTATTTTTTTAAAAAATACTTACTTTTGGAGCAAGTGTTCAAAAATTTTAGAAAAATTGAGAAGATATATAGTAGTAGAAAGACACTACTATGATTTAGTAGTTTGTCTATTTTGCTCCATCTCCTCTTCACTATTCGTAGAAAATAAAACTTACATGTTACGGGACCCCATCAAATATGTACTCAATGCCTAAATATATGCGCTGAATCAGATGCAACTGTTTTTCATTTCGGCCCTGATCAAAATGGTTTTCTCACAGGATTTCAATTCAATTCAATTGATTTTATAGGATTTCGTTGGATCTAATTACATAGAAATTCCAATCAAATGACACCAAATCTGTTCATTTTGATCAAGAATTTTCCAACGAAATGAAATAAAATGAAATCCCATGTTAAAAAAATGAGATTTTGATCAGGACCTTCAATGATTTAAAAGGTCTGGTTATCTAATTCGGTAAAATAAATTACATTAAAAGTTCAAAGCAACAAATATATTAATTGTGACCTATATATATTCACACCAGCATGTTGTCAAAGTTTCTGAAATTTCATAATAAATACAACACTAGAAATATAATGACATGATTTGTTGCCAGCTGTTCATACACGGTCAGGTCATGTACCAAACAACCTCAGCACCAGGTCAGGATCAGTACTAGTGTTGTAATCACGGCGACTAAGAACTTGATTAAAATAAAAGATAATTCATGTTACGAAATCAAAACCTCACGTGGAGCTTTGTACTTGTTAGTGTCAGCATTCCGAAGCAAGCAGCATGCAGGAAGAGATTCCTAGTTTCCTACGAACTGAAATTAATTACAAGACCGCGCCATCTTCATTTGTACAGAACTACAGATATATTTTGAGAAATCAAATAATGAATCTGAAACGTACATTTTATAGGAGATTATCAGTGAAATTCACCCAAATTTACACGTTTGAAGAATTCTTTGAGATCTAAATAGTGTGTATTACTTTTCCCACACCCACAAAAAAATGACATAAGTTGGACAAATTTCATCGTTGTATAGATCGTTGTTAATAATAGATCAATTTAAATTACGATCTTCAGTATCGAATTAATAAATGATGATATATACATATATATATAGTAAATTTATTAGGCATCATGATGCATAGATACTTTTTTTAACAAAAGCAAGGGTCTGGCCCTTATCTTTATAGATGCTCATGGCCTATCGATCGGTGGTTTTATAAATTGATAAATTTACTTGCCAGCAAGCTTTCGAAAAAAAATAAATTGATAAGTTTAATTCAGCCAATCTAACATAGATATTGAAATCTTATAGCATAGATACTTTTCAAATTTTTTTATTTTTTTTTAAATATTCTTACTACTAATTTGTATTTAAAAATGGTAGTTTTAAAAAAAATTAAAAATAATAAGAAATTTTAAAAAATAAATATATAAAATTTTGTTTGCTATGAAATTTAGATATATATGTTTGATTGGTTGAATTAGATTTGTTTTTTTTTTAAGATAAATTAGGACCGGTCAAGCCTTCCAACTTATTTTTAATTTTTAATTTTAAATTAAATTAATTAATTAAATGTCTATAAAAGACCCCTAGCCGGGTTTCGAACTTGCGACCTCTCACTTGAGATGCATTGCTCTTTGCCACTAGACCAAGAGCTAGTTCTCGAAGTTAAATTAAATTTGTTAATTTGCAAAATTACCGATAATAAGGTCTTGATAGACGAAAACCTCTATGCATCATGAATTCATGAATCATAATTAATTTATTCTATATATATAACAGAAAATTTATATTGTAGACATATATTCTAACGACTCATGTAATGTGCACTATTAATGTCTTTAAGATCATTGCAATTGAAACCTTTATGATCAGAGCAATGCAGTATATATAAGTGAAAAATTTGGGTCTTGAATTGGATTATCCAATATCAAGCAAATTTTTGGGTCTTCTGACATTTGATAGGATCTAAACTGACCGTATCACCTGACACTATTTGTTAATGATCCAATTTTTGTCATGTTTGCCCTTTATTTCGACAAAACTTAAATACGTACGTGTGGTCCAAAAAATTTAAATTAATCAAAATACCAATTACATGTGGTCACACCCTATAAATATGCGAGTCTAGCTAGGAGGTCGCTATGCATTCAAAATATATTTTGTCTTATGTAATTTACTAATTTTGCAGGAAAAAAAAATGAGAAACAGAAAATAAAGCACTTTAATTTCTGTCGATTTTATACGACCCGTCATTTCCAGTTTCAGAAACACTGGAGAAGAAAGTTGGATCTTGGTTAGCTGCATTTTGTGGCTGAAGTGCTGAACTGCTGAAGCGTTTTGCCTCCCTTGTTTGTAATTCTCCCTCAATCAATCTATTATATCATTGCATTTCTTGACCGCCTGTTGCAAGTAACATGCTCGTGTCCATGCAATTGCCTTTTAGAAATATATACCTCCAATAACTGCACAAAATAAATATCATCATGCTAAATGTCCGAGGATAAATTAAAGGGGTAATAATAGTACATTAATTTGGTTGTACAAAGTATGGTTAAGTGGTAAATCAACAGGATATATTGTGCACAATTTTGACAGTGAGGTTTTTAGTTTGTGCTTGTTTATTTTAACCTTTTTCTGAATACTTAACACACAAAGGTTTTATAAATTTTCATTATTTTTTAAAAATGCTCGACAGCGTCTATCAAGTTGCTAACTTTTATTGTTACGGATTGATCTCTTTTCGATAGATGAGTATATACAATAAAATTTCAGCTTCAAATTTTTTTCATAAAAATTTAATATTAGACATTTTAATTCCATTTTTATCTAAAAAAAATAAGAAACCCTTGACATGCCAGTGAAATCCATTTGGCAGTATTTTCAATATGAAATAAACAAAAGAATGCGAAAAATATGTTATAAATTAATTTTTCTGCTGTGGAAAATGCTGCCCCTACGGCCCTACAAGGCTACAAACAAAACGCGAGGTATTGTAAATCTATAATCTTGGGAATACAATCCTCTTGGAAATTTTATCTAACAGGCAAATGGCAAATTGACAATCCTCTTGGAAATTTCATAAATCTAACAGCAAATGGCAATAACAAAGTTGGGGGCTACACACGGGTTTTCTTTCAAAAAAAAAAAAAAAATGGTTGGGGGCTTTTGATCTCATATTTATAATTATTTCGGTATATATATTTCATTCCAAATTGCATCTCTGACTATGTAAGTATATATGTCATATATAACAAACTTTTTGCTTGAAATGAGAGCTTCGCTTTAGGGCTTATTATTCGGTTGCAACGTCTCAGAGGCTCCGTTTGGATTCCATTTGACTCCGTTTGGATTCTATTTGGAAGAAGGAAGAAGAGAATAAGAAAATAAATTTATTATAAATAATCCAATTCTTCATAAAGTTACACATTTTCCAATATTTCTTCCCACTTCTTCTCTTGTTCCCACACCTTATCCAAACGGAGCGTTTGGAAAAAAAAAGGGAATAAATTTATTATAAACAATTCAAACTCTTCACATAGTTATACACTTCCCAATACTTCTTCCCACACTTTATCCAAACGGAGCCGGAGAGAATTTGTTTAAAAAAATTTCTGATTAAATAAGCTCCGTTGTGAACTGTAGATAAGGAACTTGGGAGTACTGGGTGCGTTTGGATCGTTGGAAGAAAGAAAAAGAAGAAGAAAGAAGAAGAAAAAAAATTATAAACAATCCAAACTCTTCACAAAGTTACACACTTTCTAATACTTCTTCCCACTTCTTCCCTTCTTCCCTTCTTTCCGCACCTATCCAAACGCACCCACTAAGTAGGTTGGGAACTTGGGAGTTGGCATTACTTTCCCATGAGGCCTTCGATCGGCAGGTTTGGAATTTGAATCCTTTTTACTGTTCCCAAGTCTTAACATGCATTAAAATGCGGAAAGAAACTTGCGGTAGACTCAAGTTTTTATTTTTTATTGTTTTTGGAATTGTTTGGATCGTTTAGGAATAAGAAAAATAGTTTATTTCTAGACGAAAAACATTGAGAAGTGTGTAATTTTTTGAAGAATTTAGATGGCTACGAATAAATTTTTACCCGAAATTTGCTTATTCTTACTTATTCTTGCTTAGTTTTTGGTATTAAAGAGAGTCGCATTCGACCCTTCCTAAGCCAGAAAACAGTAATTGACAGTTGCTCAAAAAGCAAATAAATAATTTAAACTATAATGATTAATTTTAATAGGGGTATTAAATTTCGACGGATACTAATATCTGATATATGTCTAATTCTTATTATAATATTCCAACCTGCCGCATAGAATAAAATCTCTAGTATTTTATAGTTTTCTTTTTTATTCTGCGTGTATTACAAATTGCGATCTACTTTGTCTCTTCTGTTAAGGTTAAATATAATTAATATTTTTAAAACTCAACTTATTTTTATACATTTGTTCCTCACTTTATTTGGTTCGGAAGTCGGAACACATAATATTGTAATAAACTCAGTTGTAAAATGATGATTATATATAGATATTAATTGAATACAACTAAATTTACTTCCAAATTTTATATCCATTTAAAAATTTATTAGTAAATAGCTTGATGAATTGAAAAAAAAAATGTTCTCCCCGAAACAAATGGGGATTATAAATTATTGATCTTGAACGACAAAATTAGATCCTTCTACTAAAATGGCTTTGGAAATTTCAACATGACCCTCTTTCCATTTGATCCTCTACAGTACAACTTCTTTACGGTACTACGGATAACACTAGACTCACATCTTGTTGGTTGTTATAGTTTAGCCAATATTCTCCAGCAAACCCTTTTTTTCAATTTCTCAACCGAAGGTATTACTAGTGCTTGGAAACGGACCACAAATGGAATTTTCTCCGCCTCCTGTGCGTATCATTTGCTCTGTGACACTGGGTTCATTTTCAATCCGACTCTGCTGTTGCGCGACACAGCGTGTAGCGCACTACGAGCCGTCTGATCTTAATCGGATGGTTCACTTTTTACGGGTCTATCAATCTAGGTTACATGCACGGAGCTCCCTTGTCCATTGGATCTTAATCAGACGGACAACATACCGAGCGACACGCGGTGTCGCGCGGCAGCAGATCTCATTTCGTTCATTTTCAAGTACTATCCTTTTTTTTTTTTGGAAAATCAAAGCACCTCCAAGAATTTTCTCCGCCTCCTGTGCGTATCATTTGCTCTCCTCCTCAACCGACTTTTAACTCAACATAACTTCCTAATTTGAGGATGCCCTGCAGTTTCTTCTTGCCCTTGTTGCGACAGTGGAATTTTGGAATCAAAGGATCACCTTTTTTTTGCAATGTCATTTCGCAATAAATGTATGATCCCTGATCCATATCCACATCCACATCCACATCAAACTTCCATGGCTCGATTTCATCCAAGACTTTTCAACTTTATGATTTACGCTCAGAGATTTACGTGTTGATAATTAGGACATAATCTAGCTAGGCAGCAACCATTTGGAATATTTAGGGGTGCGTTTGGATAGGTGTGGGAAGAAGGGAAGAAGGGAAGAAGTGGGAAGAAGTATTGGGAAGTGTGTAATTTTGTGAACAGTTTAGATTGTTTATAATTTTTTTTCTTTCCATCTTCCTTCTTCCTCTTCTTCTTCTCTCATCCAAACGCACCCTAGAAGGCACGGAATAAGCGAATCTTCCAAAGTGTTGATACTACCCCAAATTTGTTACTCAAAGACATTAGCGCTTGCGTTGGCTCCTGGACTAGACATGCTTAGGATGGATTTTTTTTTTTTTTCGTTTTTAGTCTTTGTATAGTTTTAGGACTAGTTCTCTTTATTTTTCTTTTTGGTTTTCATTTTTATCAGTAACCTTTTGTAATTTTTTAAATATTTTATTAAAAAAATCTGTCGGTGCAGTGATCGTCACCTGATCCAAAAAAAAAAAACTAAAAAAAGTTTATTAGTAAATCTCATAAAAATACTTAAACAACGCCCAATTATAAAAAGTCTCACACTTCATAGACCAGAAACGGCGGCCTATGTGTCACCAATCATCGCAACGTAGCGTACGGATTGAAAATATATTATTATATTATTTTATAATGCTACAAAGCTTTAGGTGTAATGATTGTTCATTAGTCTTAGGAATCTAATAATAATTTTTGAGTGTTCGGACACTTTAAGAGGCTCAATGATTGGCCAGAAAACACGCAGAGAAGCAACAATGAACAGGAAAAGGACCCTCGGAGGCTTCATGTTTCTGGACAAGTTCCCCTTTGCCATGCACTTGGTACTAAACTTTGTTATTACATTACAAGAAAAAAATGTATGTTTGCCTAAATTCTTTGTTGTATTGTTTAGCTAGACAGGGCCATTCGTCCTT
The DNA here is from genome assembly GCA_028095005.1 of Rhynchospora pubera. Taxonomy (NCBI): domain Eukaryota; kingdom Viridiplantae; phylum Streptophyta; class Magnoliopsida; order Poales; family Cyperaceae; genus Rhynchospora; species Rhynchospora pubera. The sequence continues at coordinate 156,608 of JAMFTS010000018.1, forward strand.
TCTAGCATATGAATGAATTGATACATCAAGAATTAATTATTCACCAATCATGTTACTACAATTTATCAATTTGTACCAACATTGATGTTATTGTGAACTTTTTTTGTCATGCTGATTACTTTCTAATCTTACTCGTATGCAGGTATAGACAATGTTCAAATAAGCTTCGAAATAAAATTAGATACAAAATAGTTTATTTTTTTTTACAATAAATTGGAAGTCTCTCTCAACTTGTTTTCAAATTTAAATATTTATCAAAATTTGCAGTCATATTTCAAATCTTCGACCTGTACTTAAATTGTGTTATCCTTTACCAATAGATCAAAAATAGATTTTACATGAATGTAGTTTCTTTCATTAAATAATTAAGTTAGATAATTGTTTGTATTATATTGTTGTACCTTAAAAAAATGGAGACAACTACTAAAATATCACCCCTGCTTATATGAAATAAAATATAGCTTTTTTTTTTGTAAATTAAAGGTCCTTGAATTTATTTGCAAACAAAGATCTGGAGTCGCTGCAAGATATTTCACCATTAATGAAATAAAAATTACGTACCATTTTTCAAATAAAGCAACATTTCTAGCTTGAAAAAAATATTTTGTTGTCCACTTTCGGATTGCGTGCAGCTAATGTTTTGTGCGAGTAGTAGTCAATATGCTGCTGCAATGCTGATTTTGGCCTGTGGCTTGTCAATGAAAATATCATTCACTGGCTGCACGTGATTAAGCTAACAGGTATTGTCCGAGAAAGCGACTAATGCTTAATCAATAATTTAATTCATATTTGTCAAATTATCACGATGATCTAAGTGTCATAGGCGGAGCCAGAATTTTTCAATTTGGGGATTTGGGTTTCCTTAATTATAAAAAGTTTTCTCAAATCCCGATAATACAATAAAAAATACATAATAAAATGTTTGTAACTAGTGGGATCAAGAATAAAACAAGGAAAATATTTTTAGAGGTTGACTAAAATCAGTCATGATTGACGAAGGAACCCGTCAGCCGCGATTATATCTCAATTTTTAAGGTTCAAATGGCTAATCTGAACGGTTCAATATGTTCTCCACATTAAAATCTCATTGGAGACTGAATTTTACATTTTGCTGAATTTTTTTACTATTTGTTTGAAATTTATAAAAATCATTGTTATTGAAGGGTCCAAAATTATTTAGATTAAGAATTTTATAAAATACCAAAAAATACTAAAAAAACACATTGAATGATTCGGATCGACCGTTAGAAACTTACAAATTGAGATTTAATCGTAGCTGACGGTCTCATCCGTATGTCGCGAATGATTTTAGTCTACCTCATATTTTTTTATGGGTTTCTAATGTGTTCTTCTTAAAAAAAAATATCATCAATAATATTAATAATTCTATATAAGTGAATATATTCGATAAAAAGTTACACAATGTCCCATTTTGTGTATGTCGATCCGCCGTTAGCGTTGCTTAGAATTGTGAATAAAATATTTACAAGTTAAAAAAATAAATAAATAAATAATATTTACGAAAGGGATGACTAAAACGTAAAAACTTAAAAAATCTAAAAAACTAGACATGTTTTTTCCAAGACGGTACACAAGCGTAGATCTCCTTAACGAGTAAACCCGGCCGAGTGAAACAGTTCGAGAAGGATGCAATGATACATCTTTTATTGATTTGAGCAGAAATGTAATCTCTAATCTGGAATCAATATAGACATATATAAATCATATATATAGACATATATAAATCATATAAATCAAATAAGAATTTGGAGAATTTCTTATTCTTAAACATAAATTTATTATAAATAATTCAAACTCTTTATAAAATTACACACTTCTCAAAACTTCATACTTAGAAATAAAAAATTCATCGTGTTCCTGAGCAATCCAAACGCCCCAGTATATAAGCTTCGTTCCGAAACATTTTTTTGCATGGGTTTTCATAAAGGAAGAAAAACGTGGATATAAATTTTGGAAAAAAATCGTACGAAAGGAGACTATTGGGTTTCAGGTATAGGTCACGTCACGTTAAGCAACAGGCAAGTACACACCCATGCTTGGATGTGACAATTGGTATCCGTATTGTCTCTCCTAACCTTTGTTGTAGCTCTTTCCCATTCTCTTCATTTATTAAATCCTCTCTTCATTCAACCCCTTTCTCTGATTCTGAATCTCTTTCGGATCGCCTCAGTCTTCTTTCTAGTTTGGTTTTTGTACGGTTTGTTAAGGTAATGTTCAAGATTCTTTCTAAACAGACCACTCATGTTATTTTCTCCAAACTGACTCTTCTTGTTTAACAACCATTCGTGTTATATGAAATTGCAATTTGTAAGACGCTAGAATGTGTTGATATTGACCAAAAAATCGTACATGATTGATGCTTTGATATGATTCTGACAAAAAATAGAACTGATACGTGACAATTCAGAACGAAGATGCTTTTGAGGGAAGGAAAAAAACATTACTCTTTCTGAAAAATAGTACTTGATGCGTTTTTTCCAAACCAAGAATAAGAAAATGATGAAAGGGTATATTTGAAAATGAGGGGATCGAGTATTTGACTATTATTTAACTTGATCATTCTAATGTTAAAAATAAAATTTTAATTGGAATATAATATTATAGATGCGATAATATAGTCTAAATATCACCTCAAAAAATATTAATAAAATTTGGGACACTACGAGGGACCACTTGTTTTCAATTTAATTTGAGTTCAAACGAACAGTCATATTTTCAGTCCATATAAAAAATATTCAAATGCAAAATTTACCATAAAATTTTATGCAACATCATTCGTGAAGTGATTCAAAGTTTCAATAATTTGAAAATAATAGTTTTTCAATTTCATCAAACAATAATTAAATTGTATATCTAGTTTTCAAGTTTATTTAAATTTAAAATGATTTGTCTGTTTGAAAAATAATAAATAAATACTGTGTAAACTGGTTCGGCGTTGCAACCAAGAAAAAAAGTTTGCTGCGAAAAAACCCAGAGCCAGTTTTAATTAACAGCAGGCGATCAGAATTCTCAAAAAAAAAAAAAAAAGGCAGGCGATCAGAATTTTCTTATAAATTCTCGGGACAATTACATGTTCTTTTTAATAAATAAAAAAAACGACATGGATGCTTCGGTACAAATTTCGATATTTTCAATATTTCAAGGGTTTTTTTGGGTTACTCCTCGATGGTAAGAGAAAGTACTCGACTTTTCCTGCTTAGTCTGTGCATCCCAGAGACTCAGAGCCAAGTCGTTCTTCTCACTCAAAATGAAAAAAAAAAAGCAGCCTATTGGTTAACCACTGCGTGTGTTGTAGTCATTTATATCTCCAATTATCAAATATGCGATAAACCAACAATTGGTTGAACATCTCCCATTGAAAGTCCACAAGTAATCGTTCATACAAAAATTCAAAATAATTGGAATTATTTGATGAGCAAGAGTAAACTCTAATTAAACTTTAATGTATTTGATGGACGTCTCGGTGCGACACATCCCGAGCTCCAATTTTAAATTTCAAACAACGAATTTGAACTGTTGAGTGTCACAATCACATTGAAAATTAAAAATAATCATTTTTTATTTATTACTATTTTTTCAATTAAAAAAGCGATCTACGTAATTATGAACTTCCTAGGACCACCCATTTTCTAAAAATCTGAAAAAAAAATTAAATTTCATATTAGATTTTAAAACAAAGATTACGATAAACAAGTCAAATCGATTGTTTGAAGTTGTTGAAACTAAAAGAATGAGCGGGTTAGACGGACCTCTCCGTCCAACGGTTTGAACTTTGAATTCTAAACTTGCTCTTATTTAAAATGAACATTTCAATCATGAGCAAGATTCTAGAGTCACCATTTTTAGTTTCCACAAGTTATCACAATTTCATATTTTATCAATATTTAAAATTAAAAAAAATCAAATAATGAATCTAAACTATCAATCGTATTAAATCTAATAAACCATGTGTTTCTATATAAGTTTTATAAAATTTAGAATTAATTTGATACTTGATCAAGTGGTCAACAAACGAACGAGTCTGGCTAACTATATATGACTGATTAATTCTAATATGTTCATCGTTTAATCAATTAATCGAGTATCAAATCAACTTCAAATTTTATAAAATTTATATGAAAATACATCACTCGTTATATTGAACACAATGAACGACTTGGATTCAGCGTTTGAATTTTAAATTTTTAAATATTGATAAAATATGAAGTTGTGACAATTTATGACAACAAAAAATGATAACACTAGAACCTTGCTCTTCAATCATATATCAGCCAAGAAGAATTCACTGCGTTCGTACTGTTAGGTACAATGCTTATTTTGGAAGAGCAGTGGAGCAACACAAAAACTTAACATAAATTAGTTAAATTGGATAAATAATATCTATAGCCTACATAAATTAGCGAAAATTTTTGTTGATCAAACAGTTTACCATTAGACTGGCACCGTAATGTAAAACACTGATTACTTATATTTAAAAAAAAATCATAGAAATAAATAATCCGCAAAATACCTCCACATTTCGGTTCAAGGTACGAAAATAAAAATCCGACCCAAAAACAAGCAGAATAATTTAAAAACTGCGAGGAACCGCAGGCGTACAGTTAAAAAAAAAAAAAAATAACGGGTTATAAAACCGCGGCGTTCAAACTTCAAAACAAGTCCAAGTCTCGTCAAAGTTCAAACTTGAAACCGACCGTATCTACTACACAATTACAGAAACAGGAGTCAGGAGGCGTCTTCGCCACTCGTCCCCGACAGTGGCGTACTTTCGCCCATCATACTCCTCTTTATTTATTATTACCTATTTATTGTTTACTTTTACAGATACCCCCTCTCGCTCCTTTTTCCAGTTTCCATCTCTTTATGGAAATCTGTAGTCTGTAGACATGTCTATTGTCTTCCATCCGACAGTAAAAGGAAGGAGCACAGAGTCAAACAGTGACTGGTATACTTCCTAGTATTTCAGAGTACTTCTTCTCTTTGCCTACTTGTTAATTAATTAATACTACTTTTTGAGATACCGTTTTTTTAGTGTAATTTATTTTTTGACCTGTTTCTCGTGCAGCAAATTTTGACTAGTACGTTTTGTGGTATGTTTTTGTTAGATTTATTGCGGAGATATTGCAACTGCACTTTACAGTTACCCCTGTTTACTTTTAAAGGTGGCGTGGAGTGATTTAAACATCTTAATTTAGTTGCCTGATGTTAGGAGGCACAATACAAATATATGTTTGGAAAATTCTATGATGAGAATTCTAAATCAAAATTTAATCTCAACTGCATATTTTTAAGAAATATTAATTAATTAGTACAAATGAACGGTTGCTATTAAAGTCTGATTCAAAATTAGTTCTCATGACAGAATTTCCCTATATATTCCTATCGATATGATCTAGTTGTATAATTAAGTCTTGCTTTGATGACGTGGAAGAAAATCCCATCCAAATAACGATATTCAAAAAAAGTTCTTTTGAATAATATTAAGTTAGAGCGTTTGTGCACGAACTTGTCATTAATTTCAGCAAAATATATGCGAACTACATGTAAAATAAACTATTGAGTACTTTACATATTTCTTAATTTCTATTTCTCTAACGTATAAATTAGGAAATTGATTACTGTCATCTGCAATTTTGCCATTCCTGCCATCGCTAAATATAAATGGAGCATATACAACAAAGAAAGTGAACATATAGACGAACTAAGTGAACACATACAAACAAATAAGTTCAATGAAAATAAGTTGAATATGCATGTAAACTTCTTAAGAAGTGATGACAACACTTATTTGTTTGTAAGTGTTCACTTAGATTGTTTATATGTTCACCTTATTTGCTGTATATGTTCACTTTGTATTTAGCGATGACTGAGATGATATATTTGCCGATGACACTTATACTTCATGTATAAATAAAACTTTTGTAAATATGTCATACTTGCGTTTGTTAAAATTAGTTTTCAAAATAAAATTGTTAGAGCGTCTGTTAGCAAATCTTAAATTAAAATATATATTTTTTAAAATAATGATTTTTAAAATTTAAGTTGGCATAATTATAGTGGTTAGAGGAACAACATTTTTGTTTTTGAAACTAGGTGAGGGTAATAAATACTTTCATCTTAGTAAGTGCAATTTAATTTGACGCAGCATGCAACATTTAACAGCTAATTAATAATGGCTAGTCTTCTGAGGCATGCATCCCACCAGTTAAAAAATTGAATGTTACAGGGGCATATAAGGAAATACAGTAAAATATTATTTCCCAACTTTTCGCTCTTACAATATTGTAAAAAAAATAAATTAAATGCTCAAAACCTAAATATCCGGAGATCTCTCTCACTCACAAATTCCACTTTCCTTTTTCTCTCTCTGCTCTGCTTTGTGTACATGCTCTTCTACACTTTCAATGGCGATCTCAAGCTGCTCTGAGCTGGGCTAAGGTTAAATGCTCACTTTGTGGTCCCTTTGAAAAGAGAGATACACTAGCATACCACTGTCTCTCTTTTTCTCACCTCCTCTTTTGCTTTTTCTGAGCTGGTCCAGGATTTAGGGTTTTGCTGCTGGGATGATTTATTGATCTCTTTCTCTTTCTCTCACTGCTTTTTGTAGAATGCGGTTGGTTTGAGGTCACTAAAGGAGGTGATTTGGGACTTAAGCTAGGGTTTTAGATCGGAAGAGTGGAGATTTAATGGGGGTTTGTGAGGTTTAGGGTTTTTTCCCTTTTGGAGATGAACTCTGCTGTGGCCAGCCTCGGCCAACCACAGGAAGAAGGTACTTTTTATTTTAAACAACTCTGTGCTTTCCAGCCTTTTTTGCATTTCTCTTTTTTCTTTCTATCCCATCTCACTTTAATTAATTAGTCGAAATTAACTATAACTTGTTTCTATATTCTTAATAATAACCATTTGGCTTGTTCTCTAATTTTATGCGATTCATCCTTCTTATATCTTTTTTTTTTTTGCTCAAGTGTAAATGCTAATAAACTATACTTGCTTTCCTTTTTTTTATTGGGTGGGAGAAAAACGTGTTTCTTTTATTATATATTTTTTGTTACATGCTCTAGTTTGACTTCGGTTGGTAGATTTTGTAGTATAGTTAACATGGTAGGTCATTTTGTACTCCTCGTTTTAATTTAATTGATTTATTGTAATTGTTTAAAAGTCAAGTCGCTCTGTTTTTGCTCCAAAATTTATCCCAAAGAAATTCTGATGGATTTTTCTTTTTTTGTTCTTCCATTGCTTGAAGCACGATGTAAATTGGTATTGTTGTTTACAAACAAATGTTACTTCTTTCTCCTTTCTTTTCTGTGTTCAGTTATGTCTAAGTGCTTTCTTATATTGCAGAGAAGAAATGTTTGAACTCGGAGTTATGGCACGCATGTGCTGGTCCGCTTGTCTGCCTCCCGACCGTTGGGACCCGTGTCGTCTACTTCCCACAAGGCCATAGTGAGCAGGCGAGTTAATTAATCCATTGTCGTGGAAGACGGAAATTTTCGCAAGTCCTTCATACATTTTGCCATTTCTCCATACAACAGGCTAAGCAGCTAGTACCTTTTTCTTTTGGTCTTAATTCACACTAATTTATTTCATTATTATGAATTTAGGTTGCGGCATCAACCAACAAAGAGGTAGAGGGGCACATCCCAAATTACCCCAATTTGCCGCCACAGCTCATCTGCCAACTCCACGATGTCACAATGCATGTGAGTACTTTTGGGATATTTTAAATAATTTGTCATCTTAAATATTATGGTAGTAATGTGTTTGGATTAATGTTGGTAAGTTTTTTCAGGCAGATGTTGAGACTGATGAGGTCTATGCTCAAATGACACTACAGCCATTAAATCCAGTAAGCTTCCATAATTAAAAAAAAAAACTTTTGTTCTATTGGTTATCATGTATTTTTGTTGGATTTGAGGATTGATGTTCTTTTTTTAAAACAAATTTTTGTAGCAAGAGCAAAATGATGCTTACCTGCCAGCTGAAATGGGCATCATGAGCAAGCAACCCACGAATTACTTTTGCAAGACTCTGACGGCGAGTGATACTAGTACACATGGAGGCTTCTCGGTCCCTCGCCGGGCTGCTGAAAGAGTGTTCCCTCCACTGGTACATGAGTGTGCTTATCCCTTACAATTTTGGTTTATTGTCACGGAGCTGTTTATTTGACAGACTTTAGTCTGTGGTTATGCATAGGATTTCACGCAGCAGCCCCCGGCTCAGGAGCTAATTGCCAGGGATATACATGACGTAGAATGGAAGTTCAGGCACATTTTCCGAGGTTTGTATCTTGTTGGTTTCGCATGTTTTTTGAGGTTGACTTATATCATTGGATCTCAGACCATTTTTCTTTAAATTTCCACCTGTCTTTTCTCCCGTCTTCATTTCATATATTAGGTCATATGAATGTGTGTGAATTAACCAATTGGCTGAGGAGAGAAAAAAAATTGAGAATTGAAGGGGAAAAAACTATAATTTTGTTTAGGGTTTAGATTAAAGGAAATCATTCATTAACCTTCTAAGTCTCCAAAAGATTAATATTGTCAGTCCTTAAATTAATTTGTAATGAGAAATAAATGAGCTTTTAACATCCAACCAATCAAATCAAATTAAAGTCCTTTCTCATTTTGTTCTGAACAGCGTACTGTACTTAACAGCGTAAAAAGGATTACGTAATTAAATGTCTTAATTTTGGTGCCTTTGCTATGCTCTTTTTTTTTTTTAAGTTTAAGAACTTAAAATGTAAAATTATAATCGGAAGACAAAATCCTTACCAGGTTCTATATGCTTTCTCTGTGCACACATAAAAGATTACAATATTTTTTACTTTGCCTGTTAATGCGTGAAGAGGTATAAAATGATTTAAGCTGACAAAATCTACACATTGTTTATTCATTTGACTGTTTTTGCTTCAAAATAAAACTGAAATGCAGTTTGGACATATTAAGGATTTTGTAACTGTACTTGTAAAATTGAAGGCGTTTGGACAATATCTGTGTCATTTCTGCAGAGAATTAGATTAGACAGATTACTTGCTATCATAATACAACTACTGAGGGCTATTAGGAAGTTAATTGTAAGTAGATAGGGGTGTAAAATTGAATGGATTTTGAATGAATAGTGCTAGAATCCTAGCTGTATCTGCTTTTTATTGAGAGGATACGGATGTTAGATGGATGTAAAAACTTGAAACCAAAACCTGCAACTAAACAGCAAAACATATGAATGATGGATTTTGATTCGGAATAGATAACAAACATACATATACTTTTTAACTTCCGTAACAGGTAACAATTTGAAAAATGGGTGTAGAACTAAAGATTTGAGATGCACATATTCTGATAAAATTCGGATATCCACATCTTTGTGAGGGATTTATATAATTTGTTATCCATATGTATATCCACATCAGTTTACTACTTTAGGTACGTAATTAATATGTGAATTGGTTTGCTGATTTCATAACTCATCTCTATTTCTATCTGGATTAAGTTAAATAGATTGCTCACAATTTTGAGAATGATCGTCAAATAGTTGACATTACTGAGAGTTGGTGATTAAATAGCTAATAATACTTGGAAATGACAATATGATCTAAGTAATTTATGTGGCATGTGGTGTTGGTCTTGGAGGGACATTTGAAGCTTCAGATTTTACTACTAGTATATATAAGTGAGCTGCTTTAGTAATAATGCTCTGTTCAGAGTTCTGGTTTAATTTTCTAAAATTGCATTGGTGAAATTTGCTTTAATTTGATGGTGGTTGTATACTTGACGTGTACATATGATATGATGGGGGTGAAAGCCTTAAGTGTCTTGTTTAAATTGAGATTTATGATACCCTGACATGTGCACTACGGAGTTGCACCCATATGTGATCCATACTCCATATGGATTTGCACGATAGGTATCAGATATGCCAGGTGGTATATCAATCTGAAGGTATACTGCCTACTGGTTGGAGAATCCATTCGCTATCCACATCTGGCCATTTCCTGCCTCAGGAGGTACCGCTAGGTCACCTCCCAAGCTGGCAAAGTTCAAATGGGCCGCCAGGGTTTTTATATATAGGATTACAACAAAATACTCTGGACATATTAAATGCACACATAGTGATAGTATTCTATACTCCGGTTTATGTATTTGTGACAATGTTACTTCTTTTTATTTGGTAGTGTTTCCAAATAAAGAAATAAAAATTAAGTTCTCCCAGTTAGAACCACTCAACACTTGAGGGTTGTAAGTTGCGACAAAAGACCTGTCAATGAAGTTAATGTTCGCCAGCTGGAGTTCACAACTCGCCCTTGTAAAATTGTTATAGATTAAATTTACGTGTTTTTCTAGAGTACTGGTCTTTATATTTTTACCAATTAATTTGTGTAATCTTTTTACTTATTTCATCAATTTACTTCTTTGTATTTTTTAAATCTATATAGCTTTGAAGTTAGAAAAACATATCAGTATTGCTTAGTTTTTTTTGTGAAAAATGTGATATGCATAAGTGTGTCAGTTCACAACCTTTTTTGAAAATTGCTGTATCACCATTTCAACCTCGTCCCTCTGTTTTTAGCCAATATACTCTCTTTCTCTGATTCCAATTATAAGGTCATTTTATAGTGTAGACCAGCTTAAATAAGAGCTTGTAAATTTCTTAAACTGTATTCTTTGCTTCACAGGACAGCCAAAGAGACACCTGCTTACCACTGGGTGGAGTGTGTTTGTTAGTGCTAAGAGACTTGTGGCTGGGGATTCTGTTCTTTTCATATGGTTGTGCTTCATTAATTATGGTTCACCTAATTTTACTTTTTTTTTATTTGATTTTTGAAATTTACTTTTTCTCATATGATGATCTGTAGGAATGAGAAAAATCAACTTCTGCTGGGAATTAGACGTGCCAGCCGACCTCAGACTGTGATGCCTTCTTCTGTCCTTTCAAGCGATAGCATGCATATTGGCCTACTTGCTGCAGCTGCTCACGCTGCTGCCACCAACAGCCGCTTCACCATTTTTTACAACCCAAGGTATATTTAGCATCTGACAATGGATTCGATATTTTAATAGTAAAAAATTTGGATGGTGTATACTTTTCCATTATTGGATTGTAACAAAACAGTATTTTGTAGGGCTAGCCCATCTGAGTTTGTGATTCCACTTTCCAAGTATATAAAGGCTGTTTTTCACACTCGCATATCAGTTGGGATGCGCTTTAGGATGCTCTTTGAGACTGAGGAATCAAGCGTCCGTAGGTGAGGTATTTTTTTTGGTAATAGTTTTGTTAGAGGATGGATTAGATTTCTATTCCTGGAAAGGTTTCTCCCATTTTTCCTATAAATGGGTCACATTGGTGTTTTGGTGATGTGGGGTATAGCACGTTGCTTCAAAACCCATACCCCTAGAGCCATCTAGAACTGGTCTAGAAAACCTTTTGAGAATCTTTGTATCACATTTGCTTTCTCGTGCCTTTGAATTAACTATGCACCAGTCAAAACTGATTTTCTCTAATGGATAACAGGTACATGGGGACCATAACTGAGATAAGTGATGTGGATCCTGTGCGCTGGCCAAATTCTCACTGGAGATCTGTCAAGGTGACCAAAGTTCTTTTTTGAGCTTTCTTGAATTTCATTTGTCTTTTCATTAAATTTAATTTACATTCTGGCCTGTGGAGCATCTTTACATTCTTTTTACACTTGTGCTGCAGGTTCAAGCTTGGTCTTCTAGTTAACACATGATATTCCATAAACATGTTATTGTTATTTCCTTAATATTATTTTTCTCTTCAACTCTTTAACATATATTGAAAACTCCATTGCAGGTTGGTTGGGATGAATCGACAGCTTGTGAGAGGCCTCCGAGGGTGTCTCTATGGGAGATTGAACCGCTGACTACCTTTCCAATGTACCCCTCTTTGTTTCCTCTTCGGCTCAAGCATCCTTGGTACTCTGGGGTCCCTACTCTTCACGGTAAAAATTAGTTCTGGTTTTCAATATCTTTGTAACCTCCTGATACTGTTACATTCAGTGATTACTGGGGTACTTAGCATAATCTTGATTAGAAGTAAGAATACCTCCAGAATGGCCCTTTTAAATTCTGGCATAACAATTGCAACTCTGCAAGTTGATGCATGGGAAGTCACATCATAGCTAGAGCTGGATCAAAAAAGAAAAAAAAAAAGAAACATCATAGTTACAGGCCTAAAAGTAGAATGGTACTTTGGGATGCAGATTCTAACAGCACTTGAAGTTTGGCCCGATCTGCATGAAATCTGCTAATCTGATGCTTCTTTTATTATTTAATGCTGATTTCTTTTTAATACAATGTCTAATACAAAGATGAAAGCAACGCTCTAATGTGGCTGAGAGGTGTAGCTGGTGATGGTGGTGGTTTTCAGTCTCTTAATTTCCAACCACCGGGAATCAGCTCTTGGGGCCCACAACGATTCCAACCTACTTTAGTTGGTAACAACCATGGCCCTTACCAGTCAGTAGCGGCCTCACCAAGTGGAGCCCACACCTTCCTGAAAGAACAGTATTTGAGCAACCTCCAGCAATCCATGCATTCATCGCAAGAACCTTGCAACCTGAATCCGCTCCTTCAGCAGCAGATTGCACAACAAGCGACCCACCAAATGTTCAACGCCGAAAGTGCCCTTCACCAGCAGCAATTGCAGCTCCAGCAACTCCAGCAGCAGCAGCTCAGTGATCAGAAGCAGAAAACCCAGCAATCACCACAACAAGCTTACACAGTGCAGGTTCCCCCTCACTTGCGTGAGAAATTTGGATTCACAGATACCAGCATGAACAGTTCCAGTTATCTCACTTCCAGTGGGGAACATCAGCAGAGTGTACTTGACTGCGGCTTCCTTGAAGGCACTTCCAAGCAAGGGGCTGACTTCTCTCGGTTCCAGCAAACCCAATGGGATCAGAAGCTTATGGGTGCACAGATGGGTTCATATGGGAACTCCAGCATTATGTCTTCAGTTGCAGGCAAGGAAAGTTGCATGGGAAACGAGAATAATCGGGGAGGTGCGGGTGATATGCAGAATAATGCGATATTTGGTGCGAATGTGGATGCATCGTCGCTTCTGTATAATATGGTTCCTAATATGAGCTCTAGTGCCAGTGAAAGCGATGTGTCTGGGTTTGCAGGCCCATCTACATATCCCCCACAACAGTCCCTGTACGGTTGCATGGATGAGTCGTCAGGTTTGTTGCAACCTGCAGGAGAGAATGAAGCCTCCGGCAGGACATTTGTCAAGGTAAAAATACAATACAACTTTGACCATCGCCATGTTCCTTCTCACCTTTTGTTTCCTTGGTCAAATCTCTCTAAACTTTTACATTGGATTTGGTAGTTAAAAAATTGTGTTCTCTGATATGCACCGTAAGATGACTCTTGTTCTATTTAACCTCATCGCGTGCATGAAATGTCCAGTGTTGCTGCGATGTTTCGACCATATTGCATGTCTATGTTTGTCTGAAGTTTTAGCAACTGTAGACTAGCTTTCTTTCTGGAATACCTTTTTTTCTTTTCCCTCTCTGTTTTGGTTATTCTCTGAATATGTGCAAATATGGTGGGCGTAGGTGTACAAGGCTGGGTCGGTGGGTAGGTCACTGGACATCAGCAGGTTCAGCAACTATGCAGAGCTACGGGAGGAACTGGGACAGATGTTCGGGATAAAGGGTCAGTTGGAAGACCCTGATAGATCAGGCTGGCAGCTTGTATTCGTCGACCGGGAGAATGATATTCTTCTCCTTGGCGACGATCCCTGGGAGTATGCTCCTCTTCTTTTTCTTATTCTATTTTTTAATCTCTCTTTCTCATTGGTAGTTGCGGAGCTTTAAAGGTGTTGAATTTGCAGGTCTTTTGTGAACAGTGTGTGGTACATCAAGATACTTTCGCCTACAGATGTGCAGAAAATGGGGAAGCATGGAAATGATCCCCGTTAGTCCTGACAAATCCAAGAGGCAAAAGAAACGGTTAGTTTGTTCTTTACATATGAGCAGGTTACGTGAGTGTGGTGAGAGGATGCTAACTTTTTATTACACTCTCCTAGTTAATCCTTTATTGTTAATTATTAAGTGAATCTGGTTTATATTTTGATCTTAACAACACAATAATTTTGCTTTTGCAGATTCTACGAAATTGTTGAGGATATTTTCAATCAGATAAGAAGAAATGTGGAATCTGCTTGTACGTCTTGGCGGCCATATGTGCTTGCGAAATGCTCCCTTATTTACTTTTTGTGCTCTCTTCTGTATGTGAGAGATCATGTGAAATTATGGTTTTCATTGGTTATGTTGTTAGCTATTATTATTAGCTTCTCAGCAGGTTTAACTTTATGGGTAGGTGCTCTTATTAACTTTGCGTATTGGAGATGCTGACTATTGTTATTTGTCTGGTAAATACTTATCCACGACATATATTTATGGTTTCATAGTTTTCTGGCATTTGAGTAGCTGAATGGCAAAGCCCTGCTAATGAAGCTGCATCTAGTTATTGATTTCCGTGAATATAATATGCAGTGAAATTGTGTTTCCGAAATGTGATAGCAGAAAGCTAGATTTCTTGGTAACGGAATTTTTTGTTTTCTTATCCTGTTCGTACTATGGCATTTGCTTTTACACTTTTGAAATTAGTGTGCCGGGATTGATGAAGTATTAATGGGAGATGATTATCTTGGACTTCGGTAATTGTTTCAGAAAACAAAGTCAGTGAATTGTATGATCACCTGTGCCTTTTTTCTTGATGAAAATTTTGTTGCTTGTGTTGTCTGCTTCCGTGAAGTTTGAAAAACTAGTGATATTATTTTAACTTCATTTTCATGGTGTTACAAGTCATTTGCCAGGTCCCATCTGGTTTTTAGTAAGAGAAATGCTAGTGTCTAATATATTGGACGGATGGGTATGTTCAATACGATCGTCCTCACGATTCAAATTTTAAACAATTGATTTGAATCGTTCAATATGTTCGTTTAAAAATTTTTTATAATTGTTTGAATTTTTTTACTACTTTTTTATATTTTAGAAAATTCATTATATAAAAATTATGGATCGTTTAATAACAATGATTTTTTAAAATAGCAAAAATGGTAAAAATTGGTTTTTCATAAATTTTTAATATGGAGAATATATTGAACGGTTCAGATTGGTCATTTGAAATTAAAAATCATGAAAATGATCGTATTAAATGGATCACATCCGTCCAATATATTGGACTCTAGCATTTTTCTTTTAGTAATCCAATTGTGCTCCTTTCCTCTGTCGTTTGCAGTGGAACGACTACACTGCAGTCCGCAAACCTTGTTGTACACAATAATTGTGGTTGATCCAACTACTAAAAAAGTTCTAAAAAGGCCAAAAAAGGGAAGAAACTTTTTAATTTTTTTTCAAAAAGATTTTGAGGAAATCAAGAAAGATCTTCCTCAATTGCTAAGTGGCTTTATGGACGATGTGGAAGTGAGGGAAGAACGGTCAGAAAAAGAAGACATTGAAACTGAGGAAAAACATGGGGAAGAAAAGAAAAAAAAACGAGCAGGAAAACGGAAAGGAAAAACAAGCATTCGGGCAAATTTATTTACGCAAATTTAGAGATATTTTCATTTATTTAATGGATGAGGATGATCTGGTTCAAGAGGAGAAGAAGGTTAAGAAGGTTAAGAAGAATCCGCTTAAAGAGAAGCTGAATACTTGAAATTCAACAGAACCCTTATTTTCTTCTTGTGGAATAATGGAAGTGGATGAATTTTGGACCATAAATAACAAAATTTTTCTATTTAATTCCATATCATAGCTATGATTAAATCAAAATTCTGCAACAGAGCTTTCAACAAAACTTGTTGATCCAATTTTCGTAGTTTTATTAACTCAAGACTCTTTATTCTTTGTTATTTGATTGATATTTTTCTTTTTTTTTAATTTGATTTTTGGATTGAATATTTTGATTATTGCATATCAAAATTGATGTATATCTCGATATATAACTTTTTTTTAATGAAAAAAAGAATTGTAAGAATTACATATACCTAATTACACTCTTAAGTTAACATCGTTCAATCATAGTGGATAAGTAAGTAGGAGTGGAAAAACTCAAATTGGATTTAGGTTAGAGCATCGCATTTGTTATGCGATGGTCATCAGTTCAACTCTGGTAGCGGGCTTTTTTTCTATCGATTTTCACCATGGAAAGGGAACATCCTACTCTGCTTGGTTCTTTTGAACTCTTCATCTTAAGGTGAGAAGAGATGTTTTGAATCCTTGAATCATATTTTTTCTAGATAATGTAAATGAGATTCTTAGCAGCTGAATTTATCTGTAGCACACAATAGTTAGAATAGAGGATGTATTTACGTCCAGTATAATTTCCCCTCGATTTATCGACCGATGAGCGTACGTCCCGTTATCTACAAATAGCAATTAGTCTATTAGTCTATATATCTTTATCTTTATCTTTATCTTTACTACTTATAAAAGCACCAGTCTAAAGGTCTATCCAAAATTTGAACCGAAAGGAGCAAACAAATGTTTACTCAATGTAATATGGACCGTTCATTTTTATGATTTGATTAGATCAGTGGTGTAGATTTAATAACGTGGTAAAAGGTTTAAACTTTTCGTTTAGAGTTAACACAGGGAGCGAAGTCGCATCGCTCGATATTCTACAGCGCAAGGGTTCGAATCCCAGTGTTCGTAAATTTATTTGCTGTTTAAACTTTTTCGCCAGCATCCCTTTTTGTTTAGATTGATATCCTTTTATACAATTTCCTTTGATATCTTCTTTGGTACCGGTATTCACATGGAAAAAATAATTATTAGGACCAAAGAAGATCTTATATATATATAGAGAGAGAGAGTAAAGTTCCGGTGCCACATTTTTTTTGCCACAAATGCCACACTTTACCTTTTTATTTAAAATTTGAAAATTTAAAATATAATTGTCTGATTCAAATCGTTGATCTTGTTCATTTTAACGATGGATGCATTGTCATAAAATAGATTAATTCTAATATGTCCATTTTTCAACTTCTTGATCAAGCATCAAATAAACTTTAAAAATTATGAAATTTTAGGACAACACATCCTCAATAAAATGAACAAGATCAACGATTTGGATCGGATGATTATATTTCAAATTTTTAAAATTTAAAATAAAAAGGTAAAGTGTGGCATTCGTGACACCAAAGAAGTGTGGTACCGAAACCTTGCTCATATATATATATGATTCATAACAAAGGAAACATTTCCTATTCAATATCTTCTTCAATTTACGAGTACATATTTGTAAGTTTAACTCAAATTCAGATGTCAATTAGAACCAGCAAATATTAAAAATTATATAGATAAAAAAAAAAAATCATGCTCTGGGTTAATCGAGAATCAAGTTCTTAAGATAGTGCTATCCTGATTTACAATGTTGTATCGTAGAGACCATGTAATTATAAGAGTGTGAATGATGCATATCCTTTTAGAAACAATTTGTAGTTTTGTACCCAAATAAACAATAACAATGTGGTAACCAAACAAGACAGTATGTAGAAACATATCTTACTTAAAATTTAGAGAAAAATCTTTCTTTAATCTTTATCAATATTAAACGAACAGACTCATAAAAAAAAAATCTGAATAGGATCATCAAATTATTTTTTTTTCCATATGTATATAAATTTGCATTTTGTATCTTTTTAAAAATAATAATATTTTTATCCAATAAAATTGCCCACACGT
This sequence comes from Rhynchospora pubera, assembly GCA_028095005.1. Taxonomy (NCBI): domain Eukaryota; kingdom Viridiplantae; phylum Streptophyta; class Magnoliopsida; order Poales; family Cyperaceae; genus Rhynchospora; species Rhynchospora pubera. The sequence continues at coordinate 174,348 of JAMFTS010000018.1, forward strand.
TGGGTGGGCGCTTATGCTAGTAAATACTAATCCTTATGTTAAGCGGGAACCATGGAGGCGCTTATCTACAAATAGCAATTAGTCTATTAGTCTATATATAAATACTAATCCTTATGTTAAGCGGGAACCATGGAGGCGCTTATCTACAAATAGCAATTCTGCGCTTTGTCGTGTAAAAATTTGTATATTATTATAATTCTCACTTAACACAAAGCTGATACTTTTGAATAAGAAGATGCATGTTCATTAGCGAGTTGAGAAGAAAATTGTTGCAGATGGATGGGCAAAGACATGTTTATTTGTAAAAAACCACGAAAGTGTCTTAAAGGTTGGACATAAACGAGGCCTTAAAATACAAAAGTGGAACGGGCCTGATCTAGGTCCATATCAACCCAAGAAAACTTACTAATTCAGCGCAACGACTGAATCAAAATTAAAATTTGAAAATTCCTTTTTTATTCAAACAACCGTTGAACATTCTTAATTGGGTTCAAGTTCAACAGGTCCTTCTTGGTAAAAGTTGAGGAACTAACTTCACTGAAATATATAAAATACTTGAGGGACTAATTTCAGTATTAAATAAATAACCCATAAATAAAAGAATATCATACAAGGCAACCAAACCTGTAGTTTGATGATCAAGTCTGTTACTGAGGCGGTTCAACAGGAAACACCGACCCAGATCCAACTAAGTCGCCTCGGTGTACGTAAACCGAGTCTTCTCTAGACTTTCCAAATCTCTCTCAAGTCTCCATAATCTGTTCTCTCCTATCCGGCGGCCCCTTTTGTTTTGTTATATTCCCAATTTCCCCAATCTCTCTCATCTCTCGAGCTGTGAGGTACGATCTCCTCTTCTCTTCTCTGAAGCTCTTTCTCTTTCCTAAATTCTTTGACCTAATTCTCGGATCCGTCGAGGAATTCTAGTCTTCGCCTAATTTTGAAGTTCTTCTCAGCAGTATCTGTACACGATCTGTGCGCGAAGTGGAGAAAGATTGAAGGGGAGTTGAGAATTGATGGAATCAGGCGGGATCCGGCCTCCTGCTGCGGCGGCGGCGACGGCAGGCGGGGCGCCGCCGGTGCAATTGACGGCCGAGGAGGAGGCGATCAAGCGAAACACGGATTGCGTCTATTTCCTCGCGTCTCCTCTCACATGCAAGAAGGTATGAATCTTTTACGGATTCTCTATAACTAGGGTTTGCTTCTTTCTTTATTGGTTGTTGAATTTGATTTCGTTTTGTTGACTTCAGATTTGTTAAATTACGCCTATCTGGGTTTGTATTAGGGTTTAGATTAACTTCTCAGGAGCTATTTTAACCCAATTAATGATCTACGAGTAGTCAAACTAGTACAAAGAAAGGTTAGAAACTGATACAGGTATAAGCAATTCAGTTTTTAGAACATATCCTGTATATATGTTTCCTTGGTTGTAGAATTAGGTTTTGATCCGAGTTTGTTGGCTGGGTTCCTTTAGTTGACTTGACTTAGGACTTATTCTGATGTTTCTATCCCCTGTTGTTACCCTTCCTTAGTTCCTCCTCTCTCTGCTTTATCGCCTCCCATCCTTACCCAGACACCGGTTCTTTGTCATTATCCCTTCCAATAGATCTCACATCACCTATTCTTTTACCAGAAACCTCTCGCTGACAATCTCACATCACCAAAGTCTTTTCTGATATGATGTTTATTCTTGTTAATTTGGTTGATTCTAATCTGATGGGGTAAGATCATAAGGTCAGTCAATTTAACTGATGGTTTGGGCAGCAGTGTCCTCGAACAATGGTGGTTTTTTATTGGCAATGTTCTCAACAGCTGAACTGGATGGGGGTAGCATTGAACTTATGGTTTATGTGCTTCTGTCTAGAATTAGGGTTTGATTTATAAATTTCTGTGTTTTGATTTGTTGTTTTCTTTCTGAAGACTTGTTTTCTATTATTTTTAATGAAGAATTCAGCGGCATGCTGTCTAATATCTGAAAAAAGAAATTAACATATTAATAATTGGATTTTAATTGAATTTATTGCATTGTTTATGGCACATTTAGATCTGGGTTGCAGTTTATGCTACAAGATTTACTGATCTTTATGATAGTTCTCTGAACATATCGCTATTTTGTCACTTCTTTTTTCTTTTACCCTCAGGGAAGTGAATGTGAGTATCGTCATAGTGAAGGAGCAAGGGTCAACCCAAGAGACTGTTTTTATTGGATCAATAGCAATTGCACGAACCGAAAATGTGCCTTTCGCCATCCAGTAAGTCTTTCTGAACTCTTTCCTTTTACATTCTATTATCAATGGTATAATACTTTGCTAGTTGCTGTTATTTCTAAGGGCTAATGTTACTCTTTTTTTTTTTTCTTTTTTTTTTCTTTCCAGCCACTTGAAAGTATATTTGGGGTCTTGCCCACTCCAGCAGTACCAGCTGCAGCTCTAGCTGCTGGATATAATCCGATGAAGCAGAGCACCCCTTGCTATTACTTCCAAAAAGGCAACTGCCTCAAGGGTGACCGATGCCCCTTCATGCATGGGCCACCATCAACAGGCACAAATACTGTCCCACAACAGCCTACTAAAGTCTCTGCCGCTCCTATTGGCCCATCAAACCCAGCTGCCAATTCCAAGCCGACTCAGAATTCATCATTTAGCACAAATAACACCAAACCAACACAAGATAAATTAGTACCCAATGCTTCTAAGCCTGTGCATTTTAATGGGCCCAGTAGGGAAGCACCAGCTATTACAAAACCAAGGGCTGCTATCACAGTGAATAATGCACACCAGCTTCCTTATAAATCTGTGCCTGCTGTCAACTCATCAGATGAGGGCCACCTCAGGCTCCCTCATACCCAATTCCCGTCGAGTAAAGGGACCCCAGTGCAAAACCAGGAGAGGTCTGATGAGCGACCCCAGGATAGCAGGGAAGGTGATGAATTTTTGGGTGAATCATCTCCTGGCTTTGATGTTATTGTGGATCATGATGAGGAAGATTCTCGCTACATGCCTCCCAATGAAGAGGATTACAGAAGGGCATTTGCTGATCCATATGATCCATCTGAAATGTACCCTGTAGATGATTATGAGCTGATGTCCAGGTATGATAGGGACCGGAATCATATTATGTCAGAGCATGACTACGAGCCTGAGTTTGATCATGAGGTGAATCGTTTCGAATACAAGGGAAATGATCAATATGATAGGAAACGCCGCAGGAGGGACTCCTCTTCTGAGCATGTTCTGGATCGGCCTTCTAGAAGGCAGTCTTACAGAGAGGAGGCTGGAATAGGTGCTGAAACTGATTTACGCCACCGATTAATGAATAAGCAAAGAAGGCTCGATGGCTCCACATCGAGATCTGATGTGAGTGCTGACAAGCAGGATGATCGGTCTCAGCGGCAACATAACCGGAGAGAAGAGAGATATATGGAAGAGCGGGAACGACACAGAAATCGAGGTACTGACCGTACTGACCTACTTGACCGGGGAGCTATGCGTGGGGGTGGCCGCTTGCAGGGCAGGATAAAAATGCCTCTGAAACTGGATGAGAGGTCTGATTTTGTGCATGGGGAAATAGAGATGGAGCGAGGGAGGCACCTGAGAGGCAGTGCAAAGGTTTCACCTGTGGCTGTAGAGTTTTCCTCAGGGTATCACCATGAGAGAATGCGACAGAGGTCAAATGATCGTGTGTTTGTTGCCCAGATGGCTGCTAGGAGGGATGATGGAGCTTTTTCCGGGCCAAAGAGATTATCTGAATTGAAGAGTGTGAAAGGGACTGATAAAGTGTCAGAAGGGAAGACTAAGGATTTTGAAGGCCCAATGTCGCTGAGTGAAATTCTGAAGAAGAAGAGAGAAGCAGCCGGCATGGCGAGCGGTAATGGCTCATCATCAGAGACTAAGGGCCATGATGACGATACTAGCCCTAAAGGTCGTTCAACTGATACAGCTCTTGATGAACAGGAGGTAGAAGAGGGGATGATCTCTGAAGGTAATGGCACGAGTTACAAGGTTGAAGTCACGTCCAAAGTGGATGGTGCAGATGAGAAGGAGTTCGAAGATGATCAGGAGATGGAGGAACCGGATGATGAGATAAGAGGGGAGGATCCAAATTATTACGAAGGGGAGGAAGGAGAAGAGTACAGGATGGAGGATGAAAATGCATATCAAGAGGAAGGAGAAGAAGCAAATGAATATCCTGAGGGAGAAGAGGGATTAGAGGATGATGATGAGGATGAGGAAGCTTTCGCTAGGAAAGTTGGTGTCGTGTTGTCTTAGATTATTTTTTGTTTTATTCCCTATTGCTCTTCAGTTATAGGTGTAGAACTTGTGCTGTGTTTGGTGTGTGTATGCATTTGCAGAGCCTTGCTCGGGGCACAATTATTTAAATTAATTATAAGTGAGCACTTGAGGGCATTTACGTCCTCCTCAACATTCTCTTTTCTATATCCAATTCTCCATCTTTCGCCTAAGATTTAGATTCTACTTTCTTCAGATTTAATTTGTTGGATGCTGTTACACAAGCATGCAAACTAACAGTTGCATATTATTATGGAAAAAGGAACAAGGGAAACAGAATTTTGAGAGAGAGACCAGAGCGGGTAGTATCTGGTATTATCTAGTTTGACAATAACAGATTATCATTAGAAATGTTCCTTTTATCTGGCACGTGAATTGAAAATATACTAATTGCGCAAATATTGTATTTTAGAAGCTAGCATAAAACTGTACAGTTGTTATTAGATATAATAACCTAGAATATCTCTTCTTATTATTCTCGACTTTGTCGTATATAATAAAATTAATAATTAACTAAATGGTTGAGAAAAGTTTCCCCACATAACTAGGAGTAACGGTGCCTAGAGTCCTACACTCGGTACGTATGCTGTACCAGTGCTACCGTGTCATGTACTGACATCATTGCTGACTGGTGGGGCCGGTAGATCAGAGAAATGTAATGGGCCATCTAATGAAGGAAGGCCCGAAGAAGGTAGGGCCCATAAAAAGCTGGAGTCGTTGAATTTGTTAGCCAGCTGCAGACGATGCTGACGTGGCCCCAATTAACCAATGTTTACTGTTACTTAGTGTTAAACTGTAAATTCAGTTCCAGTAGTTAGGGTATAGCTATAAAAGAGATGATTGTAAGCTTTGGAGAACAATCAAGATTTGAATACAATTGAATTTCTGTCTCATATCCACTGTTCTCTCTTCTTCCCTTTTCTCATCTCTCTCAATTTCTCTTTCTTCTCCAAATTCTTCTCAAATTCTCTACACTTCTGTATCAAGATCATTCCATACCAAGGCCACTGAAATTTCTTGGCCGTTACTTAAAGAACATTAAATCATGTCAAATTAATATCATACTATTCCTTTGGCAACCTTTTATGGATTTTTCTTTCAATTCTCTCTTGTGGTGGCTCTAGCATGTCCAGCTCTACATATATAATTATAATAATATGTTTGGCAAATTCATGAACTAGGAACAAATTTCATGAATTTGTGATCGTGTCTTGTTTGGACTTGTTGGAAATAAGGAACAAGGGTTTGTTCCTTGTTCATGAAGGATCCAAACACAATGTTACCCATATATATCATGGCTTGTCTGAATCAGTGGTCTCTTTGGATCGTATGACTTTTTTTTTTGTGTATAAAGTTTGCTACTTCCAAAAAATTGCAGAAAATCCTGACAATCGCACAATTCACAAAAATGTGCAAGTTTACATTGTTCGATACATTACCCTCGGGAGAGCCATATGCCCATCCACAAATGTCTAGAGGGTTTTTATACCTTTTTCGGCTCTTGATTGTCATCGTTAAACCTGTCGCAAGGAGTCTGTGGTCTGTAAATTATGATACAGGTTTTTTAGTTACCACATTTTAGGTAATTATTTCTCATGTTATTTGTTGAAAGCGCCAAAAAAAGAGGAAAAAGGCATGAATCTTTTTGTATTCTTCCAGCTCCCAATTAAATGCACAAACCAATAATCAGACAACACAGAGTAAACAGGAAAGAAGATTTTTCATAGAAGTAACATAATATTTGCTGCTGGTAATAAATACAATCATGCCTTTTACTTTATGGAAACACCAAAACGGAGCTACATACTGCATGCTAGGACAAAACCAAAGAAAAAAAGACGGAACGCAGAGAGAAATAGATCTGAAATATGCAGTTTCGTGTAAGCCAAGATGCATGATGTACTTTTTGTCGTGAAGTTTATATCACTATTGATTCATTCAACATCATTATATATATAGTAATTGTGTTGTGTGAATCTAACTCTTGATCCAATTGAAGATCAGTCACTCCTCACTTATCATAAATTGACCAATCAGAAATCATTAACCTTTTTGCTTAAAGAATGAGTGTTAATTCAGTGTGCACTAGCCGACATAAATGTTGTAGTAAAAGCTCCTTATACTCGTTATATTTCCCAAAGTAAAAGGTAAAAAAAAAAAAGCTATTTTTGCTTACAAAATAAAAAGTGCTTAATCACCTTTAGAGCTGTCAAACGTCCAAAAAAATCACGCAACAACCTATACCGTTTGACGTTTCGTCAAGAACACAGTTTCAACATTTCATTTTGTTAACCGTTTCGTTTACGAAACGGCACTGAAATCTGTTACGTTATTCGTTCCACTTCACAAATTACACATAAAACAGTTTGGAACTAGACTGGAACAGTCGAAATGGCACATACTTGTATTTCGTTTGCCGTTTCGTTATTGAAACGAAATCCATTTCGCTGCCTTTAACAGCTCTAATCACCTTCATTCTGCTCGTTAATCAATGAAGGCCAGATCCGTGAATTCTTGGGCCGGATGCGGTCTACAACCATACTATCAGCCCGCATGCCCGCGGCCATCCTTGACCGTTGATGTCCTGCTTCTGATTGCCCGGTCAACGGTCACTCAGTCTTCCGAATATCTCCATTGAAAATGATCCAATAAGCATGGAGTTTTTATTATAAATCCCAAAACTAAGTAATAAAATTATAGTGTATACTTTACAGAAGTTCAAATTAAGGGAACTTACTTAATTTTTATTCCTGCAAATATGAACTCAAATTAAAATTCTGTAAATATATATTATTTTTTTTATTAAACGACATGTAATGTAACTGCCTCAATTACGGCATTTCTCCAATAGATTGAACTGGAGATGATGACTAAAAATTAAATGCTGAGATCATCTTCGCCCCACCTCCAAAGCAAAGGCGGTGGAATGGAAAAAGGCAAAAAAAAGGAGAATCAAAAGAGGATCAACAGAGACGTATCTCAGACCCTCTTCTCGAAGCAAAGATCACATTTTATTCCACTTTATTTATTAATTGTGAAAAATATAAAACGCAAGATTAATCGATTAATGAAACTTCTATTTTATCGATTAATCGGCTCCAGGTTCTCTCCAAAGAGGAGGCATCCGTACGCGCCAGGATGAAGAAGCGCGCGCGGACGTCCCGCCACGTGGCGCGCAATGTCATCGCCGTTTCCATGTCTCTTGAGGTACTTTTCATTTCTGTTGATTGATGGAAACATGTTATTTTTATGTTTAATTGTTTTGTTACAATAATTTTGTAGGTTTTGGTGGTGTTATTTGCTGTAGCTATTGGGAGAAGGCCGGAATTGAGCTGGCAGGATAAGTCTATGAGATTTCTTTCTGTGGTGGTAGTGCCTGCATTAGCTGCTCTAGCTTATTACATGCTTACAAGCCTTATAAGAATATGTAATTCTCTCTTCTCCTCATGTTAATGTTTGTATTTTTGGGTTATTGAGAGCTAATTAAGGCATAAATTAAGCTTTAAACATCAAGCAGGATAAATGGTGTTGCTTTGGAATGAGCTGTTGATGAAACAGTTTTGATATATTTTGTTGGATGGTACAATAATTTTATTGAGTTTGTTCTTTTGTTTAGTTGATGAGAGAGACAAGAACACATTGGAGCGGTTGCGTGAAGAAAGACAAGAGAAAATAGATGAGCTAAAGGAGAGGACAAATTATTACACAACCCAACAACTCATTCAGGTTAGGTGGCTTTATTATTGTTCTTAATTTGAAAATGGAAGTCTATTATATAATATGCCAACAACAGTTTCTGGCATATACTGGTACAAGATCTGAGTAACAGTGTAGTCTGTCGCACTACTTGGATTAGCATATATTTTTTTTATCTGATCACTAAGGCCTAAAAGCAGTCCAAGAATATCTCGTAATTCATACTATGAGTCTATGATGCCATAAATTAGAAGAAGAGACGAACCAAAATAAAGAATATTGGTTTCCAATATAGAAGAAAATTCTATCCAAAGGCTAAAAACTAGTTATTTCCACGTTGCAAAATAAGTAACTGCATCATGCCTTACTGTACCATTTCAGTATGTTCCAATACCTGTATAAACTGCTTAGAGCTCAACAGGACATAGACATCGAAACATGACACTTAGTGTAAAAGAACTCGTAAAATCAGCAACTTACTGTACCACTATGGTTTAGATATTACTTATATATATATTAGCTGAAATATCTTTACTGTACCAGAGATATGACCTGGATCCAGCAGAGAAGGCTGCTGCTGCAGCTGTACTCGCTTCAAAACTTGGTACTGATTCTGGCCTGAAGCTCTCCTTAGGAGATGAATCCAATGTCTTATCCAGCCCAAAGCTTCCCCGCAAAAGATCAATTGGTCCAGCTTTGGATGCAATTGAAGAGTCATTAAATGAGTATAGTGAAAGTGATGATATTGAAGAAACAAATCAGAAGGGCTTGGAGAAATATAAAATTTCAGGGGTTAATAGTGAGGGGTGGTTCGCTCAGCTTGCAGCTTTGCTCGTAGGAGAGCATCCTTCTCAGTGTTATGCACTGATTTGTTCCAAGTGTCATATGCATAATGGTACGTTCAATGTGTTTTTGCCTTTAGTTTTTCATTGATTGAGTTTGATTTCATCCTTTACTTTAGTTCCTATGCAGTTCCAATTTGATCAGTTTAAAAGCAGTATACCTTTCCAATTATTGTCCGTTATCGCTGCACATCTTTTGTGGTGATATGTTCATAACTTATTTCGTGGCTTCCAATATTTGCCATCTTCATAAATTCAGATAAAATTGATGTGGTTTGATGTCTTTTTCTGCTTATGGATTTAGTAAAAAATCATTTAATCCCATCCTCTTCGTATAAGGTGCTGGTCATTCCTATGAAAAGATTTTGTTGCTTAATTGTGGGCTTGTGGCCTTTAGATTACAAGGATCGAGTTAATGAAAATAAAATTTTGGGAGCCTAATTGCCATTTGTGCGCGTGTTTGGATATTACAAGGATTTCATCTGGGAGAACAAAAATTTGGGGGCCGAAGAATTCCAATTCCAATAATAAGAAATAGAAGGACACAGACCTTAAAATTGGATATATCAAGCAGATAATACATTTTAAAAGTTCTCAAAAGTTTCATTGTCTAGTGAAAATGAAGGGACTGTAGTTCTTTGTTGTGGAGTTCACAGAAATTTGTCCCCAGTCAGTTCTCTCAGCATAAATTCATATTCAGGGCTTGCAAGAAAAGAGGATCTTCCATTTATAACATATTACTGCCCACACTGCCACGCACTAAATGGGGCTCGACAAAATGAGGAGCAAGAAGCAAGTGCTGGTGCTGGTACTGGGACTGGTGAGGAAACTTCTGCAACTCCACCTGCCGAAATTGAAGTCGCCAGTAATTCTACTGTGGATGAAATACATGAAAAGGATATCCAGGAAGGGAGAAGTCATGATGAGGTGCACACGAATTGAGTTTCCTGTAGATATGAGATGCTTATATGATTCTTTCTTTTCCGTTGTAAGAATGAATACGATGTTTATTCCGTTGTATACGCTCATTGTGTATTTTATTAGTACGTTTCATGCTTTTGTAGTATGTTGATGCCATTCTATACGCTCATTGAAAGAATAAACTCGATGCCTGTAAAGATCTTATTTCCTTTGTATGTTTCTTTTTCACTGGAAGTTCCATATAGTGATTTAAACACAATATCAAAATTTAACTAAATCTAAGGAAAAGGCGTTGCTGCTCATTCAAAACCATACCACCGTTTAAGTAGATACACACACTATCTAGACTAAATTGTGCCCTTCTCCCTTTTTGTGCGTTCGTTTTCTAAGCTTGTTTGTTGTGAAAACATATTGAGCCTGAATGCCTGATATCACACAAGGCAAGTAAAAAAGTAATTTTAGATAGAAATAATCATCTGTTCTTGCTGCTGACAACTCCATGATGCTGATATCAGGTACAAAAACATCAACAAAATCCCATAAAAAGTATAAATGACAATAGATAGAGGATTAGATTTGGATAAGAAAACTACTCAGAACACATTGATTGGAAAAACCAATCAATTTTACATCTTGGCTTGTAGTTGCAGGTGGTACCCGACAAGCATAATCAATCTTAGACGATACTTGGCTTGCCACACCGGATCCCCCATATTTACACTCTCAAACTCAATAGTTCACATTGTTAATCTGCCATACAACTAGTTGTATAATAGCATGCAGATTACAAAATAATAATGAACAATTACAAATTTAGTCCCTCAAATTTTGACCCCATCTCTAACGAATTCTTCGTGCAGTTGTAACAACTAGGTGCTGCTTGTAAGCTGCATAACGTTTTAACACATCTACTAAGTTCAACCTCCTAGATGCAAAAATGTCTGAAAGGTTTTTTTTTAGGGGTGGTGGTGGTTTTTTTTTTTTTGTTGGGGGGGGGGGGGGGGGGTGGACTTGAACGAGTCATAGCCAAATTACAGGGACTAAATTTGTAATTTTACCGATTACAATGCACAAAAAATTTATTTTGGTACATGAACAAGCATCATAAAAAACTCACGATGTAAAAAGGAGGCTCATAGAGAAAAGAGAAAAAACAAAAACTACATCACGCAGTCGTGCCTGGAAACAGCTACTATGTAAATTTCTCATTTGCTGTAAGTGGATCTACCACAAATTCACCTGTACATCTCATAGAAGAGCGGCTGGCTGTTCTTACAAACGTCAACTTCTTGGTTCCTGCTTCATGTGCAGTATGCTTTGTCCCCCAAATGAAATCTTCAAGGGTGAGAATATAAATCCAAATTAAAAAACCCTTTATCAAAACACTTTATCTTCATTTGCTTTTATTTGGTTTGTTAACCTGTCTATCCCTCTTCAATTTTATTTCATTTAAAGGATACTATCTAAGCAATTTGCCTTACAGTCCGTCATATACTTTTTCACTAGAATGACTATAAAAACAAAAAGAAAATGAGAAGAAAAGAAAATAAAAGGGAGAAAGCGAGATAGGGAAAAAAAAAAAGATGCTTCCAGTCTGACTTGGTGCATAATGTATATGAAAAATGAACTAACCATCCTATTGAGTTGAAAAACTGCATTGAGGTTTTCTTCGTTGATAGATACAGGAAAGGGAGCCATCTGCCCGCCAAAAAGCCCAGGCATCTCAACACCAATTCTGTATAGCAATTGAATTTATTTTATTATTGGCATTACAGAAATGACACATAAGAAAAGATCTATTTCAACAGAGATGCCTTTGTCTGTTTTTTCTCGAGATCACTACACTTCTGCATGTGAGATCAGAGAAAGTGACCCCAATTCCTACTACCAAACATAAAAAGGAAGGTAATCCCACTTGTTGCTATTGGGTGACAAAAGTTAACAAGAAAATTGTCATATACCTATTGAAAATAGTCATGATGTTGTTACTCATGCGAACAAACAGATCTGGGTTCTCCTGTAACTGTAAGGCAGTCATCATATTAGTTAAAAGAAAATTCAGAGGAAGATTATCTCAGCTTTATTGATTAATTCAAGTAAAATTTTACAAAACATCAAATAAAGATAGGAAATACCATAAAAATATTATTGAAACTTCAAAGAACACTGTTGCACAACTAATTTGTGAGATACATCTATGTAATGTCGTGTGCAAGAGAATATAATGGATTGCTTAAATATGAGTTCTTTTTCTTCTAGAAAAATGATCTAAGAAGGTATTGTCCTAACTTTTACAACATGGATAAGTTCTACCACAGATGGCAGCACATAACAAAAATATAAAAAATGTAGGAAATAAATACAGATGGTATTACATACCTTAGATGTTTCAATATTAGCTGCTATCTGGTGGAGTAACGTATTATTTTCCTCGATAAGATTCTGAGTTGCACTGTCTAAAACTGGGCCTGATAGAAAAGAGGGTTCTTATCTCAATAAACTACTGTGTTGTTATGAAAGTCAGCCTACTTTTGACTTTAAAAGAAAAACATTCAGCATAAGTTTCAGAGTTCAAACAATCACCTTCACTGGTGGGATATGCACAATTCTGGTTGGAGGGATGCATCAAGAGAGGAAAAGGTGCCAATTCATTTAAAGAAACCATGTTACCATTAGAGGTAGAGGCTATCATCTTTTCCTAAAATTAGAGTCCAAATAAAGAAAGAAAGTTAAGAGATGAAATGATAAATACTTCATGGTTCTTGCCTAGTGAAATTTACCTTCATGTCCCGCATTTTCTTCCCTGTGTAATGATCTTCAGGTTTTCGTCTTTTATTGCCTTCTTTGCTCTGATGGAAATATAAACAGCATAATTAAAGAAAGAGTAGAATACTTCTATATTTGCACAGTATAAATTAAAACAGAGAGAAACTTGTTTTAATTTTTGCAAAAAAAAATATATATGTGTGTGTGTAAAACAATTGTGATAGTAAAATGATTAGAAGCCGAAACTTCATTTAGGAAAAACCAGTTAATCAGGACAGGGCTTCTTCTCATGTGCAACTGTATCATCCTTTAAATATATAGGCTATTGATTAAAAAGTCCACAAGAAATGATATACCGTGTACCAGCACCTCAATGCGACATCCCTTATGGTCTTTGTAGGGAGCATAGCTGCTATCTTTATGTACTTCATTATTGTTGGTTCATGTGCATATCTGAAAAAATAATAAACACAGTAATTGTGTAAATATAATACTGATGAAGAGGAAGGGAATATTTATCACTTTCTTTTAAAATAATAAACTGCATCTACATTACATTGAACTCTTGATATCAACGACCTATCTAGACTTTCTATTAGTTTCATAGCAAGTGCATCCCCTAAAAAAATGGTGACACAAAAGAGTCTATTAGTAATTCTTTTCCTTTGGTTGTATTAGATAGAACTTGCACAGTAAATCTGTGAGAATCTTCATATAAAATTACTAACTGGATTATATCTCATGTCAAACGGGATACAACAAAGATTCTTTCCATGTCTTATCCATATCCACATTGGTATCCATTCTGATAATATGCGGCAAAGCATGAAATGATATAAAGCAAACAAATAGCCATATTCCAAATTACTGCAATATAAATCTAATAAGTTTTCTACTTTTCACCCTCGATAATTTTTAATACCTTAAAACAACAAAACAAAATAACAAAGGACATCATAAGAACAGTATTATAAACCTGGACTCAACATTAAACCTCAGCAGTGCAATTAAACACTTTTGTTACGCACCTGACAAGTCCTTCTTTGAGTATGGCCAATTCACCAGCAGACCAATCATCTGGTGTACCTGTAACAAACTTGAATTTCGGAACAGGTGCACCAAATGTGTTACTCGACGTACTGCCCACTTGACCAATGTTAGAACCCGGCATGTTGCCGACGAGATTAGAAGGCGAATTTGGAGAGAGAAACAGTCCTGCGTTGCTATTGGTACCAACTGCGTCACTGCCACCTATTCCTCTAAAATTGTTATTCATAGCACCTGACTGGAATGAAACCATGTGTTGGTTGTAGAAAGAGGGGATTATCCCCTGGTGAAACCCCATGCTCGAATCGGCCGCCATGAGTAAATTATTGAAAATTTAATATATTATTTCTCCGTTTTTGAGAGAGAATTTAGCCAACAATACCATCAATATTATAAAATCCTTCCTCAGGATTGAAATTGAACATTAAATTTGGTCAAAGCAACTGAATTGATGTAAACCCTAGAGATCTCGTTGCCCACCTGGATGAACAAAAAGGAAGAGAAATCAAACTGAAAAAGTCAGATCACAAAAATTGAGTATCAAAACAAGCAACCCAATAAAAATAAAAATAAAAATAAATAAATTCATTTACAGCTCTAGAATAACTGCTATTAATAAACCACACTCAAAGGGGGGACCAAAGATCCCATTTTTCACACACCAATTAGAGTAAACAAAGGAACATAACAAAGGGCACAAAAAAGGAAACAACAAACCATATTGACAAAAAAGGAAAGAAAAATACAAAGAAGCCAACCTGTATCTGAACAGTACTTGGACTTGAACTCTTCCTCTACAAACAGAGAATCGATTTCTCCAATTTCGTTCAATTTCTCTGTAGAAGACTCCAAACAAAAGGCCTTGCCTTTCAGCGACAGAGAGAAAGAGAGAGAGAGAGAGGAGAATAAAATATTCTAGCAACTATGCGCTCTCTTGTTCGAATCCCAACACTAGCATTAGATGCTTGAGAGAGCAATTTGATCCTTTTTTTGGTCGATTTTACCCTAATTTTGGTTCAATTTTTTTGGCATCGGCGGGGCTTCATCCATCCACCTCCTCTAGGCCTCTCCTCTCTCGTGCTTTTTATTTTACCTCTCTCTTTGTCGATTTCTTCGTCCTTTCTTACTGTTTTGTTTTGTTCTGCTACCTTCGCTGGAAGTATCTTTTCCTACGCTTGGCGCATCATCAATTTGCTTATATACCAACGACCAAAATATATAATAATAATAATAATAATAACCTTTTTCTAATTTATAAGAACTTTTGTGTTTTACGTTGACTCAATTTTACTCTTTATTTTAAATTTAAAAATATTGAATAATATGTACTTGTAGCTTAGAAGTCCTATTTGATGTAATGAAAATAATAAATTTGAATTTTTTTTCAGAACTAAAACTACTCTTATTTGTTAATTAAGTAGTGAAGTAATAGTCTATGTGACTATATATGTTATGATTTAGAAATAATATTATATTCATGTATAATTTATTTGAAGTCATCATAATGTAAGAGAACGAATTTAATCATGAAAAGTTACAACCAATATAATGCTAGCAAAATCACAAAGTAAAACTATAGTAAAATAAGAATAAGCTAATTACCTTGCAACTTAATCCTTAGTTAAATCGTAGATCATGTAAATGGTATTTCTAAAATGACCTCTAATAATGATTGCTTATGAAGTAAACAATATTAGATAAAAACAGAAAATTACAGCTTATTCAATGAAAGCATCAAAGTACCAAACTAGGTTATGACACATCAGCTTTGTACGCCAAGTCCAGGCAATTACTGTAATAAAACTAGAGAAGTGCCCATCCCGTTCCCACTCCACCAGTCGCCTACTTTAAGTAGGGACTTTAGAAACAAATAACCCTCATACTTTCATAGAATTACGAACTGCCATTTGGCGGCAAATGTCAGTTATAAAATGCATCAAGGACTCCATTACGATTAATCTGATCCGTCCATAATTGGACGGCTGGCGTCGCTCATAAGAAGATCGGACGGTGAAAAAAGAGAAGACAGGTTGGCGTGGAATTTACTTGTCGGCTTGTGGGTAAGAACAAGGAACCTGGAATCTTTTCACTGCTATCGCAAAGAATCTTCTTCGGTGAAACAAAACAAAAGAAAATAAGAAATACAAGGTCGTCGATAATTGAGATCTTTATGCGCACAGTTATTGGTTGGACCATGTTGTATTGATTGAACTGAGGTTTGAATAATTGGCTTCATTTAATTTTCTTTAGAATTTCAAAATTAATCATTGGCATAAACCATGCAGTGCGACTTTAACCAGGCTATCTTAAAATTATATATTTTTTAAAAAATAATTATTATTTGTATTACAAATTGATTACTTAATTTTAATTTGCCTTCTTTAAATCAAAAGTATATCTCCATCAAAACAAAATCTCATACTCAACGACATTATAACAAAATTTAAATACTATAATGACGTACCATCTTCTACAAATATGATTATAAAAAACAATTTTGATACAATATGGTGATCCTAAAAGAATATTATGATCCAGAGGACCTAAACAGAAATTAATGTTCCAAATATTATTTTGAATTTTAGTCGCTGATTAAGAAAAAAAAAACGGAATTCTGTTGTCATCACTAGAAATGTTTAGACCATTACAGATCAGGGTACAAAGAGAGCTTGTAGCTCGTCTGCATTCAGCGTGACAAAATCTTGTAATTAGCTGGACTTGATACATCTCGAATTTTTTTTTCTTTTTTAAAAATAAATTGGAGGTCTAAGTCACCCAACTTTTATTTTTTAATTAAATGTCTATGAAAGACCCCCAGCTGGGTTTCGAACCTGCAACCTTTCACTCAAGGAGTCGAAGTACATTGCTCTTTGTCACTAGACCAAGAGCTGGTTCTCATCTCGAGTTGTGATTTTGAAATTTATAAATTAGTACTTGATTTGATAGAAAATGGAGTAAATATTAATGTTCTTTAAAATTTTATTATAAAATAAATAAAAGATTAGTTTATTTATACATGCTTTAGAAATTATAATTGAGCACTTATAGGGCTCGATAACGACTCGGTTCGACAAGCTAGCTCGAGCTCACTAAAGTCAAGCAAGTTTCAGCTCACTCAAGCTCGACTCGTTTGTCTATTAGACTCTCAGTGTTTTGAAAATCATACTAAATACTAAAAAATTCCGATAATACCAAAAACTGAAACATTGACCGAAACAACTATATTTGGTATTGTCCCTAGGTAGCCACTACCTAGCTTGTCAAAAAAAAAACTATATTTGGTATTGTGAGAGAAAATACCAGACGATTTCAAAAAATATCAAATTTTTACCACTGGCTAGTAGAGGTGCTGGTACGATTTTAAAAACACTGATTAGATTTGATGTGGTGAAAGCTTAACGCAAGTATGCAACTAATTACTTAAAAAAAAAGAGAGAGAGAAAATAAAAAAAATGAATGGAACTCATTGTAGTCTTTTTTAGAAAACATTGACAGCGGCTGTCAAAGGAAACTCATTGTAGTCGAGACGTGCCCAATGATTTCAAGGAGACAACACATGAAAACAGCATCTTATTTTCTAGCAAACAGGTTGAATCTTCAGCAGGACAAGCATATCAGGTGCAAAATTTACTGTCTCTGTTTTAGATTTTCTTGAAGCTGACACGTAGAAAAAGAAAATTTTAAAAAAATTATAGTTTCAACGAGGTAGCTAGGCTGAGGCAGGTTGACCTTGACCAGACGGGACGGGACCAATAGAGAGAGATAAAGATGCACCGAGCGCATGCGCGCACGTGAGAGAGTTTGATTGCGTCAGTTGCGAAGCCAGGAGCCAATGAGAGATCGAAGCGTGTCCGCTCTGTATTGGGTAAGAATGGCGGCACAAGGTATGGAAGAGCCGATGAGAGAAAAGGGAAAGGGGCACGGACATAAATGTGCGGTGTGAGAGTGGGGTTTCTGGCACTCATTCCAAAGCATAATTTTTTTGAGATTTTTTGTGGCGGAGAGAAGAAATGGAGTTGTTGAGTTTGTGTTGGTTGGATTGGGAACTGCATCTTCTGAATGGCAATCCACTGTATGTTTTTTATGTCATCCGTCTGATTTAATCTCAACGGCTATAGATGCCCAGTGTATGATACCAGAATTGATAGGCTCGAAAAAAATCTAACCGTTAAGATTAAATCAGACGGCTCGGATCAAGAGACGTCCACTGGATGGTTGTATTAAACCATCCACGGGATACTTGCCCGGTTGGATTGTGGTGAATGAACTGTGTTGTTTCTGAATAAATTTTCTTTGGTGTATTTATTGATAGTGTCGTGTTTTATTATTTTTTATTTTTAATCATATTACTATGAGTGCAAAATAAATAATTTCTTATTTCTTTAGGACTTAAATGATTATTTATGAATTAAAAATTACTATGAAAAGTTCTTCAAATTTGCTATAATAAAACTAAATTAACATTTAGAGTAGAATGCCATAAAAGTAAAACAATTGAAATATTAAGTACTCATATAACATGCAGTATAAACTTTTTACTAAGATTTATCCGAGTCTGTAGATATAATATAACTAAGAATATAGAACTACACAGAAGCTAACTTAGTACCGTCTGCATAAAGTCCAATAATATATTACAAGTTTATTGACAGCAACCATCACAAATTACCAACAAATTTTGTGATGACAAATATTGACTCAAAAGTTAGCAAACATCACCTCATTGGCTGTACTTTTCAAAATGGATCCCCAAAACCAGCGGAAAAGAATCCACTATTGTAAAAGGAGAAAAGCAAGGTATCTAGTTTTTCTGCGGCCGGAGTGGAAAATAGAATGGAAAGTACTGAATCACACATCAATTTTTATTTTTTTGGAACAGAGATAGTTTTTTGAAGAGATGATAAATTTTGCAAAAAAACTCGAAAATATAAACCACCGGATATAAACAGAATGTGCATGAAATAATTTTTACAGCATAGCATAATTAAAACCCTAGCTCTCTTTGACTTGCAAAAATAAATAAATAAATGAAAGATGCAGTACAAAAAATATGGCTTATAAATCTCTTTGACTTGCAAAATAATTTTTTCGCCATATGTTTCCAACCACGAGATTGGAATAGAATTATGCAATAAAACGTTTAAATCTTGATATGTTTATAAATAGACACCAATCATCAGACAAATATCAGTTTCAGCGTCAGCTCCATATATTATCTTTTATATATTGCTATGATTTCCATATGAAAATTTATTTTATCGCATGCAAAATTTATTCTCAAATGGTTCTGGGAATGGTAACTATGTATTTTCTTACTCAATTAGATAAAAAAAAAATTCTTCCTATGATTTCCATTTATATGAGAATTTATTTTATCACCTGTAAATTTAATTCTCAAATGGTTCTGGAAATTGTAACTATGATATTTTCTTGCTCGATTTGACAAAAAATGTTTTTTTTTGTTATAGTTTTATATGCGCCCATATAATATTTTTGGTAAATATGTATACTTTTAACTATGTGCGATAGGTTTACCTTAGATGTGGTTTTTGTTTACAACTTTTTTTTTTGGGTGCAATTGTTACTTGTATTTTTCTTTTATTTTTTTCATTTCATTTCTCACGTATCTTGTATACAGGGGCGAAGCTACGTGGAGAAAGGTGGGTCCATGGACCCATCTCAAAAAAAAATATTTTCTTAATAGTATATTTGTTTGTAATTAAAAACAAAGGTCACAAGAAGTTAAGGACCCATCTAAAAAATTTAAAGGACCCAGCTAGACATGTCGTGTTTGATTTGAATTGTATAACGACGTCTAAAAAATCGCATAGGGATCCAGGTAGCATTTGTTCCTGACTAATCGTCTTCTTCCTTCATCCCCAATTAATTTTATTAAGACAAAATTTAGAATAGAATGAAATATTTGGATAAATAATTATTTGTAGCATATATATACTAGCGTGAATCTCATGCATTCCAGGATTCGTCTATATAATATTTTGCGAAGTTTAGGACATAATAAACAAAAGCTACCACATAAGATAAAAAATGCAATTCGGATATTATATAAAAACTGCCAGTAAAAATCATAAATACTATTTTTGTCAAAACAAATTTCGAGCGCCACAAAAGATAAGAAATATTGTGCTTTGAATAGTGGCCAAATTCCTCTGTATGCCTCATACCTTTATATATCTATAATATAAAAAAAAAAGTGTTCAATAAGATTTCTAATGAACCTATTATGTAAAATTATGAGAAAAATAAAAATTCATAGGAAATTGTTGTATCTTTTTATTGTCTTGATTTTTGAATTATTATTTTGTATATTAAATACATTATTTTCGATTTTCTATTGTTATAATAATATATATGTGATTTCTCATGAATTTTTTATATCACATTATTTAGAGTTCTTTATTTAAAAAATATTATTATGCTATGTCTATATTAAAAGTTACATCATACATATATTTTCAGCAAAACAAAAATTACGGACCCTGCTGACACGAAATCCTGGCTTCGCCACTGCTTGTATAACAGAGTTAAGATTAGTGACTGTTGCTCGCTAGAGGATAGTCAAAGGAATTTTCCAATATATAGCTTTGATATAAAAGTTATTTTGAAAAGTCAATCCAGTAGATCATATTGGCAATACACGTTTACAATTTCATGTATAGTAAAATACATCGATCTAAACTTACTCGAAGAATAAGTTAGGTTGATGCGATGAAAATTAATCCAGTTCATCGCAACAGATTATTAAATTATACTATGCAAATTGCTTGACCTTCTAGACATACAAACCAAATAAGTATAAAAAATTATCAGCTGTGTGGATGTGGATGATCTTCAAAATGGACCAAATCAGTAGGACTTTGAAATGTTATTTTTTATTTGAAGTGTTTTGTTAAGTAAAATTGTGTAGAATTTGACTAACTTAAATTAATGTATTTATTGTGTTGTTGTTCTTTAAGCATATGAATTTCTCAAAAAAAAAAAAAAAAGAAGCCGTATGTATGGCGCTAAGTATATGCATCAGATCTACGGTAGCAATGTATGCCATAAAAGATCTACAGTTTAATACAAAGTTTAGGACATGTTCATTGGTTAGTCTGCTAACGTCCTTAACTAAATTCTATACCAACTAAACTCCATACCTAAAGTTTAAAGAAAGCAACATGTATACAATGAGAAGAAGCCACAGAATCTTCATTAGGAGAGGTCAAATCCAAATCAGAACACAATAATTAAGTGAGAGACAAGAATCCGAATCTAATTAATGCTGAGCGTCTATAAATATTGTAGCAACTTCTATTGTAAATCACTGTTCTGGGCCCAGACTGTGATGACCTGTTTGAATCAAAGAAATTAACAAAGTGTTGCGTCTCATAAAATCTGGTTAGTGGAGACAACGTTTCAGAGGCCTAATGTCATGCCTTTAGGAGGAGAAATGATTGAATATAATTTGTACCTAAAGGACGGCAATATAAAATTTGTTCCTGCTTCCCTCCGTTGCAACTGGAATGTAGAATTGCATACAAAATACATCAATCACCTAATATGTTAGGATTTTTATGGGTAGGGAGTATGAACCTATTGCCACTGGTCCTGGCAAAATATCACAAAATACTGGTGCACTGAGTTTGCAGACATAAATACCCTCCTATGGGGTGACCTAATTCAGAAAATAAATTTATATGGTAAATCAATACCGACATCTAAGCTCTGCTATCAGAGTCAAGTTAAACTAAGCAAAATTTTTCAACCGCAGAATAGATATAGCAGCAGCTCAAGTCTTGACAAGTTACAATTCGAATGACACGGAATAATGGTAAGCGAATTATCAACTATTCTGAAATTTATTTTCCATTTGGATGAGTGGTATTCGGGAAGAACAGTCGTTAACTATGCTATAGTTAGCTATTTTTTATCAAAATTGAGAACAACTACTATTTTTGAAATTCGAATTAGCACATTGTTCTCGTTATTCCGATGGCAAATTCATTATGATGTCAATTTTTTTTTTCTGTGATAATTCATCAACAAGTCAAGATGCCTACTCCTTGGGGAACCAATTGTGGGCGTCTCCATTTGCGCTCAAAATGGAGACAAGATCAAATCATGGAGTACCAAAAAGAAAATAGAAAAATAGCATTGTACAACCAAAGCAATCATTAGTACTAAGCAGGGAGAAAACAACTGATTGAAAAGAGATAAACTTCAAATGCCCGCAAAGTATTCTTTCCGCAAACTTTCAGAAAAAAATAATAATGATGATAATTAAAATAAATGAATAAAAATTAGTTGACTAATCTAGAAGGGAACTTCACAGTAGGAGGCCTGTGGTTCTTCTACGGTAGCAGTGTGTGCACTCTTCTGTAGCCAAGCTTACTAAATCTTGAGTCCACTACGGTGATAAGCATCTTGGTCTGATACAAGAATCCTCTTTTCCTAACTTTATTTCAGAATATTTATGATAAAACTCATTTAAAATAAAAAGATAGATTGCTACCTTATCATCATAGAATAATACTTGGTTATTGCACTAGATCTGGAATCCTTATCTAGCTATTCTCTGACTGTGTTGTTTCAAAGGAAATATCTAATCTAAATTGGATGGGTCCCCAGCTGGAATAAATTAATCAGCATTTGAGAAATTAATTAAGTAGTCCATGCGCCATAATTCGAGCATGTGCTTTGGCGTCACTATAGGGCCAGCAAATACTAATTATTTTTCCCTTCTTTTTAAAAAGAGTTCATTGGTCACCTAAAGTGGGTTCACTTTATAATATTTTAAAAGGTTCTTTATTGAAAGGCACCAAGCCTTTTTCAAATACTTTAATGAACGCAACGACGTGAGCCGAGATAACATTAAATTTAATTGGGCTCTTTTTTGGGGCTTCTTTTAGGCAGAAATTACTCATAAGTCAGCCCATATTTATCCGGTTGAAATTTCTCAGCCCATTATTATAAGGCTCTGTTTGGGCCTTCTATTGGACAACCTTGCCACCGGTACGGTATCCAAAAAAAAAAAGGATTTATTATATTTTCTTTTAGAAGTCTATTACAATTTTCTTCCTAAAATTTTTAATTGTATGAACTAATTACTTTGGAAGGAGTGTTGGCATATCCTCAACATTTCAAGTTACATAACAATAAT
Source organism: Rhynchospora pubera (assembly GCA_028095005.1). Taxonomy (NCBI): domain Eukaryota; kingdom Viridiplantae; phylum Streptophyta; class Magnoliopsida; order Poales; family Cyperaceae; genus Rhynchospora; species Rhynchospora pubera. Next base: position 197,069 of record JAMFTS010000018.1, read on the forward strand.
GAGCCAAGTTGCAAATATGCGGAGTTGCTTTTTCTTCGAAGATTGCTCATTACTATGCCTCGGATGCGAATCCTCGAGATGTCGATTGTTATTGCACTATAACTTTATGCTACATATCTTTAGCGAGAACATATTCTTTTAATTCTTCTAGATGCAATAAGACATCGAATTCCCACGGTATCTTTTCTCTTTATGGAAAAGCCAGATTCTTAATTTGCTTTGTGTTGGCAGTTGCAAGTTGGATGAGGTTCATGTGTTTTCCAATTTTGAATGAAATTTCACAGAACGTAAATTGTAGAGAGTAAAAAATAAAAAAAAGGATTGCTTTTTTTTTCATTTGAAAATTGAACGACGGCTGCTCTAAATGACCTCATATTTGCATAGGTTAGGTGAGCTATAAGATTTATTGCGTATATAAAAAGAGGAAAGTTCGAGGTTGGTATTTTGCATCACGCCACAAGCGTGCAACCAATGATCACTCGTGATATGCATGACATGCGAATATCTTGCGTAATCATCCGTTAAAAATTTGTACCTGTACTTATATCTCTATTGCAAAAATGCTCTCTTTTGAACCCTATTAAACACTGATTTTATATGTACAATTCATTGATTGCATCGAACATGCAGTTGATTAGTAAACTGGTTTGAGTATTTTAAGAAGAAACCAGGCTATCTTAAAAATAAAAATAAAAGGGGTGGGGGGAGAGTCTAAATTCTCCTTGCTTTGGGTGCGTTTGGATAGGTGTGGGAAGAAGAGAAGAAGGGAAGAAGTATTGGGAAGTGTGTAACTTTGTGAAGAGTTTGGATTGTTTATAATTTGTTTTCTTCTTCTTCCTTCTTCTTCTTCTTTCTTCCAACGATCCAAACGCACCCTTTGATTAGCCATTTCTAAGTTGTGTGATCCTTTTAAGATTAGCGTATTATATCAAAATTTGGAGAGAGGATAAGAGAATTTTACAACAAGAAAAGAGAGAACTAAATAATCCTAATTACAAGAGGAACTCAATTCGAGAGCATATACTAAAAGTCTAAAAGTAACTAGAGTTTTGATTACTGAAAGAAACAAAAGATACAGCCATCAGTATTGAATGCTGCAAATATTTCTAATTACAAGAGGAAACCAAATAATTGTAGAAAATAAATAAAACACTTTCTAAAATAAATAACAATAAAACTCATAAGTCTTTTTTTTTATAATCAACTTTTTCTTTATAAGTGGATCGTTACAGGTTTCATCGCTAACAATTATTAATTTCGTAACTAGCTTCAGTGCAAATATTTTGGATTCACTTGATTTTTTTCTTTTCGTGGGCTTGATCCAAAATTCGGGATGAAAACGGATCGGATACGGAGAGGATGTTGCTCTTCCCATATCCGCATCCATATTTTTTTCCGGATACGGATACGAATACGGATGCGTTCGAATACGGATACGGTTTGGATATTAAACGGATACGAATACGGTTCGGATATTATCGAATACGGAGTCGAATACGAATATATTTTGTCGGATACGGATCACATTCATGGTTACACATAAATTATGTATAAATTATCATTACCATAATCCGCATTAAGCATTATTTATAAATTAGTATAAATTATTCTCTATTATTTACACATATTATAATTAATATATAATTCCAAAAAATTATGTTCTAATTATTATAATACATTACTTATAGGATATATAAAAATTATACTGCATTATTTATATACACTATTCGATAAATAATAATTAACATTAAGTCTATTTTTAATGCATATGGGCGACTTACCGAATAAAAAACTCTTTATTATATTTTGTGTTGTATGGTTAATGAAGGGATGTTGTTTTATCTATCATTTTTGTTTCATATGCGAGATGGGTAAGGAATAGAAATCATTTATTAGCTTTTTGTACTGGGGCAACCGTACAAATTTGTTGTTTAAGCAATGTTTATACAGACGTTATATTAAAAAACAAAAATATTACACTCGCTACATACTTTAATTGCTTTCTGCCATAAAAGATCCTAGATCCCAACCATTTTATTTACGAGTTTTTCCTTCTCCCCCATTTTCATGTCCGTGTTGTCCCTTCTTCTCCTTTTTTTTTCATTAATCCGAAAGTCTCTCTATTCTCTCGTTCTCATGGAATCTCTACTCGAAATTAGTTTTGCAATCTCTCCCCTCCTTCTCATCCCTTATCGGCTATATTACTTTCTTGCCTCTCCCCGTGAGCCCCCAGAAAAATTGAGAATACATCGCATCAGAGATCCAAGCGTCACTTCCTATACGGATATCCGTTTTCCAAAACATATCGGATACGGATTTTTATCCGTATTCGCATCCGTATCCGCACCAAAATTTCTTCCCACATCCGCATCCGCATCCGTTTAAAAATATCCAAATCCGCATCCGTATCCGAACGGATACGGATATTAATATCCGAATCCGCAATTTTTCGGATTCGGATACGGATCTAAGCGGATATTATCCGATCCGTTTTCATCCCTATTTGGCGATCTGCTTCCACATGCATAAAATATGCCAAGGGAAATTGATTACTGCCATATGCAGTTTTGTCATTCCTGCCATCACTAAATATAAAGTGAACATATACATCAAATAAAGTGAACATATAGACGATTTAAGTGAACACATACAAACAAATAAGTTCAATGAAAATAAGTTGAATATACATGTAAACTTCTGAACAAGTGATAACAACACTTATTTGTTTGTAAGTACTCACTTAGATCGTCTATATGTTCAACTTATTTACTGTATATGTTCACTTTGTATTTAGCGATGACTAGGATGATATATTTTCCGATGGCACTTATAATTCCTGGATACCAAGTTTTGAAAAATACATATGGTAAAAAGGGAAACAAAATAACAAATTAGTTTTTGGAGATAAAGATAAGAGTTAAGACTCCTAATTTATTTTTGAAATTTGAATATTTCATATGTATAACGAATCCGCAACCTTCGCTTAGGGTGTCTTGTCTTTTTTCATTAGATATAAAATTTATCCTCAATAAAAACAGGAAAGATTGTTTGAGTCAAGCACACACAATTACTTTTTTTTTAATTCTCGGATCTGAAAATATTAATATTAGGGATACCTCGGCTTATACTCTTTGCTTTTTCAGTGGCTTCAGTCAGAAAAAATGTACTGAAAGGCCAGTTCCAGAATTAATCTTCCTCCCTACATGAGTGAGCCGGGTATATTTTGCTGTATATTTTTCTAGTAGAACTGCGATGCATCATAGAATATAAAAATTCTGATTCTGCAGGGTTAGTGGGGTACTGATCCGTATGGATAAGCATGAAATGCGCAGTACAATCTTTTCATCCAGTTGTCATCCAAATTCCAAAGAGCCAAATCCCGCAAATAGTGCTCAGACTCCACAGAGGGAATAATCTTATATTCCTTTTGACTTGGCTGACCAATTATAATAATTATACTAGCGCAGCTGCTAACAATTTATTTGTCTATTTATAATTAAAGATATAACTATATTCGTCGCTCATAAGTCATATCGAGTTGTCAACCGCTAATCATTCTGAAGAGGTCAAACCCTGAAGATTGGAGATTTTTAAATCTATTTTTTCAGATTTTTTTAATTAATAAAGCGTAAATGTATCGTTATAGTAAGATAGAGGACGAGTGAATGTGGCTGTGATGGTCTGATGGATCGGATTAACGGCATCCCAATTTAAAGTTTAACGATCATAAAAATCTTAGTATATTATGATGTTAATTTTTTTAAATATATAGACAGTCAGTTTAAAATTTAGATCGTGTTAAGTCTAAAATTTAATTATGTTTATCTTTGTTCTAAGATGCAAAATTGGTTCAGAATTGAATAAATTGCATGACCATGTTAAACAAATTTTGTGCCTTTTTAAGTTAACTCTAAAAATGTATATATTTACAAAACCGAGTACTAGATTCAATATTTTCTTCACCGCTCTAGAAAGAGGCAATCCGGTGAGAAGAAAATGTACATGTCATTGACGATAATAGGTCAATCCGTTAGAGGGAAAAAAATGTACATGTCATTGACGATAACTTCGGCGGATATTAGCGGAATATTTCCCATTTATAACTAACGTTGAAATTGAGTATAGATCAGATGAATGGTTCCCTTAGGAAATTTGAATATTAATAAGAATAATCAAATTATTACTTACTGCCCAGATGGCACATGCTATATTTTTTACTATTATGTTATATTGTCATAGTCAAACCAACTGCAAACTAATTTAATAAGCTGACAATTGCTAAGTTCATTGTACCTGTTAAGTCCGTAACCAAGCTTCCTATATTAAAAAGAGGATTGACCTATTATAATACTGTTCTTATTATCAAATTAAAAATCTGATTTTATTAACGAACTTGTAAGTTGTAAGTTCCCAACTAAGGGTTTGACTTTGCATCGCTTGTGACCCAAAAAAAATAAATTGCATTGCTGAATGATTGGCGTGCGAATAGGGACGGAGCTAGAAAATTTCATAAGAGGGTTCACTAAATCTTCAGTCGCTTTGTGGGATCAATAGGATAGTTTTTTGCGTTAACTTGAATTCCTTTAGAAACTTTTTTTTTTTGAATATTTGACAACCGCTGTCAAAAAGTATCTGTTAAGGGACTTGAGAGATTGAAGTATCATCTTGAGGTTGCCGTCTTTTCAAAAAAATTTCCATATTCAATTTAACAGAGAACATTAAAAAAGAAAATTGTCCTAAACATTTTGAATTAAAAAATTAAAATTATTATATTGTTTGATAAATATAACAGAAAATAACTTTACTGTTTTCGTCATTAAAATAAAACAATACAAATTTGAAATTGACCATGTTTTTGACTTGTTTCAATTTTCAAACAACAATTTAACTCGCAAACCGGACTTTTGATATGTTATAATCAGGAAAAAAAAATTGATTTGATTAAAAATAAGATAAATTTGAAAAGTAATACCTTTTTCTCTATTGTTCTGGCAAAAAGAGGATTAGAGCAATCAAGTCCTGGATGAAATTTTTTCCATCTCATCTCGCAAGTTGAAAAGAGGATAGAATCGCTCGAGCTTTGCTTCAGTAAAGTAAAATTGCAGAAAGAGGAAAGGGCCAACTGGGCGTGGCTGGATTTTTTTTTCCCTTTTTTATTAAAAAATTGTCTAATATTTTTCTGATGTGATTGACTAATTGCACAACTATTATCTAATTGGGCTATGAGGCGCACAAAGAACTAAGGCAACAACAATAAGTGCATCTTTATTTGGTCATATTAAATTGACTTTTTTTTTATTATGTCAATATTTTTGCAAATATAAATTGTACGATCTTTCCAAAAAAAATAAACCTCACAAAAATTGATGCTATAAATTATGTATGGGATTCAATAATGATAAATTATCTAAATATTTATGGGGTTCAAACCTATGATGCATATAACAAAATTACATTTTATAACTATCAAAATTAATATTAGTAATATCATTTTTTTAAAAAAGGGGTGACATTGACACTCCTTTATTGAATGTAAATCCGTCCCTGCGTGCGAACATTTCTTCATGCTCTTCGAAGTAGTACCCTGTAATTTTTTTTTTAAAAAAAAATATTAAACACAAGTTCCCTCAATCATAGAACTATACCAAAAAAAAAAAGTCAAGAAAAACCTGTATTCTTACGCTTCTTTAAAAAATGAACATCTTCCACCTGGTAATCCTTTGAATAAAAAAGAGAATTTTAATTTTTTTTGTGTAATAAGAAATCATATATTTGACATTCTCTCAGACTAAAAATATTGTCAATTTGCTTGCATGTCCCGGAAATAAAGCACACTATATTCTCGAGTTTCTATTTGCATCCTTGTAAAATAATTGATTTCCACAAATGTAAAAGAATATCAGAATGTAATTAAAAAAAGTTGTAAACAAAAAGAGACTATCAAAATTGGAGTTGAGATTTGAAATACGAGATAGAAAATATATCTGGTGATCATTACTCGACAAATTCTAAGGTGTGTTGACAGCTGGCACAGCGGTATATCGGTACCATGATACAGACTCTAGTTTTGTCTTTTTTTTTAAACAATCTTCACGTTTTAACGAAACATAACATAACGTGGGACCTGAATTTCAAAGAGCATCTGTAAATTTTTGTTTTGGAGTGAAACATAATACAACACGCTTGTAAAGAGCCTATACGGGAAAAAAAAAGACGGTTATAACTTCTACAATTAAATATTTTCAGTTTTAAATTTTAAATCGATATCCATAAATTTAATTTTTTTTTGTGCAGCTGTAGTAGTTTTTTTTTTTTTTTACAAAAATAGCTATTTTGGTAGCATCTCTTAGTATACTCTTCGAAAGAGAACTTCATCATTATCATGGTTCATCTTACTGATTGAAGTATAAGAAAAATACTAGAATCAGGCGTATTTAACAGATGTATTGGCCGGATACGATTGGATTTCAATTTGTAAATTTTATATGACCGATCTAAATCGCTTATTGAACTTTGCATGAAAATTTAATTGGAAACCAAATATTACATTTTTTTTTCGAACGTTTTTAAAAATTTGGTGTAAATCATATATATTTCTTTTAATATTATAAATAGTTTGCGTTTAAAATAAGAAAGTGCGTTATGCATATTATAATAAAATGAAGGTAATTTATATTTATTTATACGGATTCTCGAACTTCCTTTATCTTCTCCACAAAAGAAATAAAGTTCACGCCCTTGCCCTGTTCATTAAATTATAAAGATTGAATGGCTTATAATATTTTAGACTTTTAACTATTATGCATATCACAGTTCGTGTTAGTACGTTAAAAACTTAATCATTGGTGAGAAAATCAATTCCTCACATTTTAACGAAATTAATTAGAAGCTTTAGTAACTTGTAAATTTTCCTCATGCCTTTCTGAAATTAAAAATTCATAAGCTAACTATGACATCAATTACGAAATTTGTATGTTGCCGCCAACATTGGCAACTTATAACTTAACAAGAACTAAATAGAAAGTTTAGAAGAACACTCGATCAAAGATATGCCTCTACTACTTGTGTGGTTGCACGATTGTGTAGATATACTACTGCTACATCGCCAAAAGTGGGATTCTTGAACAAATAAAAAAATTTATACAGATTTGTATCATCTATTTTTAATGGGAATGCACTAGAGTACTTGAATCATCCTTTTAAGAAGAATATTTTCTTTATGACTAAAATACTAGATTTCTATACTGCTGTACACGGCACACCTGGCAGAGAATATTATCTTCTCTCCCAACCCAAGATTGCACCTCCCCTTTTTAAGTAGTCTATAAATTAAACTCATGACTGTAATCTTACCTTTACTTCTTCAAATTCTGATTTCATCTCCTGAACAATCGAAAATATCATACCTGCATATATTCTTCCTATATAGAATAATGGGCGTCTAATCTTCCTTTTTAAACCAGATTCAGCATGAAATATCTTGTCTTATAATTTTTCTTTGGCATTTCGAATCTCTGCTTGATTCATATAAATTAACAAGATTTCACTACGCGTGTTACCATACAATTGCACAAGAAATATTTATTATCCATCTAAACTGACAATAATATAGTTGTAATAAGTTTTGATCATTTCCTATATAAAATACATTTTGGGTGCGTTTGGATCGTGTTGGATGCGTTTGGATAGGTGTGGGAAGAAGGGAAGAAGGGAAGAAGTGGGAAGAAGTATTGGGAAGTGTGTAATTTTGTGAAGAGTTTGGATTGTTTATAATTTTTTTTCTTCTTTTTTCTTCTTCTTCTTCTTTCTTCCAACAATCCAAACGCACCCGTTGGAAGAAAGAAGGAAGAAGAAAAAAAAAAATTATAAACAATCCAAACTCTTCACAAAGTTACATACTTCCCAATATTTCTTCCCACTTCTTTCCTTCTTCCCACACCTATCCAAACGCACCCTCTGAGAGGACCAAAAAAATTTTCCGGTGTGTACAGCGCACATAGAGATTAGAGAACCTACGACTAAAGAATTACAATTTTACATAAATGCAGGTATACCAATATACCATATAATTTTCCGCCGGTCGACAGTGTATGTTGTTATATTAAAAGGCCAAATATAAGATGTTGTTGTTAAGGAATAATAATAAGGCGATCCTTAAAAAGAATGGGTTTGATAGTGACGGTGATCTGCCTCGTTACCGGTTAAGAGATTTTGCAATTATTTTATTTTATTGTTTATCAGCTGCTTTAAAATTCGACATTTTGTATTATAGTCCTTCAAAAATTTCATTTTACTAATTAAGTTCGACCTTATACCTGCCAACGATATTTTTTTGTCATTTTTTTATATCTCACACGTTGTTTTGAGAAAAAAAATAAATTGTAAAGTCTCTTATATTTTTAATTTAGATATTCACATGAAATCTCTAACGGGGTTTTGAATTTACATCCTCTAGTTAAGGGGCAGTTTGGATCGCTTAGAAATAAGAGGAATAACCTCTTCATAGTCGAAAATTTATTCCGAACCATCCAAACTCTTCACAAAGTTACACACTTTCCAATATTTTCCGTCTAAGAATAGACTATTCCTCTTATTCCTAAACGATCCAATCAGCCCCTAAAGTATGTTGTATGTTGTCATTTAACAGTATTGAAGATTGGTTCTCTTTAGTTGAGATGTCAAGGGCACAAGATCATAGTATAAAATGAACGGGTAAGATGCATGAAACAACACAATCAATCAGAATATATATATATATAGTTTAGCTACGGTGAGATGCATCACAAAAAGTCTTTCGTGATATGCGATTAAAACACATAAATCTAATTCAAAATGACTGATCCAAACCGTCTAATATGATCTCTCTATTGAAATCTCCATGCAAACTAAATTTTATATTTTTTCAAATTTTTTAAGTATTTTTTTGAAATTTTAGAAAATTGTTAATCTAATTAGTTCTGAACCGTTCAAAACTGTCATTTTTTAAAATACGAAAAAAATACTTAAAAATTCTGAAAAAATATAAAATTTGGTCTGCAAGAAGATTTCAATAGCGAGATCATATTGAATGGTTTGGATCGATCATTTTGAACCAAATTCATGAGTTTTGATCGCATCTCACGGAAGCTTTTTTGTGATGCATCTCACCATAACTAAACTGTGTGTGTGTGTGTAGGGATATGTTATGGTGCATCGCGATGTATTAAGGCTTTTGTACATCGTGGTCATTATCCGTCAACCGTTTTATAAATTGACAAATCTAATTAAACCAATCCAATATATATATTGAAATCTTATTACAAACCAAATTTTATATTTTCTGAAATTTTTTTACTATTTTTTTCGAATTTTCTAAAATTTTTCTTTTTTAGATACCAATTAATAATAAAGAAATTCCAAAAATGTCAGGTTTTAAAAAAATCGAAAAAAATAGTAAAAAATTTTAAAAAAAGATATAAAATTTGGTTTGTAATGAGATTTCAATATATAGATTGTATTTGTTTAGTTAGATTTTCAATTTGTAAAACTATTGACAAATATGATCGCGATGTACAAAAGCCTTAATACATCGCGATGCACCATAACATTTCTCTCTCTCACTCTCTCTCTCTCTCTATATATATATATAGTAATCTGCATTTTTAAATTAAATATCATTTTCCATTAGCTTATTTTCCCTAGCTACAATATCATAAATACAATCGAATTGATTTCCAGCAGTCACTAGGCTGTCCAAATGCAATTTGTTTTAATTAGAGATATCAAAGCTCCATTTGTTTGGTGATAAATCAACATGTATTGCTTAGAGTAAATTTAGTTAATTTGATGAAATTATCATAGCTGCTTAGATGGTTGGTTTTGCATGTGTGCGTACCATGGGTTCCGCTTGACATGGTAAAAAAAGTAAAAGTGTTACTCCGAGGTACGAAACGTATTAAGAGGGTTAAAGACCATCATACGGCCTTGTGTGTTATTATTAAAGGTGGTCATACGCAGGGGCGGATCTAGTGGTGGGGCGGGTGGAGCTAGAGCCCCACCTACCGCCGTCGAGCCCTGAAGCCCCTCTTTAGCCTCAATAAATTTTTTCAGCCATTGGAGCACTCAAAGGTGGGGCTGAAGAACAGAAGAAGAAAAACCGTTCGATCAAATGATTCATTAGAGCACTCAGCCCCACCTAAATATTTTTGCTAGATCCGCCACTGGTCATACGGCCTTTATAAAAAGAACAGTCTCAATTTATTTTTCTTAGAAAATGTGCGGGAGGAGCTTTTAATATCGAAATTCTAATTTCAAGTTCCAACAATAACTTTAGTGGGAAGAAAAATAATAATACCATGTCAAGACAATGCTTTATATGTAGCTAAAAAGCAATCGTTTGAAAAATAAATAGAGAATTTAAGGTATGCAAGTAAGCAAATGGATGGAAATCAATAGAGAAAAAGAAAAGAAAATTTAAGAGTACACCTCTTGGGACTAATAGTTTGGTATATTCCTATTCCTCTTATTTCTAAGCGATCCAAACGGCCCCTAAGACTTAAGAGTACACCTCTTAGGACTGTCTGAACAATATTAACAATAATTATTTTTTTCTTAACAAAAAATATATAATTTTTCAAGGTAAAACTGTCCAGATCTATATAAATGTGTACATGTTATTATCTATGATAATGTATAATTTTTAGTATTTACTATTTATTTATTTATTTTTACTTGAGAATATATGATGATTATTAGCAAGTAGCTGAGTCATCGATTAGATAGCCAGTACTATGATAATGTACAACCGCATCGGTTAATATGTCCAGACCACACAGCACTAATAGGAACGATGAATTGATTAAGTCATCGATTACTAAGACTAGCAGCAGTGCCCGCTCAATGTGCGTGCAATTTTTTATTTGATATATTTTAAAAAATTAAGGACTTTTAGTATATATTTTTTTATCTGATTTTTTTTGTTCTTAAAAAATTAGACCATCTTCACACTGTAAATCTTAATTTCAGCACTAGATACTGGTATATTTTGCTCGGTTGTTTATTGTACAGAGCCAGTACAAACAGTTTGGCATTGGTTGCACACTGGTTTTATGTCCATATGAAGAGTAACTCACACACATTTTGGCATTGGTTGCACACTGGTTTTTACGTCCATATGAAGAGTAATTCCCGTTCCTCGTCAGTTGTAGCCCTAGACTATTGAATAGCTTCCATTTTTGTGGATACTGCATACCATAACTTAAAAGGAGATCATCAAGGCTCCAGAAAAAATGAGCTAACTTGACCCAGAACATAATATATTGGAGTCAGATTAAGATCAAATAGTGCTTAAACATTATGAATCAGTTTAGAGGTTCGATTTCTTTTTTGAAGAAAAAAGGTAAAAAACCCAAATGAATAATTTTTTTAAAATAAAGGTAAGAAACCGAAATGAATAATTGTTTGTACCAGTAAAACAAAATGACAGTACTTGATCTACTTTTGTGAATGTACCAAAAATATAAACTCATTCTTGTTCGCAGTAGAACACTGGAAGTGCCTACAAAAAGCAACATTGACATTATCATATTAGAATTAGATTCATTGCTGGTTTAAATTATTCAGTTTCGTTCACATAATCATATGAGATTTACCTTTGTTATATAATGAAAAATACAACAATCACCGACTCATTCTTATTGCACATACATTTTGAAAAGATCAATAATTAGAACTACAATCTTTAAACAATAAATTCAACAAATAAATAAATGACCCACACTTTTAAACTCCAAATTCCTGAAAAGTAAAATCTCTATCAATTTGAACAATTTACAAGCCAAACACTAAACGATTAGGTTGAGGATAGACATCTATTGACTAATTTTTAGAAGCTTTATTGGAAAAACAGAATGATCGATGCCCATTTCATTTTAAGCATATTTATTTTTGAAAGGATAGCATGATACTTTCAGAATTGAATAAGTCATCTTGCCTTATCTCATATTAGTTGAATAGTCATCTTGACTTATCTCATATTAATTTATAAACAAACTAATGCAATTTATGACTTAAAGCTTAGTGAAAGTTCAAATAAAAATATGTCGTCTAAAATTTACTCAAGCATAGCTCCACAAGAAAAGGCATAAATAAAAAATTTTACCCAAGAATCAAGCAGCCATTAGTGAAGAAGAACAAAGGAGCATCATCAGCGAGAACCATCAGTAAGAACCAAGTTCTTCAAAAAACGGTAGTACCCCAATGCCAATTGCAAGAATCTATTGGATACAAACCAAACTTGTCAGCTTGACAAATGAAATAAAATTAAAGAAAAAACAAAAAAGGCTAGGCATTTGCCAGCTCACCCAGCTGGTCCCACAAAGCCATTTCACCTTTCTTTTTAGAATTGAGGCAGGCAAGGAAAGGTTGATGATATAGCTAGTTTAATATCATCTAGGGAACCATATGCACATCCTTTCATCAAATTGATTTCACCAAATTGGGAATGGATAGACTGTTTTCAAATTCAAAACTGGCACAAGACTAACATGAACCAAGCAGAAGTTATCGGGACCTGAAGATATTAACCAAAAATGTCAGAAGAAAATTATAACAACAAACAAATTAAAAAAAAATTAAGGAAAAAAAGGTAGAAAGAAGTTTTACGAACACGATATGAGAATTGACCAAGAGCTTCAATAAAAGGCATCGACTCAATATCCCTCCCCTTTATCAAAATAATGAAGATAAGTAGAAATTGATGCCCCACTTAGCACTCATTTGTGCAATTGAGCTTCATTTAAACCAATAGTCTCAATTAACCTCATTGCATCATTAGCTTCACATTATCTAATATAGTCTCAACTAACTGCTCCAACAAGATGAATTCCACAAATTGTGCGTTAATTGCCCACAACTGTTCCAACAAATATCAACAATTAACCCCAAATCAATACCTAGAGCTGATTGATTGCATACTAACCTGAGCCCAAGTTTCTCTTTGGGTTTTAATATTGACAATGATCAGGTAATATTTTTTTCACACACTTTTTGTACTGTACCTTGATGAAATCGGCAACAATCATGGCAGTCCGTTGGGGATTGAGTGTGTTCACAGGTGTAGCTCTCATCTCTTGTGTTACACCATATATATGCAAGGCTGAAAGCAAAGGCCCCACAATCATCTAAACAAGAGTAAAAAAAAAAATTTTAAAAGTGAGCTTATTGATAGTGTCACAGACTCACAGTGGTGCTTCTCTAACAACTTTTTGTATATTGAAAAAACCATATATCCTGAATGAAGGATGAACAGTGCCATACTTTGTAGTTGGTTGACTGCTTTGTGTGATATTTTCGGTGGTGGGTTATTCTACCTAAAAATAAATAAACTCTTCTTTAGTTTGTTGCATGGATCCTACAACTCTGCCTGCATTGATTGATCTTGGTTGGGCAGGGCAACATTTTATATTCTTTATATATGTTCACTTTGTGTTTAGGAATGACAAGGAATGGCAAAACTACATATGCCAGTTATCATTTCTATATTTTAAGATTTAAGATTTTAAGTGTTGTTCTTAAATCCTTACATCTTATTGGACCTCACATTATTACGAAAATCATAGCTTTTGAATATAGAACAACAGTACATAATATGTGTAACCCTTAATATTTATCTTCATTTAACCCTCCACATATTGCTTCATATAAGAACATAGTAGCGTGTTGCGGCGGAGCCGCCGCGACGGAAGAATCTAGTATGCCCTAAATAACAAAAATTTTATTGTACCTCCCATATGTAAATATCACTTAAGAGAGTGAAAAATTTGTATCATTCTACGGTGCTATAAAACACAGGTAATATAAAATTAACCCCATAACTGAAACGTTTCTACCAGCCTGACCTTTTACCTGTAAAGTTCAATAAATATTCATGAAATTTGTCTATAGTGTCTGACTTCAGAGTGCTTAGGATGATTCAGGATGGATAGCATTGGAATCTAAAAACCTCAACACTAATATTGTACGTTGCCATGCACCATGGTACTGGCATGGACATTCCAGCATTATAATTCTATAATATGGCTAACATACCTTGCCTTGCATGGTCGAGCAAACAGTAGATGCGAGCTGAATACCAGCACCCATACCAAGCACATTAAAAAGGGTAGATATGGCCTCTCCTTTTGCAAATAAGTCACTCAGGTTTCCCTCTTTTGCAAAAGATGAATAGATAGGTAGCCTTGTTGCTCTAGCTGCCACCACCGCCATGCCCTGAGAACATGGTGATATTAAAATTTATTACATTTCACTTTTCCAAAAATTCAAAATTTCAATTTTGCACTTTTGTTCCAATCACTTGTCAATTTTAAGATCTATTCCTCCAAAATCAAATCCTATAAGGTCTTCTAAAAGAGGCATGTTTGCTTAACTTGACTTTGTTTGAAGCAGTACTTTTTGATGATCAAATAAATCAGCTCAATAGGAAGTCAGGAAGATAGGTTCTATATTGAGATATACTACAAGAACAATAATGATAAATTACTCAGCACAACCCCACTAAAAGCTGAACATAATCAAAAGGAAAAATTGGAATAATCGAATAAGAAACAAAATTTTTTACCTTGGCAAAATTTCCGAGGCCAGCCATTTCAAGAAAAAGCTGAGGGCATAATGGGGAAATAACCTCCAACCCAGTTTTAAATAGGTCACACCCACAAAAAACAAACAATTTATCTATATCAAAGGAGTAATCAATAAATGAGATTCAAGAAGCTGAAATACAGCACTATGGATCACAACCAGTATAATCATGTACCAGTAAGTAGATAGTATACCAAGTATACGCCTGTCTTAGGCTCCGAGTCCATTCGTGCACCCATGCTACTACAGATGAGTTTTCCCGCACGTTGCATTCCATCTTTCAGTGTCTACATGTACCAGAGACAAATTACAGGAAACAAGTAAATAGTATGAATCCAAGAGATGAATATTATAATTGAGTTTTATCTTTCAATTTATATGCTTACCCAACTGACGGCGGTAAAATGGGATATCTATGTACTTCATTAGCCACAAATTGTTAAAAAGAAGACATTGTATACTAAAGAGAGGCGAGCAGCATATTACCTCATTGATTCATCACCAGAAAGGAAATAGATAATCCCTGATGACGCTTAGCAATGTGGGGTTGACATTCCTCTCATGCATAGTGTGCACCAGATTTGCAGAATCATCGAAGTTTATCCACTCAAATTCTATTTTTTTTTTGCCTACTTAAAAAGAAAAACTTTATATTAAAAAATACAAATGGTGCAAGTGCAACAGTTATATAGACTTCAAAAATAAAAAAAGAAGCAATAAAAGCAAGTGATGTTAAAGACAGAAAAAAACCGTCTTTCGAAGCCTCATACAGCAAATGGTGCCCTTTTTTATTTTTTCCCCGATGCTGGAACTGGGTACTTCCATGGTTAGTATATCCATTATTGGCTCTTATTCTGCATGTATTTTTTAAACTAAATTAAAAATCAAAGAAATTCCAAAATACAATAGATCTAATTTTAAACATACAAATGAACCTAACTTTTATTTATAGCTAACCTTGAGCGGCACTGTTTTTCATCGAAGACCCTACCACTTTCACCGAGAAATTATGATTAAGATACAATCTACAATCCTCTTTGCTGACGTAAAAAGTCAACTAAATCAGTCAATAGATTGAAATTAGGAATAACATTTTACCAAAGGAGAAAATAATAAAGAATAATTATCAAGCTAGTCAATCCGTAAAAAAAGTAAATAAACACAATAAAATTGTCTGATTATTTTGTATACATATACTGGGATATGTAACCTCTTTAGACCCTTAATCAGCTGTAAGTAAAGAAGGATTCATCAAAGATACTAATTAATTAAGATGTTAAACCTAAGCATCATTTCTTGTAAAACCATTTCTCAAAATATCTGATGAGAAAATTGAGAAAATGACAATAAAGGACAAAAATTTCATATTCAGGTCCATAGAGAGACAGAAAAGAAAATTAAACAATACTGTTACTCACCTGAACTTATCAACAGTGCGAGAGAACTTCCAATAGTGTGCATGGATTAAATAGGAACCGAAGCATCTCCGAATTTTATTTTTCTGACAGTAAATAGGGAAAGAATGGTAAGCGGTAAATGAAATTTCAAAAGAAACATGAGAATGATTTCATGAATAAATTGCTTGTAAGTTATCAAAAAATAGCAACAAATTAAGAAGCTTATGCTTCAGATTTTCGTACCTGAGAATAGTAGATCGAGCAATACCAGAAAGACCAGTAGAAGCATCAGCCGTCATGACGAGAAGAATTTTCCAAAATCGCTTGGAATTGTACCATCACTGTCCTCTGAAACCAAAGAGAGAAACAACATAAATGGAGTAGGGAACTGGAAAGTGAATTAGCTGAGGCCATGGTGGCGTCTGATACCAAAATATAGTTCTTGGTTTATGGTACAGCTCAATCAAGAAGACAAGACAAGAGAGATGGTTTTGGTTATAATGATTTTTCTTATTTCATCCAGAGTACAGCAGTACAGTTATATATCAATCAGTTGCTAACCCAAACGGGTCTTAAATACATCATACCAGAATCCAATTAACTAATACATTCCAAATACAATTCATCTAGTCAATTACTATTGGGACTCTGTACTGAACCATTACTCGGGCTAATAAGTGGGAACAAGACAACCTTCTATGGAGTTGAGTTGACACGTATTCACCTTATTGTACACCGACATCACGCGAGTCGTTGCCGTCGGACCCTTCGTGTCGCCGTTCGCCACAACCACATCCACGCCATTCCTTCTATCAACGAAGAGAAGAGAAGGATTTAGATTAGATTGGGTTATGGTTATGGTAATCGCCATTATTCTTCTCCTACGGCGCTAACTTTTTGGGATGGAGGCGCTGCGTAATCAGAAGGGATAGCTTGCGCAAGGGGATAGAGAGTGGCGGCGAGACAGAGAGAATTCTGAGAAGAAACCTAGGTTTGAATTTTTCCTTTCTGGTCGTGATAGGGTAGGGAGGAGAAAGCGGGAGGGAAGGGGGAAGAGGCGTGCGATGATGATTAAATTTTCCATTTCTATCTTGCACAGGAAAGGAAATTAAAAAGAAGGAAAGCCCTGGACAACTGAAAGCGACCCCTTGCGCACGAAACCAAAAAAGAAAAAATATTGGCGTGTGCACCGATACAACCTGCTATTTTAGGAGCAGCGAAAAAATAACAAAAATTTTTTTGCGAAAAACGGATTCGAACTCACGCGCTGTACATGCGAAACCAAAGAGTCGTACCACCAGCGATTTGACTTATTTATGTGTAGAGTCGACTCCTTTATAGAAATAGCGATCCAAACCGTACATCATATTGATTAATGGTTTATAATGATGCTAACAAAATTGTTTGGACCCCTTTGTGTGAAAAATGCTGACCTTGCTAAGGGTGCTTTATAAGTAGTAGAGATTTGTGAGGTCGACTTTGAAAAGATGCTAGTGACATTTTTGAGTATCTGCATTGGATACGGTGAGGTCACGACAGTAAACAAGGATACTTGTTAAAGACAGATTTGATATTAGAAAAGATCACACTTTAATTTTAAAAAAGCGACGACTCAATCTGAGTTAACTATCTTCTTTATTTCTATTGAATTTTTGCTTCTGCGATTTTCAATTGAAGTCAGTCAGTCAATGGGTGGACCTTCCCTGTCCCTCTACCTTGCAGAGCATAATAAATATTGAACAAAATTCTATTTCAAGCCCCCAACTAATATTTTTATTTTCCACTAGCTATTTTAAATATATATCTTGCTTCCAATATCCAATACAGTACTCACTATATGACATTTCATATGATTAATAAAGACATGTTCTAATATCCTACGCATCCGAGTTCCCAAATAATAATTAAAAGCAAATTGTGCAGTGGACTGCATTTTTCAACCGAACTTAAATTCACATCGTTTATTTTAAATTTTCAAAAGTGATTTAAAATTTGGGTCCATTACATAATTATTATACTTAATTAAATAATGTAATGACCTGAGCGGCTGAGCCAAAAGATCGTTGGAGTGAAAATTAAATAAAATAATTATAAGGGTTTTTTTGTGAAATCTAATAAATTTATGGGAGCAAATCTAGACGGCTGGCCGGGTTGGACTCCGTGTATGGGAGGAACGAAAGAAAATAAAAGGCAAAGAAAAGTCACCAGGTTGGTGCGAATCGGGAGCAGAGCCAAATCCTCAACGAATCTGCCCGTGGGTCCCATACAACGACAACTCGGGTCCCGATCCGGATCCGAATCAGCCTATTCCGGTATTCCCTCCTCTTTTCCCCTCCTGCACACAATCCGTAGGCTCAACCCCAACTTGGGACCCACTTGGCAGTGTTATTAACTACGTGCTCCAGGTTCAAACACAGATATTTCGTTTCGATTCGCCTTTTTTGTAAATAGAGGGCTATATAAGCACGAATTGGATAGCGGTTCCTGTCAAGTATCAATTCCTCGTCTCTTTTGCTTCTCCTCTTCTCCTTCGTCTCTCTCGAGCGATCTTTCGAAAAGAGAAAAGAACAAATCGGAAACGAAAATGGTGTCGCAAGAGGAGCGTGAGTTGCACGTGTTGGCTGTGGATGATAGCCCAGTCGATCGCGCTTTGATATCCAAGCTCTTACGGAGTTCCAAATTCAGAGGTACTAACCCATTTCTTCTTCGCCTGTAAATCGGAGAAATTCGAAGTCTCTTTCGAGTTTAAGTGATTGATTGAGGTTTTATTTTGTATATTTCAGTTACTTCTGTGGATAGTGCGCAGAGAGCACTAGAGCTTCTTGACTTGGAATCGAATGTGAATATGATATTCACGGATTATTCGATGCCTGAGATGACAGGATACGATCTTCTCAAGAGGGTTAAGGTCAGTTTATCTTCAAAATTGCATCCAAAAAGTGTTAATTTTCGATTGAATATGTTGATTAGAGGCTGAATTGGATGTCTTTGTTATTGTTTTATTTTAGGGGTCTTCGGAGCTAAAGAAAATTCCAGTGGTGATAATGTCATCCGAAAATGTACCCAATAGGATCTGCAGCTGTCTTGAAGAAGGAGCTGAGGATTTCTTGATTAAGCCCGTACGCCGTGATGACGTGTCACGACTTTGTAATCGCGTGCTGAAATGCTAACCGTTCGATTTTGCATTTTTTGGAGATGCTAGTTTTTTTATGGACATAATTTTGGTTTGTTTTTAGCGTTCTTTAGTTAGCGGTAGTTCTAATCAAATTAACGAAAAAGGGGAAGTTGTTCCTAAGATTTCTTGTTTCAAATCTTTTGTAATAGAATTAGTTTCGCTAATTAAGAAGACAAGGAAATAACAGTTTCTTGATATATTGGCTACTGTCATATTTTCAAAAAAAAAATCATGCATTTTTCCTAATTCTCTAACCAAATTGAGGTTGCCATTTTAAGAATTTGAGAATTTAATTATGGAAAAGATAGGAGTGAAAAAAAAATCCCAAACCAATTCATAATAATTTTTAACTGCAGGTGAGCTGCATTTTCAAAATATAAATTTTTAATACGAAGAACCTTCAAAAAGAAGTTTTTAGTATGAAGGATTCAATCTATTATTTTCATCAATTTAATTTGCAATATTGTAAATGTTGTTGCCTTGCGAATACCCATATCAATAATCTTTTCGGATTTTTTTGGATCTTATTTTTTTGATAACGCTTGTTCATTTGGTTTGGTCTTAGATTATCACAAAAGTTTGATTTTGATTATGACATGCAAATCTGTACAGTTAAAGAAATTACTTTAAAAATCCAATGTCGTTATAGAGTTATATCGCAAATCCTTATGGATTTTGTTGAAAATGAAATCGAACATTTGGTAGAGAAGTTCAGCATGCATGGACCGCATGGCCTTGCATTTTTCTTTTTCTTCGTTGCTGGAACGCAAATTTTATTAATGAAATGCAATTTTCCAATTAGAAAAAGTCAGTGAGCAATGTCAAAGATATCAATTGATTAATTAATACGCGAATATCAATTTCGTTGCTCGCAAAGTACAAATATACGCTGATGTATAATTATAATATATTACATACACTGCGCACAGACGAAAGACTTCAATTTTGATGCGCACCATATCTGTGTAAATTTTAATGGTTTCAAATATATAATTTTGTCTATTTTCAAATATATTAATTTTGACATTCGTGAGTATTTTCACCAAACAGTTTTGAAAGAAAAAAAAAAAACAAAAGACGTACGTGTAGACGTGTAGTAGACGTTGGATAAAACTAGCAAAAAGAGCTCACCCGACTGTGGTGAGAATCAGTTCTTGGTCTAGTGGCAGAGAGCAATGCATCTCAAGTGAGATGTCACAAGTTCGAAACCCGGCAAAAAAAATATTGGTACGGTGGAAGATGATTGATTTGTTTGTCACTTTTTTTTCTGTGCACACAAATTAAGAAAGAAAACAACCATCCAGCGCCTCGACTCCTTTATGTGAATGAATCTGACTATTTGTCTAAACTACAGATCTAAACCGTACATCAGATCAAATTGTATAGATCAATAGTCTATATTAATGTTAACAAATATTTGAGCCCTTTCCGTAAAGAAGTCACTTAACTTTGTTTTGGATGCGTTTATAAGCATTATCGTAGAATTATAGATACATTCAACAATATATTTTTAATTAACTACATCAAACGATGTTTTATAAAGCTGCTTAAAGTTCAAACATAAAGTAGCACCCAAAAACTTTTGAAACTCATTTCCTTTACGAACTTGTTGCCTGTCGAGATTTTATTCCTTTTCTTTTGGACTGTTCTGTTCTTCTGTGATCTTTCATTCTTTTGGTCCAGCAACTTCTGAGGGATATTTGATATCGAATTTTAAACGTGCTTGTTGATTTTGAAGATTTTGGTATACAATTACAGCAAATCATTACTCGTACAACGATAGATTCGATTTGATTTCTTGTTCCCCGTCATGTGCAAAAACATGCTATCTCAGAGATACATACAGATAAAATTTACTTAATAAAAAAAAAAATCGGTTCTTTATTTGCAATCTATATATTTATTAGAAATTGAGAATTTTAACAGTGGCATAAAACAAATTTTCTCTTCTATTTGTCGAACCTGTATATAATTCCATTCTTAAAAAGATATTATCATAATACCATGTCATTGGCTTAAAAGGAATTGTTTTAATTATTTAATTTGATTGACAGTATAAAAAGTATTGAAAGATTATTAGATCAAAAACTAAGGTTGTGACCTAATATTATTCAAACAATACTCGATGCCATTAATAAAAAGGGGACATAGTGCAATGGCTTCTAATGTTATGAATGGGACAACTGTCCCATTTGCTAAACTATTAGTACAGAAAAAATAACCAAGTAAAATCAACTAAATAGTATACGCATTGACTTCGATGTCAACACATTCCAATTCGTTAGTTTGCCATTAGAAAAAATGTTCCAAAGCAACAACTACTTGATCACCCTATTTTTTATTTTATATGTTATGAAAGGGTATTCTGCAGTGGGATTGTGTGATTTCTTTTTAATTTAAAATTTATTTGACTAATTAAATCTGCTCCTTGTTCTTTTTAACATCTCTTTGAAACTTTCGGTGCTGCCAGTTGCTCAATCCTATTATATATATTGCATTATTTTTTTTTCAGTGGAAACTATCTTTTGGATAGCTCACTAAAATATTGCACTCAAGCTATATTTTGTTTTAGAATTTTGTGTCAGGCTGTCAGCCAATTGGTCTATCAAAATTCCGAACCCAGAATCACATTAATTTTCATGTCATTTTAAATTATTTGATTGGAACTTGAATTGATGGCTTGGAAGTTAAAGCATAAAAAAAAAAAAACGACACTGCAATGATAAGGAGTGGAGGACAATATTGACTGATATTAAATATTCCTTTCGGTTGCAATAAAATAAACAGTTTGCAAACTGATAGATGAGGAGTGAAGTACATTTTCTATAGGCCAATTCTTTTATTTGTAGTTCGAAAACAAAATTCTAAGTTTTGACCTATTGTATATGCAAAAGTGACGCAGGAAATCTTTTAACGTCGAACAAGGTGCATTGTGCATAATTGTAGTTTGGTTTTTTTTTTTCCCCCTTATGGCTCCGTTTGGATAGGTGTGGGAAGAAGGGAAGAAGAGAAAAAATGAGAAAAAGTATTGGAAAACGTGTAACTTTGTGAAGAGTTTAGATTGTTTATAATTTTTTTTCTTTCTTCTTCCTTCTTCCTCCTTCTTCTCTCATCCAAACAAAGGCTATAGTATCATATTAACAAGAAACCACTACATTATTTGGGGCAACAAGATGGGAATAACGTTATTTATTTATTTATTTTAGGGGTGTGTTTGGATGATCCGAGAATAGGGAATAGGAATAAGAAATTTCGATTTGCGTGCTTATTCTTATTCTTGTGCAACCCAAACAACACAAGAATAAGAAATTTGGGCCCTTATTCCTATACTAACAAAACCATGGTATAAGAATAAGGAATAAGAATAAGCACGCAAACCGAAATTCCTTATTCTTATTCTCTATTTCCGGCTCATCCAAACACACCTAGATTAACAAGGAATAGCGTTATTTGCAAATAGCAAGACAGGAATACTGGCGCAGGATTCCGTCAATCTGTGAGCCTTTTGAGAAGCTTCTTCCAATTGAAATTCGCAATCTACCCCTGGAGCTGGGAGGGACAAAAGCGCGTGAGCACGGCGTGGTATGTTGGGTTAGGAAAAGAGCAGGAATGAAAGAGACAGGTGTCCGCGGTGCATGGGTGCACGCGCACCTTGTATTTTCATCCGGTCTAGGTCAAGTCGGAGTTCAGATCTGGTGCCGCGCGGCACACCGTGTAGCGCGGCATCGCAGCCGTCTGATCAAGATCCAATGGACAAGGGAGCCCCGTGCATGTAACCTAGATTGATAGGTCCGTAAAAAATGAACCGTCCGATCAAGATCAGACGGCTCGTACGCGCGCTACACGGTGTCCCGCGCTACACGGGATTCGGGTCCGTCAAGTCGTACCCTTTGCGCGGGACCGAATCAAGCGAAGATCTGGAGCGACGGAAGAGTTGTCGTTTGTGGGCCCGCCTGTTCAGACACGGGCCGTTGTGTTTGTGTGATTGTGTCCCTTGTTGGGTCCATGATCGATCAACTCTCAATCACCGATTTTATTCAGAAAACTTATAGAGTGACTGATTACTGATCAAATATTCGAACCAATCTGTGGGTTGGCTGGGGATTGATTGCAAGTTGTAACGGGATGTGTGGATTTTATGGGGCTTTCGTTTCGGATATGCTTTGGTCCAGCTGGCAAATGGGACACCGGACACCTGAATTTCGGCGTGTTGTATCTTGTATGTCTATGTAGCGCGTGATAGTGTGGAAAAAAATATTATAGTTTATTTTTTCTGATTTTAAATAATTCTAATTTTATTTCAAATCATTAAGATCATACAAATTTAAAATATATCCTTAGAATATAATCTAACATAAGATAAACTATTTATTTTTTTTCCGTATTAGAAATGTTTTTTTTTTATTTTGTGCAAATAAAATGCATTTGCAACTCATTTTGAACCATTCTTTATCATTTGAAGTAAATCTATCTTACGAATTGCACAATAAGGAATCCACTGTCCATTTTCATTATTATTTTTAAGTTTAACCCGAGGCACTTTAAAATGGAAAAGTTCGGAAATTGATTATTTTTGCAGTTTTGTCATCCATGTCGTCACTAAATATAAAGTGAACATATACAGCGAATAAAAGTGAACATATATGCGATCTAAATGAACACATACAAACAAATAAGTTCAATAAAAATAAGTTGATATGCATGTAAAATTCTGAACAAATGATAACAACACTTATTTGTTTGTAAGTGTTCACTTAGATGGTTTATATATTCACCTTTATTTGTTGTATATATTCACTTTATATTTAACGATGGCAGAACTGCAGATGACAATTATCATTCTTGGAAAAGTTCAAAGTGAAGCTAGTCGCCTAGTCACTAGTCAGTGGCTTCCTGGGCTTTAGCCTCTAATCGGCGCACAACTAGGGATGAAAACGGGGCGGATACGGAGCGGATAGTGGTCATACCAAATCCGTATCCATATTTTTTTTCGGATTCGAATACGGATACGGATATGTTCGGATACGGATACGGCGCGGATGTTAAACGGATATGAATACGGTTCGGATATTGTCGGATTTGGATACGAATACGGATATATTTTGTCGGATACGGATAATATTTTGCTCAATTTATTTTATTAAACAAAAGACAATATTCAAACTGAAGAGTGTAATGTTTATTTTTTTATGACTACTATAGAATTAACTCAAAAAAATATAAAAAGACAACCACAAAAAACATCTTATTTGCACATATTGAGACATCACAAAAAGCAAACTTTAATCAAGTTTATAGAAAAATTAACATCATCTTATAGTAAAAAAAAATAATCGTCAATTATGATGCTATATATATATAATTGAAATAGTTATACCTATATGTCAATTATGATGTTATTTTAAAAAAAGTGTTCATTACCATATACAAAACGGTTATACCGTTTTGTATAGAAATACGGATACGGATAAATATCCGTATCCGCATCCATATCCGCACTAATATTGCTTCCCATATCCGTATCCATATCCGTTTAAAAAAATCCGAATCCGCAGAACGGATACGGATAGTATTATCCGAATCCGCTATTTTACGGATATGGATACAGTTCGGAACGAAAATTATCCGTCCCGTTTTCACCCCTACGCACAACATTACAAATTACACTCTGTCTACTCTCTGGGAGCATTTGGATCGTTGGAAGAAAGAAGAAGAAGAAGGAAGAAGAAGAAAAAAAATTATAAACAATCCAAACTCTTTATAAAGTTACACACTTCCCAATACTTCTTCCCACTTCTTCCCTTTTTCCCTTATTTCCTTCTTCCCACACCTATCCAAACGCACCCTCTACTCTCTTATTGAGTTTTTCTGGGCTTCTAAGATAACACTCTAAAAAGCCTTCAACGACATTTGCAATTAATTCATGGCTCAGAGATGTAGAAACACTTGGTCTTGGGCCAGCAGAAAACCTCTGGACTGAGGTGGGAATTTGACGAATTTTTTATTCCTAAGCATAAATTTATTATAAACAATCCAAATTCTTCACAAAGTTACGCACTTCCCAATAAATTTATGCCTAGGAATTAAAAATTTTCCAAATTCCTAAGCGATCCAAACAGCCTTATAAGACGCTTGTCATAAACTTCATATTACCAGAGAGACCCGTTCTACTAAAATAGTAATACTAATGGCCCACATGTCAGCATCGACATTCATAACGTATTCGACTACTCTCAAAGGATGAGAAGATTTAATTTGTACACCGCTGGGGTTTGTGGACCCGTAGCAGCGAGTTCATTTGGGAATTTGAAAATCATTATGTCGACTCTGCTCCTTCCAATTCCAATTTTCTAAAACCTCTTGTCACTGCACCTCTCTCTCTCGCTTGTAACCTATCGATTTTGACTATTTCATAGCGAAGGTATTGTCCCGTGACTCATCCTCTTTTCCATTTGTGCTTATTTTATCTTTTATTTGTGATTATTTGACTTCATCGGATGTCATTTGCGCTTTGATCAGCTTGTTTAAAGTATAACTAGGTCGGTTTAAATACTAGTGATATCGATTTTTAATCTGTTGTAACGTTTGGATGCGTTGGAAATTTGAAGAATTTCCAATTCCTAGGCATAAATTTATGGCAAAATCGGATATAAACCCCTCTGATCTGACTGAAACAAGATGAAGGCAAGACTAGTAGCAAGAAAGAGAGGCTGAGATTGATTCTCTTTGTTTAATGAAAGACAATTACCTAGTTAATTATCAAAATTAATAGGAATTATTGATTCTGATATGGTAAATTAACCTTTACAATTTGAAAACACAAAATCAAATACTGATCTCAAATTCCTCGAATATAATTCATAATTTTCGATCAGTACCTTGAAGTATCGAGAATTCATGACAAATTTGCCGCTAGACACCAAAAAAAGCTTCAAATCTGATCTGATTGAGAGTTAAACACAACAAAAGCACAAATCAAACAGATGAATTGAAAATCCTAAAAGAATTAAAGTTTTTAGCGATAAACTAACAGTGAATGAAACTCAGATTGCTTCGATCTGTACCTTGAAGGCACGATTCACACAAATTTTGATCTAATATGATTGAAAAATGCTGAAGGCAAGAAAGCTAGAGAGAATTCGAACCTCATATCGCCATCGAAGAGAGAGAAGAAATCGTCACGAAGAGAGAGACAAATTTGCTGATTATGACGGAGAGGTGATTGGAAAATGGAAATAACTGTTAGGCTCGTGCTTGTCACGTGATCAAAAATTTTAATGGGCCTCCAGCGATGCCAGCCCGTGGGATGTCAAGGATGGCTGAAAGTTAGGATGGTAAGTAGTATTTCTGCTGAATAATTGCTCTGAATTTAAACAGCCCAGTTTGGCCCAAATAGAAGTGCTGAATAATTGCTCTGAATTTTAACAGCCCAGTTTGGCCCAAATAGAAGTGCTGATCCTCCTGACAAAGAATAATTCTTCTCTAATGCTACCACAATGCATATTTTAGTTGGAAATTTAAGTGTTCATTTTTTCAGAGTTGCCCTTTTTTGTTTTTTCTATGTATTGAATTTTAACTAAGTAAAACTAACCGAAGTGTAAAGTTCCATTACCCTTTTTCTTATTTTATTATTAATAGCACCTCATAAATTTTGCCAGTGAAAGTTCAATTATCTGAAATAGATAGTTTAGTCGTGTAGTTAAGAATTAAAATTAATATACTGATACCGGTACTGTTATGGTATAGTACCAGCGTTCCCAATTTCACAATTACACCTAACCTAGTATCAGTGTAAAATCAATGCCCTTTTTTCTATTTAGCATCACAAATTCACAATTATATTAGTGAAAGTTCAATTATGTAAAATAGATAGTTTAGTCATTTAGTTGAGAACTAAAACGAATATACTCATATTGGTACTGTTAAGGTATAGTGCCAGCATTCCCAATTTTGCAATTATACCTAATCTAGTATCCTCATGTCTCTATCGATGCTTGGATTGCTATCAGAAATATTCTTTTTTAGAACCAATTCATCTTTATTTGTTTAAAAATTGTGCGATTAAATTGTGGTAAATAAAAGCAGAAGAAAACAAATTGCGTCTACCCATCATCAGCACTGATCTAATTGCATGTGATTATGTTAGGGAGTTAGCTCTTTCCGGTGATATGTTATAAAATAATATGCCTAGCTCAGCAAACTTGTTCTAATATTTGAACATTTTCAGATATGAAGCAACTTCAACAAGGAAGAGCAGGAGTCTGACAAAGGAGCTTGTGATTTCTTTATTTGCTTGTCTGTTTGGTGCTTCTTTATACTCATTTTTTTGTTTCTTTCTTTTCAGCTTGTATCATATTTTCAGATACTACTGCTTATACTCCTACAGATCTCACAATCAGTAGATATACACAAAAAAAGATAAAGTAATATCGCCCATGAACCCTCTCCTTTCTCCATTTTCTTAGAAGGAGAGCAATGCAGATAGCAATTAAGGCATGGTTGAAAAGGATGGAGCTGTAATGAGATAGCTTCATGCTTTGGAATGTATATGGATGATTTGTGACATACGTTGATACAAGGGGCATTTATGGTCTTTCTTATATTACCTATGTCATCTGATATATTATTAAGTTGCCCAGGTTTACCAATGCTAGTGATGCTTTTTTGAATCTGAAACATATTTTTATTGTTTATTAGTCAGACAGTAAGCGTCATCAGTTTATTAACTTATGGGAAATTTTTGTGACTTATACTGGTTATGCATTACTAGCATGGATAATCTCTCTAATTAATATATTCGATTGTCACAGGGTTTTGGATCTCTTTTTCTGCTGCTTGAAAGCAGTGTTTGTCTGACATCTAATGTTATGAGTCACACCTTTCGTCCTAGAGATATTTAAACTTGTTAGTTAGATACGTGTTACACTAGAGGCGAGAGGTCAGAGCAACATGGTGATTCTCTCGATCCACTTGAGGAGTGTCAGGCGATTGAACCTCTGAGCATTGAATCAGTGATTTGATCCTTTGATTGAACCGCCAGCATGGCAGCATGTTTGATATATTATGTCAGACGGCTCAATTTTTAAGTAGCAAACTGATAGTGGGCAGGAATTAAATAAATCCTTCACTTTTAATGCATTAAAAAGAAGATATTTTTTGTTTGTTAATTTTTTTACTTATTTCACTAGAGTCTAGTTTCGATGCAGTAAAGTGATTTAACTCCATTTTATTTAACTTCACTTGCCAAAGTCCAAACATGCCGGACTCCGGGACCTTAAAATATTCTGCAATTGTTGCTCCAACAGTCCAATTCAAGCACCAAAAAGGAGTGAAAGCAACTGCAATTTGCATATACAAAAACACCCTTATGAACAAAACGGGCCAGATTTAGCTCGGTCCTTTGACTAAATAAAAAGATCATCATATTTCATGGCTAACTCTCCAAGAAATGAAAAAGGGGCGAACTTGCTTTAGAACTTCATTAAAGCTGCCAATCAATGAGAGTGTATCCCTGCTTGTCCAATATCTCGTTTGTTTGAGAAAAATGCCTGACAAGATCACATCAATTTTAGTAAGTACAACAAATTTGTACAAGAGAAACAAAATCTTAAATCGGCTATTGCATTCTTCACTTGTTGTCTTTATCTGAATCTTCATTCATGAATCAATTTAAGCTTTAGTCAAGAAGTACACCAAACATAAATGGGTTTCGTTTCTAAATTGAAAAGAGACAAACATAGGAAAAAGGACATACTTGCATTCAAAGAAGCCCCTGTTGGCAGAGAGGCCGGATGGATGAGCAGCCCTGAGAATGTGATGCTTTGACCCATCAATTAATCTGAAACAACAACAGTCATTTTTAAGCAGACTTAAAATATGATGGCTCCAAAACCCAAGTATAAACTGGTCTTATGCAAATACCTGGTCTTGGCCTGGGCAGAGTTTCCCCAAAGAAGAAAAACAACCCCTGATTTCTCCCTTGATATTGCTTGGATGACAGCATCAGTAAATTGCTCCCATCCTTTCTTCGCATGAGAGTTAGCCTGGTGGTGCCGTACTAAACAAAAGTACAAAGAAAAACATAAACAAAAATGAATAGTGCACTTTTGAAAAAAAAAAAGTTTGAATAGTTGAGTCCTAGTAAAGAAAGAGTACCAGTTAGAACAGTATTGAGCAGAAGGACACCCTGCATTGAAACAGCTTAGTCAGAAGAACCAAATAATCAACTAAAAGTTCTAATTAAATAAACCCAGCATAGATATAAAAGGAATTAAGCCCCGATTTCACAACAAAAAAAGTAATGCACCCCCTCCTCAGTATACTCCATATATATAGAGAGAGGGAGAATTTACCTGTATGGCCCATCTCTCAAGATTCCCATGTGATGGTATTTTACAACCGACATCACTCTCAAGCTCCTTAAATATGTTTACAAGGCTTGATGGTATCTTGATTCCTTCTGGTACCGAGAAAGATAGCCCCATTGCTTGGCCAGGCCCATGATATGGATCCTAATTAATCAGGGAAGGTAAATACGGAGTCTATTATTAGCAATATTTTGTTTCCAAGGGAAACACATATCCATCAATGCTGGCTGCTACTTACAAGTCACTGGTATATGCAGATTTTGATAAAGCTTTATTCTGGTATGTTTGAAAAATTTTACATAAGCACCACCAAATTTTTTTTTCTAGAAGCCTAAACTGGAGTAAAAATTCCCTAAAAAACATGAATTAAATTCTGCAAACCAATAGAGAAAAACACCTTTTCATTGCACAAGACTCCATTCAGAGCATATCTTGATCGTGATTTTGTTTTACTAATATATATATATATATATATATATATATATATATATATATATATATATATATTTTGAAACAGTTAATTATGGTAAATGAAATGTCACCACTGCATTAGTGCACCTACCTAATTTGAATACCAGATTAGCAAATTCAATAATTGGGAGGTTCAAAATAATTAAAAGAATTACCTGTCCAATTATTACAGCCTTGACTTGATCGAACGGTGTCGAGTGGAGTGCATTAAATATGAGCTGGGGAGGAGGGTAAATGGGTACACTCCCCCTCATTTCCTGCTCCACAAATTTACAAAGGCTCTGTGCATATGGTTTCTTTAGCTCACCAGGTAAGACTTTGAGCCATGAATCCTCCACCAGCAGCTCCTCCAACTTCACATATCTACTTCCAGTACCTACATTTTTGCCAAAAAGAACTTCTTACTAAATTATTTCCATATCGGTCCAGTCTTTTAGTTAACCTGTTAAACTGAGTAAGTACGTTTTGTGATAATTATTTTTATCAAAGGGATTAAAATAATGACATGAGTTGCAAAACAAAAAATACATAAAAAAGATTGTAAAATGTGAGCTGGCCTGATACCAGTTCAGTTCAGTACCTTTAGCTTTCTCAATCTGATCAGCACAGAGCTTGAGGTTCCTCTTAGACCTAGCAATGGCCTTGTTGAACTCCATCCTTCTTTTCTGCTCCAGCGTGGTTGCGACCTCGGGAGACTCCGGCGAGGCATCTCCGCCGGAGGAGGCGCCGGCGCCGGAGACTGATACGGCAGAAATGGAGTATTTAGGGGTCAGTCCGTCCATGGAGGCCGAACGTATGCGCTTCGTCGGGCGCATCATCTCCATTAGGGTTTTGGAAGCTGCTGCCATTTTTGCGCTTTAATCCCTCTCGTTTCTAATTTTTAGGTCTTTAATGGAGTTTTTTTTTTTTGCAAAGTGGTTTTGTGTAGAAGTGGATACTTGAAGGGTTTTTACTTATTTATAGAGACGAATTAGACGTGAGGGGGGGCCCACTGAATTTTTTTGGCGGGAAGGGCGATTGTGGAGTCTCAGTACTGAGACCTGACTCTGAGGATTTATTTTGTCAAATTCTTCTGTGGAGTTCGATGTGCATTATTAAGGCGCCGTTTGGATGATGTGGGAATAAGGGGTGCGTTTGGATAGGTGTGGAAAGAAGGGAAGAAGGAAAGAATTGAAAAGAAGTATTGGAAAGTGTGTAACTTTGTGAAGAGTTTGGATTGTTTATAATTTTTTTTCTTCTTCTTTCTTCTTCTTCTTCTTCTTTCTTCCAACGATCCAAACGCACCCAAGAAGAATAAGGAAATAAGTAGAAAAAAAATATTGGAAAGTGTGTAACTTTGTGAAAAATTTAAATTGCTTATAATAAATTTACTCTTTTATTCTCTTATTCCCTAATTCCTAGGGTTCATCCAAACAGAGTCTTCTTTTTCTTTTCTATATCCCCCTTCTTTAATCTGAAACAAACTGAAAATTGAAATAAGCTGATAATAATATTATTACATAATAGAAAAATAATGAATAAAAAATGTTCTTTTAATATCTATCATTTAGTTATGTAAGAACTCCTTTGTGTAGTAGCACCGGATAGGATGCTGAAGAATATTATTTCATTTTTATTTTACGAAGGGTATAAATTCATTCATCGCTTTAAAATGTGAATAATACCCTAAAAAAATGGTAATATTAATGTAAAACAGAAAAGAGTTTCGTAAATTTTTATAAATAATAAATTATCTATATTATTCTATAAATCTAGAAAAAGTATTTTAAAAATAATCCAAATATAAGTATTTTTCAAACAGCTGGAAACGGAAGGCACAATGAATTAATGATCACGCACAGTCTGACTGCAAAACTTGCAAGCAGTGGATCCAACGTGTTTTCTGTCCCGGCTGCAGAGAAAAAGTCAAGCCAATAGCCAAGAATGGCTTCCTCCAGACGCAAAAAAAAAAAAAAAAAAGAGAGAGAGAGAGAATGGCTTCCTGCGAAAGGATGCACAGCCTTTGTATACGGAACTCTGAACCGGTCATGTAGCGAGCTAGAAGCCTAAACAACAATTCCTAGAATATTGAAGTAGCACCTAACAACTAAGAAGAAAAAAACTCAAAAAAAGATAAATTATGATGTCTAAACTCTAGTGAATTTTTGTACCTGCATAACAGCTTTCCATTATTTTTTTTCTTCGAAAAATTCCAATCAAAATATTTATTTATATTTTATATTCATATTTTCTTTCATTTCTATCAAACTTCTGACGTGAATTTGAGCATGTATATTTTCCATCTGTACTGATATATATGCGTATACTGAATCAAAGCCATTAATTTGTACTGATATCTTCCTACGTACGAATCCTAAATCAGATGGCTTAATTATATCCTATAATATCTACAATTTCGTGGTGACATCTTTGTCAAAACCTGTTGGTAAACCTGTTTAAGTATCTTCTTTGTTTCCCGACTGTTTAAGTATCTTCTTTGTTTCCCAACTGTGGCATGTGACATCTTTGTCAAAACTTGTTGGTAAACCTCTCTTCTAACGAAATTTTAGGCTCTTAAAGTTGTTTCCTGCTTTTGGTTTTGTTGCACTAATAAGCAGTAATTAATTCTGATTTAACAAACTATATTTTTTTTCAATTTCATTTATCCAAAGTTCCATACTAATTCCAACCCTTGGGTGCGTTTGGATGAGAGAAGAAGAAGAGGAAGAAGGAAGATGGGAAGAAAAAAAAATTATAAACAATCCAAACTCTTCACAAAGTTACACACTTCCCAATACTTCTTTTCACTTCTTCCCTTCTTCTCTTCTTCCCACACCTATCCAAACGCACCCTTAAGTAGAAATCAGGACTATGCAGAGAGAAGCGTATCACATTATTCAGATCACAAGATGTAGAATTTTTATTATCTAAATTAAAAATTGCGACAATGCATAACAATTCTGAGACCAAATCAATAGCAAAGTATAATTACAAATCCTATATACAAGAGATTAAAACTTAAGTTAGCCTAAACTTACATAAACTGTCCGTCAAATCATCATTACCTTGCTCTTATATATCTGAGCTCACAACTGGTAATTCAATTTCCCACACATACAGACTTAACTTTTCTATTATCTAGACAGATGCAATTGAGCCTGAAGCCTGGAAATCCGGAATCAGTACAGTTCTAATGCCATTTTTTGCCCCAAAAATGAGAACACGAATAACATCATGCAGAAATCCTAACCCAAGAGAAATCCAGAAAACATCACAGCAAAAAATCCAAAAGCTGATGCCATTTTATTGAAGTCCCTAATCTTAACTATTGTACCGCTATGTGCAGGCTGAGAAGGTGGACTGAGAGGAGGCGGTGGGCTTAGGGCCTTGTCAGAAGGGGACCCACTCGGACTGATGTCGTCGGGTAGGTCGACCACCTTGATAATCATCTTCTGACCGAGGTCGCAGTGGCCTTCCTCGCCGCTGATGAAGTAGAACAGCCCCGGTCGGTCCAGTTCGTAATGGGTGTTGCCATTGTTGGAAAAGAAAATTGGGTGTGTGGAGTTGCAATTGTTGTAGTCTTCTTCTACTACAACCATCACTGAGTCATTCTTGTACTTGAAGTCTGTGAATTAAAAAGTTTCACAAAGATTGTTAATCAAGCAGTGGAATATATTTAATTAATTATTTTTTTACAAAAGGCGAACTAAACCTTTCTTTGGAATGATGACAATTTATGAAAAGTAAAAGCAAAATATTTGGAATTGCCATTATATGAAAGTTGTTTTTTCCCCCTAAACCGGAAGAGTTTTATTGTCAGAGTAGACTCTGCCTTTTATTTTTTTTTCTTGTAATAAAAATTCTTATTATACTGACTGACCCTAAAAAAAAAATTTCTTTTTTTATTAGTTTCTTCATGAAAGTTTATAACTTGTCTACAGATAGATAATGCAACTATAATCTAGAAAAAATCAATTTTGAAAAAAAATTCTCAAGGATTTATATATTCGATGGTTGAAACAAGAATTCAATTGCACGAAACAAATGGCTGTTCACTGAACTGAAATCAATTCATCACTGTTCTTCTTATATGAATTCAAATTTTTTTTTTCATCATATAAGAAGAAGTCTGAGAAAATGAATGACGAAATTTTACCAATTAAGAAAAAATTGAAAAAAAAATTAACACGGATCCCAACGGTATATTAAAGACAATTGTAATAATTTAATAAAGAGAGAGAGTATTACGAATGGAATCGCCAACTTTAAAGCGATTGAGAGAGGCCCAGTGGTTATACACATCATCAGTTCTGTCACGTGGCACGACCCACCCCGTTTCTCCTCCAACCTCAACAACGTTCGCATGCGCAATTGCAAACCATACGACCATTAACGAAACAAAAGTTAGATTGGCCAAGCCATACGCAGCCATTGCGACAATGTTGATTTCAAATTTCGGTTTGTCTTTTCGTTGAACGAATGCAATTTGAAAGGAGGAGTTTGTATTTTGATTTGGGAAAGGATACAACTGTACGAGGGTTTGAATTTATATACGCACCGTTTACGTGGAAATCCGTTTGATTTGTGCGCAGTTCTAGACTTCTACGGTTGGTTTTAGTTTGTAGACCTGGTGTAAGGCCGAGAAGTCCTTTGGGCTAATTGGGAAATTGAAAATAATAAACTATATACAATATTTGAGAATGCAAATTTACAAAATTTGAATAAAAGAAGTCTTTGAAGGTTTGACTATGATTTTGAATTTAGCCGTTTCAAAATATTGAAATCCCGATCAAAAGATCATTCATAGTTTGATTTTTTTTTTAATTCTAAGTTTGTATTGATTTTGTTTTTTCAAGTGCTAATTCTAAATTATTGTTCCTAAATATAAAAGTTTTCGATTTTTAAATTTAATTATTTTATTTTTCTAGTGATAATCCTAAAGTATTGTTCATACATAAAAATTTTCCGATTTTATAAAATTTATTATTTTTCTACTTTTCTAGTGATAATTCTAAAACACTGTTCCTAAATAATTTTTCGATAATACTTAGGAGAAATATTTTTTACGATAGCACGTCCGAAGCCACAGAGAGTTAGAGAACATGGCAATAAAATCTTCTTGTGGAAATAAATTCGAAAGTACCTAAGAATTTGTTGAGACATTTGAAATAATTTCAGAAGTGCCCCTTCTGAAACAAATCTATTTATTACACTAATTAAGTTTTTGGTAGTTGGTGTTTACCGTCCAACCATCCACGTACTTCAAATAGGTCTTTATGGATCCAGCGACTGGCCCAATCTATATATATTTCTCTGAACCTCTCTCAATCCAAACCTAGTCGAATCGTTGCCATACCTTTCATGAATCGCTGCCATACGATTGCACTCGAGAGAGACGAAGAGAAGGAGAGCGAGACGAAGGAGAAACAGTAATTGAGATAACGAGAAGCTATGATAAATCAAGGAAAAAACAAAGCATGTCAGACGAACCAGAGAGGCGGTTGAAGAAGGCTATGGATAAGCTGTACCACTTCCCCAGTTCCAAAACCTCTGCATCTAGATATTTCTCTTTGGAATTGATTCACCGATTTATAGATTTTTCTTTTTAGACGGTATGAAATCAGGATTGATTGATTTTTTTTTTTGTTTGGTGGTTGAATTCGAACAACTCACATGCTTCTTTGGAATCGTCGAGAAAAGCATAGCTTAGCACCAGATTCGGGATGGAAAAGAGATTTCGGACCCCACATATCAGGGACTTTCGGTTTGTACTGAATTAGACCAAAACTTACAATTTTTGTTGAATTTTGTGAACACTTGTGTGTTGGTTCAGATTTAACTTCGGTTTCCTTGATTTAAATACAAGAACTCGGAGACTTCGTTATTCAATTTCAATTTTTTTAATTTGTTTGAATCTGATCTAGATATACTAATTAATTGTTTAGTTTTCCTAATGGATTAGTTAGTCATCATATATGGTTAGTATCTCTAAGGGATCATCTTGTTTCATTATGTATTTTTTAAAAATTCGCATGACCTGAAAGGAATAAATACTTAATTAGTAATTAGTCTTAATTGTATTTTGTTTTGTTTGTAGAAATTACAGGGGGAGAAGAGTTGTGCGGAAGGAATCAAAGAATGAGTTGATGAATTGTGTTAGCTTGTAGTGGTGAAAACTGTGTAGGATTTGTGTTATTATTAAAGGATGTTATTAGTAATAAAATTGTTCAGTTTGTTGAAATAATGGATATTATTATTCTTAATAAATGAACAGTGTTAACTTCATTCTATCTAATTGAACACATAAGTAATTTTAATTGATCCCTTAACTAGTTTAATTGAACACACAAACTAGAAAATCAAATTTTTGCTGCAACTAACTGAACACGTTAAATTTATCCCTTAACGTGTTTAACTCAGCACAAAAAAAAACTACAAAATCAAATTTCTGCTGCAACGAAGTGAACACATAATTAGTTTAACTCATCATTTGACACATCTAACTGAACATAAAAAATCTCTACATTTGATGATGTCAGCGCACAAAAAAAATTATTGAAAAAATTTTGATGACGTCATCACGTTAAAATGATGACGTCAACACGTTGAAATTTTGGGCATGGCGGTCCAGAAGCCCATTAGAAAGTCTCTGACGAGGGTGGATAGTTTATATCATCCGAAAAAATTAAAACTGATGTTACTGTTCACTCGAATTACGATAATAACAGTTAAAAATTCGAAATTTTAAAAATAACGTCGCTGGATCGTCATCCGGATTGACAAAATCACAAAACCCTTGGATCGTCATCTGGGATGACGACCCAAGCTTGGATCGGCATCCCAATTGACGATCCAAGGTTGGATCGTTAATTGGATTGCCGATCCAATTCAATTCCAACTTCTTTTGTAATTTACAATTATATAAATTGGATCGTTAATTGGATTGCCGATCCAATTCAATTCCAATTTCTTTTCTAATTTGCAATTTTATATGTTCCGTTTCCAAGCTTGTAATTTTCTCTTTCTTTTTATTTGCAATTTTACCTTTAGTCCTCAACTTTTTTATTATTGAAAAACATATAATTAGTTATTAGTAATTAAAGATAATTGAAATTTCTATAATGAAATATAAGTAATTAAGTATATAATTAAATACATATTATTGTATATAATTAAAATATATGATACATATTATTATATGTATATTTATTTATATGATACATATTATTTTTACGTATATTTTTTTATACATTTAAAAAAAATTATATATTAATATCTATATTAATTGTATAACAAAATTTTTTTATTGGACTATTTTGTAAAAATAATAATTTTAGGGCCATCGACGAATAAATTCAACAAAAATATATTCAATTTTTCGCCGATGAAACTAAAAATTATTATTTTTACAATACAGTCCAATAAATTTTTTATACATTAAATGTAAATAAAAATATATAAAATATTTTTAAAGTATAAATTAATATACATATAAATATATAAAAGATTTTTTATATACATTAAATATATAAGAATATACACTAAAATTATTATTTTTACAAAATAGTCCAATATTTTTTTTATACATTAAATATACATATACATATATAAATGTTAATAAATATACACATAAATATATAAAATAATTATATACATTAAATATACATACAAATATTTATGTATAAAATTAAATACGGATGAAAGTATTACGCATGTCGTGATATAAATTATATTTAATTTTATACATTTATATTATATTTATAATTATATATATTTGTATGTATATTTAATGTATATAATTTTTTGTATTTTTATATGTATATTAATTTATACACTAAAAATTTTTTATATATTTTTATTTACATTTAATGTATAATAAAAAATTTTGTTAGACTATATTGTAAAAGTAATAATTTTAGGGTCATGGGCGAAAAATTGAATATATTTTTGTTGAATTTATTCGCCGATGACCCTAAAATTATTATTTTTACAAAATAGTCCAATAAAAAAACTTTGTTATACATTAAATGGATATATTAATATATAAAAATTTTTAATGTACAAATAAATATACATAAAAATATATGTACATTTTATGTACATATAATAATATGTATCATATATTTTATGTACACATATACAATATTATGTATTTAACATAAATAATTTAATTATATACTTAATTACTTATATTTCATTATAGAAGTTTCAATTATATTTAATTACTAATCACTAATTATATGTTTTATAATAATAAAAAATTTGAGGACTTAAATGTAAAATTGCAAATAAAAAATGGAAAAATTACAAGCTTGGAAACAGAACATATAAAGATTTAATTGCGAATTACAAAAGAAGTTGGAAATAGAATTGGATCGGCAATCCAATTAACGATCCAATTTATATAATTGCAAATTACAAAAGTTGTTGGAATTGAATTGGATCGGCAATCCAATTAACGATCCAACTTTGGATCGTCAATTGGGATGCCGATCCAAGCTTGGGTCGTCATCCCAGATGACGATCTAAGAGTTTTGTGATTTCGTCAATCCGGATGAAGATCCAGCGACGTTATTTTTAAAATTTTAAATTTTTAACTGTTATTATCGAAATTCGAGTGAACAATAACGTCAGTTTTAATTTTTTCGGTTATATCATTTCCGTTTGTTGCTGGGTAGACTTCACCAGTTTTGGGCTAAGAGTTGTAATGGGCTGACTTAACACTATTTCGAACCCATTGAGTGCTGGATATATCGAAACAAGCACTATGGGCCATGACTTAACACTGAACTTTTTTTTGGAAATTGATTACTGTCATCTGCAGTTTTGTCATTTCTGCCATCGCTAAATATAAAGTGAACATATAGACGATCTAAGTGAACACATACAAACAAATAAGTTCAATGAAAATAATTTGAATATGCATGTAAACTTCTGAACAAGTGACGATAAAACTTATTTGTTTGTAAGTGTTCACTTAAATCGTCTATATGTTCACCTTATTTGCTGTATATGTTCACTTTGTATATAGCGATGGCTGGGATGGTATATTTGCCGATGACACTTATAATTCCTGCTTTTTTTTTTTGTGATGCATCGACTTGATATTTTTTCTAAAGAAATAAATCAAATACTGAGAACGAATTAATGGGGGGAAAAAAAAATCAAAATTAAGCATGATGTATCCACAAATAAAGTACCATCATGAGTAGGTTCCTTGGGCATATATACAATTTCTTTCCTCGCTGAACACGTCCTTTGTTTTATTCCTCCTGTGATCTGATCATGGTTATAGGATGCGAATTGAGAACGAAAACCGTACGGTAAGGTACAACCTTTTCTAAATTTCTCTTCCTTAGTTTCCACTCAAATACTCAATGTATTCACACTATTTGCATGGGAAATGGAATAGTGTGTACTCAACCTCACTTCACACCATCTTACTTGTCTTTTTCTTCCCAATTTAGTTGATAATTTTAGGTCCTTGTCGTTTCAAGTTAGGTGTTTGTGACTTCAATTGCACCAGACATACTGAATGGCATGTTTATTTTTTATCCCCTTTAGCCAATGCGTGTACTTAATGGGAAAATGCATCTCTAAACAGGTTTAGCTTAAACAAGGAGGGCAGAAATTGTTTGTTTGCTATAATATTTTTTAGGTTTTGAAGTAACGCAATTCTGTTACATGGACTTCTCATTTTTGCACGACAACTTACGAATTTATATTATGCGAATTACTTTGTTATAATTTTTTAGAATGTTATACCGTAAAGCAACAAAATTTTGTTACATGAACTTCTTTGTTTTTTTTTTAATTATGAGGTAGGGTCAAGGCTCCATCTCATTTCAAATTTAAATATTAAAATTTTTTTGACCGAATTTAGAAATTGAAGATGTAAAGATGTGTTTATTTTATGAGGAAGTACCATCACTTTTTTTGGCCACAAAATATCATATTATTTTATTAATATTTAAAAAATAAAAAAATTCAAACATCAAAACCAAAGTAATGGTCTCGTATAACGAGCCATATATTTTCATATAAGTTTATAAAATTTAGAGTTCATTTGTTACTCAATCAAGAGTCCAACAAATGAACGATTATTGTTAATAATGACATATTCATTTTAAAATGTTTATATTTCAACATCTTGATTGAGAATCAAATGAATTCCGAATTTTATAAAATTTGTATAAATATACATTGCATGTAAAATTCAACAACATAAACAGTTTAGATTTGTCATTTGAATTTCTAAATTTTAAAGAATTAATAAAATAGAATTGTGACATTTTGTAACATCAAATTTTGGTGGGACTTAGAATCTACACTTATTTTATTCATTGAAGTAGATGTTGGTTCAAGCAAGACTGCAAGAGTATAGTTAAACTTAGAAATTATCGGAAAAACTTTTGATTAGAATTTCATATTGCCGTTGGCATTTTAATGGTGCGGAGAGGATTGGATCTACTTTATATATATATATATATATATATATATATATATATATTGTTGGTTAAACATTTTCTCTCGATTTGCCGATTTGCAAAACAACACCGAAACCTTTAAACTAACATCTCTTTTTAGTGTTTTATAGCTAAATTTATTGAAGAATGGATTAAAGCAAGTGTGGCACTTAGTTTGGAGCTTCAAGAGATTGCTTTGGTCTAGTTAGAGTCAGTAATTAAGGTTTAATTAAACTCTAAACTAATCTCAATCAATTTGCTGGTAAAATGCTCAGTTTTTCTGTCCAGCGTCATACAACGCCCGTTGCCGTTACACAACGCTGAGTTAATTCGTTTTTAAATTGCAAAATCTCTGACAAGGTTGGAACAGCGTTACACAACGCTCAGTAGCGTTGTGCAACGTTAGTTCATTTGCTTTTAAACCTGTTAAATTCATTATCTCCCTTGTCAGAACGTTGTGCAACGCTACTTAACGTTACACAACGTTGCCGCTCCTATGTTGTGTAACGCTATTCAGCGTTGTACAACGTAGTCATGAAGCAGGCAACTTTGCATTGCTCAGACATCGATCTGCATTGATGCTGCATGCATGCTGCCATGTTCCATGCATCATAGCGTTGTGTAACGCTCTAAAATTCGCTCAGACCTCGCTCAGTTGCTCTGGTCGCGTAGAGCAACGCTGAATAGCGTTGTGCAACGGCGACGTTGTGTGACGCCAGTCAGCGTCGTATGACGTTCTGACAATGTTGTTTGAGTTTGTCAGTTCTGCCTTATTCGTTTTCTTGACTTCGTTGTGCAGCGCTACCAAGCGTTACACAACGCTCTGACAAGTTCCAACGGAACTGTCGAGCTTTTGCTTTGGATTTTGCTGAAGCGTTGTGCAGCGCTATACAGCGTTACACAACGCTCTGACAACTCACAACGTTATTGTCTGTGACCGTTTGATTTTTCAACGGCTATTTGGGCGTTGTACAACGCCATATAGCGTTGTATAACGCCAGAGTCTGTTTTGACTGGTCTTTGGAGCTGTTGGCGCCCTCTATATATATGGGGCCTCTTGGAACTGTTTAGACACTTTTGAAACCCTTGAAACTCCTCCTTTTTGAGCTCCAACCAGTTAAACATTACTCTCTCTTGTGTTTGAGCATTATTTTAGCAAAATCATTGAGATTAGAGTGTGCAAACCAATCCACTAGTGTTCATTGCTAGATTTGTTGAGTGATTTGGTTAGAGCCTCAATCCTTTGAGTGTTTAAGATTGTTTATTCGAGTTAGGCCGATCCGCCTCGAGTGTCCTTGTGACGAGGTGATTCGGTTCGAAGTTGTAGTCCCGTTCGTTGTGGAATTGAACGGAGCGCGCCCATTTCGAGGTTGCGAAACTCCCGGAGACGTACGACTAAGGCTAGCACTTCCTAGCGGGTCGGAACTCCGTAATACATCGCGTGTTCAATTTCTCTCTCTCTTTCTCTCTTTATTCTCTTGCTATTCTTGAATTGCTTGTGCTTTGATTGTTTGTATTAGACCAAGTTTGAATTGAACCAAATATTGACCATACCGGTTTAGAAATTTATTTTTGTGCCTATTCACCCCCCTCTAGGCCTAATTTTAGGGACAACAAAGTGGTATCAGAGCAGGGGTTATCTTTTGACCATCTTGTTAGGTAGATAACCTCGATTCATGGCCTCTAGGGTGATAGAAAAACCGGACAAGTTTGGTTCCACTTGCAAGAACTTCCGTTATTGGAAGAGATGTATGGTTGTATACCTTAACTTGATTGATCTTTGGGAGGTTGTTGATAAGCCATACACACCAATTGTTGATAGTGAAGGAAATGAAACCTATGCCTCTAAGACCATTAGGACCAAGAATGATAATGCCGTGAATGTCTTGTTAAATTCGGTACATGAGTCCATAGCGGCAATTTTTGGTAGCTCTACTAGTGCACATGAAATGTGGGTTTCTCTCTTGAACCGTTATGAGGGAAATTCTCTAATCAAAAGCTCTCGACAATTTGAGTTAGAGTCTAGATTGGATAATTTCCGCATACGGGAAGGTGAATGCATCGAGGAGATGTATACTCGTTTTATACAATTGCTCGATGAATTCACTAACATAGGAGAGACCCTATCTAATAGTCGTGTTATAGGAAGATTGCTTAGGGCTTTGGTGGGAAGACCTCAATTCGACACTCTCATCTCGACTCTTGAGACACAACAAAGGTCCCACAACAACCTCACACCGGAGATCATCTATACTCATTACCGGTGCGTGGAGGAGAAGCTCAAGCAACTTGGAGAGTTGAAGTATGAGCCCAAAGCCGTGGCATTGGCGGCAAGTGACAACAAGGCATCTCCCTCCAAGAACCGCCACAATGACAACCACCAAGGGAGACACCGCCACTCAAGTGACAAGGCCAAAGGCATCATCGATCTTGATGAGGACAAGCAAGGAGCCGTTCTCTCAAAGATGTTTCGAGCTATCATGATCTTTGAGGGAAAGTTCAACAAAGAAAGGCTTGAAAATGACGAAAGGGCTCTTTGCTTCGTGTGCCAAAAAGAAGGTCATACCATGTACTCTTGCTTCAAGCTCTTCCCTCACTTGAAGAAGGACAAGGAAGATGGTGGCAAGAGAAGGGGTGATGGCCGGTTCAAGTCCAAGAAGGGACATTACAAGAGCAAGAAAAAGGGTGAGAGAGCCATGCAAGCCACTTGGGACAACGATTCCGATTCGAGCTCATCCTCTCAATCCGATTCGGAGTCCGAGTGCGACTTTGACAACCTTGCTCTTGTGGCTCAAGTGAATGATGTGGTGATGCCGGTGGATGACGACCTAGATGACTTGGTGAAGGAGGTTTTCAATGAGTTCAACCGAGGCAAAATCTATGTGCATCCTTTGAGCAAAGCTAGCCTTGATGAAGCATCATCCTCTACATCAACTTTCACACAAGCTCCATCGACTATTCAAGAGGAACCATCCACAATTGCCATTGACATGCCTAAGGTCACAAATGAGGTACTTCTAAACTCATTCTTTAGTAGTGATAGCGATTGTGATAGTGAGAATGACTTGAGCTTGAATGATGATGCAAACTTGCAATTTGATAGGTTGAATGATTATCTTGATGAGTCTCTTAAGACTATTGCTAGTCAAAAAGAGCAAATTAGTCTTTTGACGACTAAGGTGCATGATCTTGAGTCTTTGGTGACAAGGTATAAGGGTATGATTGAAAGTTTTGAAAAACCAAGTGTTTGTGAAAAATGTCAAACTCCTTTGAGTGAGACAAATGTTTTGAAAAATGAAAGGGCTTCAAGTTCGTCTAGTGCTTCTCATAGCACCAAGATGAATCTTGATAAAATGTTTGTGGGACAAAAACCCAATGACAAAACGGGTCTTGGCTTCAAAAAGAGGAATCAATTCTTTTCTAGACTAAGAACCATGTCAAGCCCAACACAAAATGAGAGACTTTATCACAAGAGCACCAATGGTAGGAACACACACGGGCAAGGGCAAAAGAATTTTGTTGGCTCTCAAAATGGTGCTCAAAAGAATTTTGGTAGGAATAGAAATGGGTCTCAAGGACCTCAAAAGAATTTCCAAAACAATCGGGGCCCAAGCAACTTGTATTTCAAGGGACCCGATGGGTGTTTTCATCCTTTTCAAAACAATGGTGGGAATAGGAATAGAACACACACTAGACCTCAAACTAATGGAGGAAATAAGAAAGTCTCTCAACAAAACAAAAAGAATTTTCAAAAACCAATTTTGAGAAACTCTCAATCATACACTTTCTCTAAGGATCCAAAGATTAGGGCCATGGAGCTTAGGCGTCATTTTGAAACCCATTTTGTTAGAGAAAGTTCACAAGTGAACAAGCCAACTTGTGCTTGTTGCAACTATTGTGGTAAGAATGGCCATGTCACACTAGAATGCAAAGTTAGGAAAGCAAATCATACATCCGGTTCAATTAACATGATTTGGGTTCCTAAAGTCACTTCCACATCCGTTTTGATTGG
Organism: Rhynchospora pubera; assembly: GCA_028095005.1. Lineage (NCBI taxonomy): Eukaryota > Viridiplantae > Streptophyta > Magnoliopsida > Poales > Cyperaceae > Rhynchospora > Rhynchospora pubera. The sequence continues at coordinate 241,552 of JAMFTS010000018.1, forward strand.
TGGAAGTGGTTCGAGTGTGGCTTAGTTAGCCATCTTCTTTCCCCAAGATTATTCTTGTCAAATCTTAAGGGGGAGAGATTACAAGAATAATATATTAGTTGTTTGTTTCTAACTAATATGTATTCTTGTAGGTTTGTTTGTTATCATCATTCAAGAGAAGTGCTTGGATCATAGATAGTGGTTGTTCACATCACATGACGGGTGATGAATCTTGTTTCAAGACACTTGAACCTTTTGATGGTGGTGAGGTTACTTTTGGTAATAATCTTAGGAAGAGCTCTATTATTGGTATAGGCTCGGTTGGAAACCAAAATCTAACGGTTTTTAATGTTTACCTTGTGGATGGTCTCAACTACAACCTTTTAAGTGTGAGCCAATTATGTGATGCGGGATATTATTTGAAGTTTGATCACTCCTCTTGTTTTGTGCATCAAATTTCGGATAATTCTCTTGTTTACACGAGACAAAGGAAAAAGGATGTCTATTACTTGAACTTTGATCACTTCACAAATGGTGAACAATGCTTTAGTGCCATAGCTACCGGTTCATGGTTATGGCATAGAAGACTTGGTCACGTTTCTCTAGACTCCATTAAGAAACTTGTGAAATTGAAACTTGTCCGTGGCCTTCCATCACATAAACTTGACTTGAATGGGTTGTGTGAAGCTTGCATGAAAGGCAAGCAAACCAAGTCTAGTTTCAAAACCAAAGAGATCATCTCAACCTCTCAACCTTTACAATTGCTTCATATGGACTTGTTTGGACCAATAAATGTCTTGAGTATTAGTAAGAAAAGGTATGTCTTTGTGGTGGTAGATGACTATAGTCGCTTTACTTGGGTTTTCTTTCTTGCTCACAAGGAAGAAGCATTTGACCATTTTGTTAAATTTAGCAATCGGGTTGAAAACGAAAAAGGGTTGAAAATCTCTAGAATTCGTAGTGACCATGGAAGGGAATTTGAAAATGCTAAATTTGATGAATTGTGCATAGAAAAAGGATATAAACAAGAGTTTTCCGCTCCACGCACCCCTCAACAAAACGGTGTAGTGGAGAGGAAGAACCGAACCTTACAAGAATTAGCACGCACCATGCTACATGAATTTGCCGTACCCAAATTTCTTTGGGCCGAAGCGGTAAATACGGCATGTCATGTAGTAAATCGTGCATGCATTCGTTCTCAACTCAAGAAAACTCCTTTTGAATTATGGTTCGGTCATACTCCTAATATATCCTATTTCCGTGTATTTGGCTCCAAATGTTTTGTCCTTGATGAGTCTCCTAAAGTAACCAAGTTTGATGCCAAGTCTTTGTCCGGTATTTTTGTTGGTTACTCAACCACAAGCAAAGCGTATAGAGTCTATTTGCCAAACTCAAAGGTAGTTATTGAGTCTATTAATGTCAAATTTGATGAAAAAGTCCTTGAGGAATCCAAGGAAGGTAATTCTATTGTAGGTACACAAATGGAAGAAACTACACAAGAAATCGAGTCACAACCTCAAGCACAACCACCGGTGATCATTGAGGAGCCTTTGAACCGGGTTGATGACATTTTGATAGGGGGAGAGACTCATGAGGAGGGCATCTTAGACACAACTCAAAATGAAACGCCTCACGATGATCCTCAACCTCAACCATCTCCCCAACCGGTTCATGAGCCTCCCGAAGTGCTTAGAGAAGTTTCCTCTCATCCTCTTACTAATGTCATAGGTGACCCTAGGGAAGGTGTTAGGACTAGGTCTAGTTTGCACCAAACTATTGGTCATTGTGCCTTTGTTTCTCAACTTGAACCAAAATCCTTCAAAGAGGCCAATGTTGACCCAAATTGGATTGTTGCCATGCAAGAAGAGTTGAACCAATTTGAAAGAAATCAAGTTTGGGAACTTGTACCATTACCCAAGGGTAAGCAAGTTATTGGTACCAAATGGGTTTTTAGAAACAAGCTAAGTGAGGATGGTATTGTGGTTAGAAACAAAGCCCGTTTGGTTGCACAAGGTTTCAAGCAACAAGAAGGTATTGATTTTGAGGAGACCTTTGCACCGGTTGCTCGTCTTGAATCCATTAGAATGCTCTTGGCTTTTGCCGCTAACAAAGGCTTTACCCTATTCCAAATGGATGTCAAGAGTGCTTTTCTAAATGGTTGGATAGATGAGGAAGTTTATGTCCAACAACCACCCGGTTTTGTTGACCATTTCAATCCGGACCATGTGTATAAGCTTCACAAAGCTTTGTATGGTTTGAAGCAAGCTCCTAGAGCTTGGTATGGTAGACTTTGTACCTTTCTTCTAGAAAATGGCTTTAGTAGGGGCAAAATGGATACAACTCTTTTCACTAAGAAAAGAGATGACCATTTGCTACTTGTGCAAATTTATGTGGATGATATTATCTTTGGCTCAACTAATGCAACTCTTGCCCAAGAGTTTTCTTCTTTGATGAGTAGTGAATTTGAGATGAGCATGATGGGAGAACTCACCTTCTTCTTGGGGCTTCAAATCAAACAACTCAAGGATGGTATCTTTGTGAACCAAGTCAAATACGCCAAGGAGTTAGTGAAGAAATTTGGTGTTGAAGATAGCAAGAGTCTAGACACACCCATGGGCAAAAGTGCGAATATCGATGCGGATGAGAAAGGCAAGCCTATGGACATAACTCTCTATCGGGGCATGATCGGTAGCCTACTCTATCTCACGGCTAGTAGGCCGGATATTATGTATGCCGTATGTCTATGTGCTAGGTACCAAGCCAATCCTAAGGAGTCTCACCACAAAGCGGTAAAACGTATCTTGCGATACGTCAAGGGTACTCAAAACCTAGGTCTTTGGTATGGTAGACAAATCGAACTAGACTTGTTAGGTTATACCGATGCCGATTTTGCCGGTGACCGTATGGACCGCAAAAGTACTAGTGGAACTTGCCAATTTCTTGGTGGTTCACTTGTGTCTTGGTCTAGTCGCAAGCAAACTTCGGTTGCTCTTTCCACCGCGGAAGCGGAATATGTAGCGGCCGGTAGTTGTTGTACCCAACTTCTTTGGATGATGCAAACCCTTAGGGATTTTGAGTTAGATTTCCAAAAGATACCAATCTTGTGTGACAATACTAGTGCCATCCTTATATCCAAAAATCCGGTATTGCACTCTAGAACCAAGCACATAGAGATACGACATCATTTTATCCGTGATCATGTTGAGAAAGGTGATGTAGAATTGGTCTACATCGACACGAAGGAGCAAATCGCCGATATCTTCACCAAACCTCTTCCAACACAACAACATATTGAACTTAGGTTCAAACTTGGTATGCTTGAACTCAAAGATTAAATTTATGCATATCATGTTGTTGTCTTTGTTGTTTGGAGCTTATTTCAGTTTAAATTGGTTGTATTTCTTCTGAAAACCTTGAAAAATAAGTTTTTAACTATTTCGGTCTTAATTTTCTGATTTTTCTGGTTTTCTGTTGACTCTGGCGTTACACAACGCCATTCAGCGTCATGCAACGCAAGAGTAACGTTAGTTTAAAATGAATTTTGAATTCTGTCGAGTTAAACGTTGTACAACGCTGCCTACCGTTGCACAACGCTGGTTTGATTTTGTCTTGTAACGTTGCACAACGCTGGCTATGTTATTTTATTTTAATTTTCCTTCGCTGAATTTTAAAATCTGTCGAGTTCAACGTTATACAACGCTGGTCACCGTTGTACAACGCCAGTCTGTTTCTTTTTACTTAACGTTGTACAACGCTGTCCACCGTTGTAAGACATTGATTTATTTCTTTATTTTATTTTTTTATTATTTATTTTTTTTATTTTGTTTGGCTTTAGGGTTGTACAACGCCCTTTAACGTTGCACAACGCTGAGTTCTAGCGTTACCCATCGCTACTCAGCGTTGTACAACGGAGCAGTCAGTCTCTGCTCAATTTTCGCTGTTTTGACTCCTGCGTTGTACAACGCCCTTTGGCGTTAAGTAACGGTGGACGCGTTTTTAACAGATGCGACCCCACCTTTTCTTCTTCTTCTTCTTCTTTTCTCTCAAATCCGAGCCCCTCTTTTCTTTTCTCTCTTTCTCTCCAACTCACACCCCTTCATCTCTCTTTCTCAATACTCTCTCAATTCTCTCTCTCCACTCCAACCAATACCACCAAAATACTACTCTCTCTCTCCTCTACACCCTCATACCCTCAAATCACTCTCTCTCTCTCTCTATCTCTCAATCCACCGAAACCCTAGCCACCGCCATCACCGTAAATTCCGGCGATCCGACCGTCGGATTTTCAATCGGCTTCGGTTCTGTGCTCTACAAGGTCATCTCATCCTCTCCCGCTCTTCAATTTAAAGGTTAACCTCATCTTCTCTCTCTCAATTTTCAAATGGCACCGAAAACCGCTACCAACAAACGGTCCAAGCGCAACCCCAAAGGTGCATCCTCATCCAACCCACCGGTTCAAACCGATCAAACCGACCAACCAATTCCAATGGATATACCACCGGTACCCGTGGATTGGACCCTCTCATCCTCCAACAATTACCTCTTCAAAGACTCGGTCTCGTACATGCATTTTTGCCAATACCGCGATGTCAATCGCGAGTGCTCCGACTGCTTCTTCTTCGAGCACCCCTATGGTGTCTACCATTTGAATCCAAGGGAATTGACTTGGATCAAAGAACGAATCGAATATTGGAACATGGCGGGTCTTCTCGCACATTCTCAACCGTACAACCCGTCATTGATCAAGCTTTTCTATGCCAATCTTACCATGACATGGACCGATGGCCACCCAACCGCCAACTCCTATGTCCTCGGTCGCCACATCTCAATCACCGAGGAAACATTGGCCAACCTCCTTAGCCTCGATAATGACAATTTGGAGATTTACATCCATGCTACTTGGCCACGTGAGTTGCCTCCTTATGATGAATTTCACCGATTCTTTTATTGTTGGAGGAACTACACCGCTCGCCAATTCACCGCCACCGAGCTCCCGGCATTGCACCGCCTTCTCTTCCTCTTCATCAACAACATCATCACTCCAAAGGCAACAATCAAAACCAATGTGGAGCAATTCGCCGTGTTTCTCCTTCGCTCCCTCCTTGAGATGAATCAAAAGGTGAATCTCCCTTACATCATGCTTGCACATATGGCACGGGTCGATACCTCTTCTCGCTTCTCATTTCCATATGCCCACATCATTCAATCTATTCTCATTGAAAATGGCATCCCTCATGACACACCTCTTTGGGGCGAACCCGTGCCCGAGAATACCATTGCTACTCCCGAAAATCTCATGGCATATCTCAATGTTACCGGATGGACGGCACAAGATGATGACTCCATTGTGCCCGGTCCATTCCACCGCAACAACTACATCTTCCGGCCCAATGCCACCGTAAACCAATATGAAGAGATAGGCAATGAACCATTGCATGTGCCCGGCGGCCGAATGGAGGGTCAAGGCGCACCTCAAGACTTCCATGCTTACCTTGATGCCAAGTTTGCCGCCTTGACAACTCATATTGATACGCGGTTCAACACAATTGAGGAAAACTTGACCGCTTACCAAGCCAAGACCGATGCCTCGATCACTCATCTCAAGGATGAGATGATTAATCTTTGGGGGAAGATGGAGCTCCATCTCAAAAGGGGATCCGGTAGTGGCGCGGGGGATGATGATGAGGAGTGATTCTAGCCAAAACCCTCTCCAAACCTTAGCCCTCTCTTTTATCTTTATTTGGACTTTTGATTTTCGTAGTTTCTTTGCCTTTCGTCTCTCGTTTGTGATTTTTCGTTGTTTTGAGTGTCTTAGTTATGCTAAATGGATTTGGTTTGTTTTATGGATGTTGCATGAATGATTTTTTTTAATGAATTATGTTATGTATTAATGTATTTTGTTTGTGCTAAATGGTGTTGTCTTAGCTCTTTTTCTTCTAATATGCATGCATGGTTTATAATTGTTAGTTTAAGCCCTCATTAAACCTTGTTAGATACCCCTAATCAAATGAACTTAGTAGCCAAATTCTTTTCGAAAGGGGGAGGATTGTTATGGTTTGTCATCAAGGGCGTTTTGGGTATTCTTTTCCTTAATTGCAAAAAGGGGGAGAATTAGGTAATTTGGGTTATTCCGCCTTGTTGTATCAAGTCCCAAATATACCTTAGGTGTTGTTTTGCAACTCGACAAAAGGGGGAGATTGTTGGTTAAACATTTTCTCTCGATTTGTCGATTTGCAAAACAACACCGAAACCTTTAAACTAACATCTCTTTTTAGTGTTTTATAGATAAATTTATTGAAGAATGGATTAAAGCAAGTGTGGCACTTAGTTTGGAGCTTCAAGAGATTGCTTTGGTCTAGTTAGAGTCAGTAATTAAGGTTTAATTAAACTCTAAACTAATCTCAATCAATTTGCTGGTAAAATGCTCAGTTTTTCTGTCCAGCGTCATACAACGCCCGTTGCCGTTACACAACGCTGAGTTAATTCGTTTTTAAATTGCAAAATCTCTGACAAGGTTGGAACAGCGTTACACAACGCTCAGTAGCGTTGTGCAACGTTAGTTCATTTGCTTTTAAACCTGTTAAATTCATTATCTCCCTTGTCAGAACGTTGTGCAACGCTACTTAACGTTACACAACGTTGCCGCTCCTATGTTGTGTAACGCTATTAAGCGTTGTACAACGTAGTCATGAAGCAGGCAACTTTGCATTGCTCAGACATCGATCTGCATTGATGCTGCATGCATGCTGCCATGTTCCATGCATCATAGCGTTGTGTAACGCTCTAAAATTCGCTCAGACCTCGCTCAGTTGCTCTGGTCGCGTAGAGCAACGCTGAATAGCGTTGTGCAACGGCGACGTTGTGTGACGCCAGTCAGCGTCGTATGACGTTCTGACAATGTTGTTTGAGTTTGTCAGTTCTGCCTTATTCGTTTTCTTGACTTCGTTGTGCAGCGCTACCAAGCGTTACACAACGCTCTGACAAGTTCCAACGGAACTGTCGAGCTTTTGCTTTGGATTTTGCTGAAGCGTTGTGCAGCGCTATACAGCGTTACACAACGCTCTGACAACTCACAACGTTATTGTCTGTGACCGTTTGATTTTTCAACGGCTATTTGGGCGTTGTACAACGCCATATAGCGTTGTATAACGCCAGAGTCTGTTTTGACTGGTCTTTGGAGCTGTTGGCGCCCTCTATATATATGGGGCCTCTTGGAACTGTTTAGACACTTTTGAAACCCTTGAAACTCCTCCTTTTTGAGCTCCAACCAGTTAGACATTACTCTCTCTTGTGTTTGAGCATTATTTTAGCAAAATCATTGAGATTAGAGTGTGCAAACCAATCCACTAGTGTTCATTGCTAGATTTGTTGAGTGATTTGGTTAGAGCCTCAATCCTTTGAGTGTTTAAGATTGTTTATTCGAGTTAGGCCGATCCGCCTCGAGTGTCCTTGTGACGAGGTGATTCGGTTCGAAGTTGTAGTCCCGTTCGTTGTGGAATTGAACGGAGCGCGCCCATTTCGAGGTTGCGAAACTCCCGGAGACGTACGACTAAGGCTAGCACTTCCTAGCGGGTCGGAACTCCGTAATACATCGCGTGTTCAATTTCTCTCTCTCTTTCTCTCTTTATTCTCTTGCTATTCTTGAATTGCTTGTGCTTTGATTGTTTGTATTAGACCAAGTTTGAATTGAACCAAATATTGACCATACCGGTTTAGAAATTTATTTTTGTGCCTATTCACCCCCCTCTAGGCCTAATTTTAGGGACAACATATATATATATATATAGAGAAAACATATCGTGCATACTAATGTACGGAAGTTTCGGTGCATACTGATCCAATTTCTTAGATATGCATCAAAATAACCGATCCAAACCGTCCAATATGATCTTCTTGTTATAATCTCCTTATCGACCAAATTTTATATTTTTTCGAAATTTTTAAGTATTTTTTTCAAATTTTCAGAAATTGCTAATCTAATATTTTCTGAACCGTTCAAAAATAGAAGTTTTTAAAAATCCGAAAAAAATACTTAAAAATATCGAAAAATGTAAAATTTGGTCGGCAAGGAGATTTCAATAGGGAGATCATATTGGACGGTTTGGATTGGTCATTTTGAAGCAGATCCAAGAGTTCGGATCAGTATGCACCGAAGCTTCCGTACATTAGTATGCACCATAGGTTTTCTCATATATATATATATATATATATATATATATAGTTTAGCTACGGTGAGTCGCGACTCACGGACCCTCCGGTGAGTCGCGACCAAAACTCCTAGATCTAGATCAAAATGACCGATCCAAACCGTCCAATATGATCTACCTATTGAAATCTCCATGTAGACCGAATTTTTTATTTTTTCGAAATTTTTAAGTATTTTTTTTAAAATTTTAGAAAATCGTTAATCTAATTGGTTCTGAACCATTAAAAAACATCAGTTTTTAAAAATCCGAAAAAAAATACTTAAAAATTTCGAAAAAATAAAAAATTTGGTTTGCACGGAGATTTCAATAGGGAGATCATATTGGACGGTTTGAATCGGTCATTTTGATCTAGATCTAGGAGTTTTGGTCGCGACTCACCGGAGGATCCGTAAGTCGCGACTCACCGTAACTAAACTATATATATATATATATATGCTATTGTTAATTTAAAGAAAGCGTGGTTGGCTCAGGCACAACATTAATACATAAAGGAAACAATATCATATTATATAAACAATACTCAAAATGTAGAGTCGAGTAGCTTCGTCCTTATTCTAAAGGTAAATGAGTCAATTTCGTTAATTTAAAGAGTGGGCTAAAGCCTATAATTTATACCTCTTATTTCAAAAAAAATATAAACAATATTCACATCTTGTAAATTTGTGTTCGAAGTTGATTCATTCTTTTCCGAATCGATTCTTTTTCACATATAGGTTCCGTTTGAATGAGGTGTGGGAAGAAGAAAATAAGGAAAGAAGTAGAAAAAAAGTATTGGGAAGTGTGTAATTTTATGAAAAATTTTATTTGTTTATTTGTTAATAATAAATTTTTTCTCTTCTTTCCTTCTTTCCTTCTTCTCACACGGTATCCAAACGGAGCCATAGTGTGATACAAGAATGCTCTCATTCTCATGTTTACATTTCAAAACAAGTATGCAGCCCTCATAAGAACCATCTATTTGCATCGAATCAGTAAATAATTGATGAGCAAGCACACTGTACATAATAATAACATATAAATAACCAAAAGTAATCTCTTTTTCATTTCAGTTTCAAAATCACCCCACAAAATAAACTTTTTAAACTCTCCTTCTAATCCCTTTTCTTTCTATTTACACTTTTTCTGCGCTCCGACCAATAAACTCTGAACCGCCGCGTTTCTACCACACATCGCCGCCTGGAACACCGCGTTCACGGACGCCTTCAACTGCTCCAGTCCTTCCCTCATGTCCTCACTCGTCATCTCCATTTCACAAAACCTCCTCTTCTCCATTTCCACCTCCAAATCCATCTCAGCCGTCAATCCTCCAATCGTCGCCTCCATCTTCTCCAGTTCATCATTAACAGAACCCTCTCCGATTCTCTTCGACACGGCCTCCGACACCTTGTTAAACGCCTTACCCCATGAATAGATCTCATCATTAACCTTTAATCCTTTGAAATAATCCATCCCGTTTCCACTCAGTGTCACCAAAATTGCACCTAATACAAGTGCACACACCGCTTCCACAGCATAGATGGTTTTTTTGACGGCATCGATTTCGCCACGTGACGGTTTCTCCATCAACGACACCGACCGAATAGCGCTTAACTGAGGCAAGTGTTTCTTCTCAGGGAGTGATGGGTTGTGAGATTTGAGCGAGAAACGAACGTAGAGAAGCCGTCGGAGGAGGTCGTCGGAGAAAGCCGAGATGGAATTGCATGAATCGAGGAGAGAGAGACTTGTTGAGTCGAGAAATGGGGAAGGGTTGAGAGAGGAAGGTTTGTGCTTGTGCAGGAGAAGAGAGGTAGCATCGGAGATGGTGAGAGAGAGAAGGTCGCAAGCACGGGACAGCCACGGGAGGTTGTCGGATGCTGAGCTGGAGGCTGGGATTGGGAGCAGAGAGAGGAGGCGAGATGAAAGAGCAGTGTCGAACAGATCGGAGAAAGGAAACCGGATCGCAGACGGGAACACTGGAACGGATCGGTGTTTCTCTGTTAGGAACATGGTGAATTGGCACCGATAGTGGATTGTAGATGAGGGAATTCCAGGGGAATTGGAGTTTTGGTCTGGTTGGAGAATGAATGAGTGTGAATGAGGATGAGGAGGGGTTTTATATAGGGAGAGGAGGGAACTGGGTCTGAATTCTAGGAAGTGGAGTGTAGACGCGGATGTGTGTGTGGTAGGGAAGAAATAGCCTCGTTTACAAGTTTTAATACCCAAAACGCCATTGACTCGGCTATTTTATTTATTTATTTATTTATTTGTTTATCTATTATTGTGCTATTTTTCGCTGTTAAGGCTTATTTTTATTTTTTGGTAAATCTCATTGACGATTTTTATCACGTGGCTTGAAACTGGTGATTTGTATTTATTTTTTGAATTTACTGAATTATTTACTACAAATTGAAGTGAAAAATATTTTTATTAAAAAAACTTTTCTTCTTTATAATAAGTTTGTGAAAAGATCTTTTGACCATATCTCGGTAGTTTTTTTTCCCATAAAACAACAATATGCAGTGAGATTATGTGAATCGTGAGATTTGCTATTCGCAATAATATATTAATATCCTATCTGGCTATGGCACACGTATCTAAAAACAAAAGTAAATAAGATCTCGTTCACCAGACTTAAATCTCCAGCAGAACTTTTTAAGCTTCAATTTCTATGAAGGATAAAAAAAATTAAATTCTCAAGTGCAAAAAAAAAAGGAAGTAAATATGTATAGTTTAGCACTATGAGATATAAGTCGATAATACTTTATCTAATTATCATAAACAAATTATAATTTTAAATTTTAAGTTGTTGGTCTGACCTGCATGGTACATACCATATCCTAAAGAAATAATAAGATTTATTAGTATATAATTTCACTATTCGTAAGAGAACATTGACTTTTCTATTATCTGGAATTAATTTGACACCTTTTGTTGCCGTTGTCCTCGAAACAAATGCATTATGGTCTAATCTATTTTTGTGGCGTCAAATTCTCATGAGATGATGAGATCCATGTATATTGTATAGTTAATAAAAGTAAGAAAAGAGTAAATCTATTACGAGTTTCAATTCACTAGAGTGTTCACGAGCTTAACTTCAAATTTTATTAAATCGGTTTCACCAATGAATCTCAACCGTTCAAATTAATTTATTATTTCATTAATAAAGCATTTTCATATCAAAATTGCAGATTTGAAAATTTATTTTAGTAAGTTTATATAAGCGATGCATGAGATAAAAAAATTGTACCCTTACAATATTTATAGCATTTTCAATTATGATATTTTTAAATATCTGTAACAGCTAACATTTAACTTTACTAACCAATTTATAACATTATTTGTAGCAACATCAGGGCTAACCTTCATAAACTCGTGTCATTATCTTCTTATCGGGGCCGTTTGGATCGCTTAGGAATTTGGTGAATTTGGAAAAGTTGCAATTCTTAGAAATAAATTTATTAGAAAGTGTGTAACTTTGTGAAGAATTTAGATTGTTTATAATAAATTTATGGTAGGAATATGAAATTCTCCAAAATCCCCCATCAATCTAAACAGCCCCATTTTTTGTTTTCCCCCCCCTCCTTTTAAGAAACTATTTTCTTTTGTTTAAAATTGAACACGTTATCCAGGACCGCGTGCAGCAGATTTTAATGAAATATTAAAATCCCGAAACAAAAGTAGTACGGATTTTAAAGCGTCCCACGCCGTTTGATCCCTGTGCCGCGCCGCTGATATTTATCCCGCTACGCGGGGAAGCAGGAACCTGCCGCCTTTATCGAGTCTTAGAATTACCAGACAAAAGAAAACACATAAGCATAAGCTGCCAGCCGTCTAATGGCTTTAAAAAAATTTTAAAACCCACAGGCAGAGAAACCACGAGGAAGCAGAAAGACCCGAAATTTTAAAAAATAATACTAAAATAATGTAATCCATTAAAATTAATATTAATATAATAATATTATTTTAAATAGTATCACGAGATCGTAATCTCAGATTCCGAACGCAAGATCGGAATCCTGGATTCCGACCTTAGCTATGATCGGAATCTCGGATTTCGATCTTAGCTTTTTTTATTTTTTTATATATTATTTATTTATTTATTTAGTTTATTAATTAGTTAATTAATTAGAAAAAAAGATAATATATTGTAAAAATATGAAAAAACAGAAATAATTAAATTAAATTTTATATGTAATTTAGTATTTTTTTGGAAATTAAATTTATTTTCCTTTTAATTAATTTATTTAATTAAAAAATAAATAATTAAGTATAAATTTTTAATTAATTTACATTAAAATATAAATTTTTAATGTATTTTCCTTTGCATATATTATTTCCATATTATATATTAAACAATCATGTCGAGTCTCATGATCAAGGAAGCACTTTCTGGATTGCGTTAGAAAGGAATCACACGAGGTTGATGTTTTACCGAGACGGAGAAGAAAGACTAAATTCACTTGATTTACTGCATTTCTCTTTTTAATGATTAATTTATGATTTAAAAAATTATTTTAGTAGTTTAGAGTGGTTTTTAGGTTTGCAAACTTTCAAAGTGAATTTTGGAGGTCTAGAGAGCGTTTTTTGGTTCCGAAAATTGTCGTTACGGCTGTAGATCTCGTCGACAGCTTTCCGGAATGTGCTCGTTTGCCCCAAACGGACCTTCCTATCAAAAGTTATGCCTGTTTAAAGTTTTAATGTTTAAGTTATGCCTTTGTATCCCTGCAAATGAAGAAAGGATTAATAAAACTTTGAACATTCTGAAAGAATTATGCCTTTGTATCCCTGCAAATTATAAAAATTTATAATCCTTTCTAAATGGTACAATTCATTTAATTAAATAAGTTATAAAAATTTATACTTAATTATTTATTTTTAATTAAATAAATTAATTAAAAAAAATAAATTTAATTAAAAAAATACTAAATTACATATAAAATTTAATTTAATTATTCCTGATTTTTCATATTTTTTCAATATTTTTACAATATATTATCTATTTTTTTAATTAATTAACTAATTAATATACTAAATAAATAAATAAATAATATACAAAAAAATTAAAAAAGCTAAGATCGGAATCCGGAATTCCGATCTCGTGATATTATTTAAAAAATATTATTATATTGATATTAATTTTATTAGATTATATTATTTTAGTATTATTTTTAAATTTTTCGGCAGAAAGACCTCGGTTGTTGTCGATTACAAATTGCGGGTCCGGTATTGACGCGACACGTCACGGTGCATTACAGTTACGAATTTAACATGATATGGCCGTGCCAAAATGTATCATGCATGCCAGCTTCAATTCGTCACAATACGGTACGTATATTCTGAAAATTTAAAATTATTAAAGAATGGCACAAAAAAATATTATTGTATATTAAAAAGGAATGGTTTGAAATTTGAAGAAAAAAATCACAAAAAAAGTAAAATTTTCTACTAAAAAATCTGCTACAAAAAAAATGTAATAAAGTTCAAATTCTGTTTTTAATCTAATTATTATATTTATCATGAAATATCAATTAATCAATTTTTTCTCAACTAAGTAATCAGTTCTAAATATATTTAACAATTTAGGAAATAAATAAATAAATTGTTGACATAGTTCGACAGGAATACATGATTGTGTTGTGTTGTGTTGTGTCAACATGGCTGTATTGTGTTAGTTTCCATGTTATATCGACCGTTCCTCCATTCGGCCAACATGACACGACATGGTGCCAAACACGACCGTGTTTGACATAACACATCATGATCCACGATACGGTAAAATTGCATTCACTGCTCTGTTGTAACAATATATGTAAGTCTAAAAGCAATTTTTTTTAAAAAAATGTGACCATCGCCTTTTATTTATTTTATTATTTCTAATATCATTTCTTGGTCTTTTGCGTCAATGAGCAGCTTATATTTGGACCGCTATGTTCGTTTTTTTTTTTCAAATCGGACATAAAAAGACCAATTTATCTTTGAAATATGCACGATATATATTTTTAGTCAAAAAACAAAGCATCCATTCAAAAGATTTGAACAGGAGATTGGAAAGTATTTGCTGTCACCCTGTCACACAACATGGATACAAACAAACTTCCAATTCTTTCAAGATTTATGAATACAAAACCAATTTGCAATCAAACCAATAAAATTTTGAAAATAGAAATAATAAATACTGTTATGAACAGTTAAATACCATTAATTGCTAGACTCATTTTTTTCGATTGTTTAACGTTAGCCGTTAGGTTTTATGTTTATATGATACAATGTTCTCATTAGGCTTGGTCTTTAACTATGGCAAGTGTTCAAATGAGATTGTGAGCTCATTTGAATAAGTTTTACCATGCTTGCTCGCATAAAGTGTACTTAATGAGATTGTGAGCTCACAACAAATAAGTTTTACAATTGTTAAGTTTCTACTTATTATTTTTTATTTTATTTTATTTTTTTTAAAATCTGCTTTTTCCGTGCTGGTAGTGCCTCATAAAGTGGCAGTTCCTGAAAACTCCTCATCCTAACTGCAACCTTATCATCAAAACTAATTTTCTTCGCAGTGAGCAAGAAGCAACAACAATACATAGAAGAAGTATGCAATACCTCTCTGACAGCTTATTGTGATAATCATGTGCCCTATTTCTTACTTGGATTGTTGATGCACAGCATAAGCAATTTCTTCAAATTTTCTCCTGAGCTTGCTAAACTGCAACTCATCTTTCTACAATTCATTTCTCTTCCCACAAACCTTACGAGACTGTGTTGTAATAGCAGAGAAAAAATGTTGCTTCTATTTCATTTGCAAGGAATTTTCCACAGGACAGGCTTCCAATATGCAATTTGCTTTTGATAAGTAAATCAAAGCTTTCAGCTGTCATATTTACAAAGATGCGGATTTCATTCCATTATAGAGCATATAATAATTATTCTTATTGTATTATTTGTTTATTTAATTATTGTCAAAAAGCTCCCCGAGAAGTGTGTGTGTGGGGGGGGGGTGCTTTCATTCAAAGTAAACAAAATTATTACAATCTGTGACAATCAAATCTGGAATCAACAGTCAAAGCATAATATTAATTTAAATCTACATTTCTAAAGGTTAAAGATGTGAAAAGAAAAGAAGCACGCTCTTCTCTTAGGGAAAGAATTGATTGCAGCAGCTGAACTAAGATATCAACAGAGCTTATTTCACTACGGCGACAATATTCTTAGAAATATGCATACCTGTCTTAATTTCTCAAAAGCTTTTAGGACATCCCCTGGGGGTTTCCACAAACTTCTCCATTTTAAGATTCAAGACGAAGCATTTGCAGCCATGAGCTTTTCTTGAAGCTTCGTAACACGTGCCTATAGAAATGAAGCATATCGAACAAATGAAAATGATATATTAGAAATTTAGAATATTATGTAATGAAATTTGCAAGACAAACATACATTAACACGTACTGCAATACCAAAATACAGAAGAATATATAGCAAAGTTCTAAATGCTGAGACAACAAAATGGTGTACGAGTACATCAACATTAACACTAAAAGAGAAAAAAAAACCTTAAACGATCTGGACCGTCTAATTGAAGGATCCAGATCCAAAGCAGTTGCATAAGCTTCTTCAGCAGAATTGTACTCTTCCATTGCTAGGAATGCATCCCCTTGTGAAATGTAACCCTACATCCAAATTGTAACTACATCCTAATTGACTAGAAAAAAAATATGACCCAGTGGTATTGTTTTCTTGCTCATCATAGAATTCAATCAACTTAGGAGTACCTGAGGAAACTTAGGGTCTACTTTGCATGCCTCCTTAGCATCTAATAGAGCACCAGCATTGTCTCCCATTGCCAACTTTGCAGCAGACCTTTAATTAAACTAAGAACTTAGAATAATCATAACATGTTTATTAGAATATAATACCAGCTGGGAGGGAGATAGTTGAATTTCAAGAGTGTACCTTGTATGATACAATACATGCAAACCACCAGAAGGATTAAGCTCAATTGCCTACAAGCACAAACCAAGTAGAAAAGTTATTACTCAGAAGCGGAATAGAGAAATTGATATAGTAAACGTTCAGGAGTCAAGAACTACTGTCTTGGTGTTCCGAGTTATTTTTCTTCATCTACATACAAGGAATTTAGTTTTAAAAATGGTTCGCTCCTTGGGTCTTTCCTAATGCATAGGAGGTATTTGATGAAATGTCTCAGAGATTCCTTTGCGCTATCTTACTCCAGAGTATATTTTAACCACTCCTTGTACCAAATTCAACAACCACCGAATTTAAGATTATTATTACTACACTAATTACCATTATTAGTATTATTATCATAAGCAACCTGTGAGAGAAGGGCTACAGCCTCGGCCGCATTCCCCTTCTCTAAAGCCACCTCAGCTCTTTTCCTCAACCCGAGAGCCTCGAGATTCGTTCCAGGGTCGAAACTAGGCCCACACACCCATGCCAGAACTTCAGCGGCACGGGCCGGAGTGCCACAGTGGCCCACCAATTCCCCTTTCGGAAGCACCACCACGTTCGGCCCGGCGCCACACCGACCGAGACAGCCGCAGGAGTTCACAGACAATCCCGGCGGGGCCAGGCCAGAGAGAGTCAAGAGAGTCTCCCTCGAGCCTTGCCTCGCGCACGTGCGGTTCACGCACACTCTAATCTCGACCTTCTCAGTAGATGCTGACGTGGCAGATGCGTGAACAGTAGTCGCTTTTCTCTCTCGCTTTGCACGAACGAGGAGGGGAGAGAAAGGAGTGAAGGTTGCTAGTGTCAGCGCCATTTGTCGACTCTCATCAGCAGTGAAAAACAGAGGAGAGAAGAGAAGAGGGGTTAGTTAATTGTTCAAGTTATGAGTTATCTGATTATAATTTGGGATTTTTTCGGCCGAAAAATTTTAAAATAATATTAAATTAATATAATATATTAAAAATAATATCAATATAATAATATTTTTTTAATAGTATCATAAGATCGGAATTCCAGATTCCGACCGCAAGATCAGAATCTCGGATTCCGACCTTAGCTAAGATCATGAGACTCGACATGATTGTTTAATATATAATATGGAAATAATATATACAGAGGACGATACCCGGGACACAGATCAAATGGTTGTTTAAAAATTTATACTTAATTATTTATTTTTTAATTAAATAAATTAATTAAATATTATATTTAATTAAACATTTATATTTTAATTATTGTCGTATTATATATAGAGGCTAACATATAATATTATTTAATTATTAAGGTAAAGTAAGAACAACAATATTTTTACATAATTGAAAAAAAATAAAATAAAGCCCATTCATATTAAATTAATATAACAATTTTAATATTAAACTAATATTTATAATATAGAATTATATTAAAATCAGTCAAAACGTCAAAAATTCAGTTCTGGGCTTGTTAGGAATCCAGAATTCCGATCTTAGCTAAGGTCGGAATCCGAAATTCCGATATTGCTGTCGGAATCCGGGATTCCGATCTTCTGATACTATTTAAAAAATATTATTATATTGATATTATTTTTAATATACTATATTAATTTAATATTATTTTTAAATTTTTCTGCTTTTTCGGATATGCCATTCTAATATTTTCAATTCTCGTTGAAAAGTTGGCACATAAAATCAGCCCATAACAGACCAATTCAGAATGGGCCTGAATCCGACCCGTTAAATAACCATTCGCTCGATTCTCTTCTCCCTCGGTCGCCTTTCTTCCGTTTCTCTACCGTTGTGTAGATTTACATTTCGCGATCGACGACAATTAATATAGGAAGAGAAAGGTAAAGAGAAAAGAGAGCATATTATATGTCATATATGTCAGGTGCGCGTGTGAGTCTGAAGGGATGGCAGCAGGCGGCGGTGGCGGTGGGGTCGGCGGTCGGGGCGTTGATGGATCCGAGAAGAGCCGATTTGATAGCGGCGCTGGGAGAGACCACTGGGAAACCGGCCTTTGACCGTGTGCTTCAGCGCATGAAGAATAGCGCCGAAGGAAGGGTTAATTTTCCATTCATTAAAAACCATATATAGGAAACTTCCATCAATTTAGTTTTTAGTTCAGTTTTGTTCCCTTTGTGTTTTGACTTGGTTCTAATCAAAGGCCTCAGTAAGTACCCTTGGGTCCACAGTTGTTTTCTTAAAAAGCCACAGTTCTAATCGAATTAGCATTTGCCTTTGTGAATGAGATATCATCCTGAGAGAATGTTTGCCATGTAATGTGTTTCATGGTTTATTGGAAGAAATTGAATAGACTGTTGATTTCGTATTGAAATTTGCATGGTGTCTGTTGTAATTATTGGTATAGCTGCCTCACTTTTGCTTTTGTTTTGTAGTATAAATTACCTTATTGTGACGTCTAGAGCAGCTTGTTTCTATATATTCCCTCCAGAATTGGATACCATACTCTTGATTAGCTCTATGGGTGTTTGAATTTTGTTGTAATAGGGGGCGTGCTGATACCTTTCACACTAAATTTACAATTTTTGTAATTGAAGCACTGGTTTTATAGCCATAGAATTAGCATTTGATTCTTATCTTTTTTGTGCTTAACCCATTTCATTCTCGATTCAGGAAGTGCTTTTGCACCAGCCACGGGTCATTTCTTCTCAAGTCTCACACGCATGGGACATGCCAGAAAACACATTCGGTGCAGCATATGCAAACTTTATGGGTTCAAGAAACTTTTCGCCTGACGATCGACCCCCAGTTAGGTTTATGGATTCTGACGAGCTGGCCTATGTAGCGACACGTTCTCGTGAGGTTCACGATTTTTGGCATGTGCTTTTTGGCCTCCCAACAAACCTGATAGGTGAGTCGGCACTTAAAGTGATCGAGTTTGAACAGATGTTTCTTCCCATGTGTTTTATGTCAGTTGTTGGAGGCTCAGCTAGGTTTAATGAAAGACAGAGAGAGCTCTTTATTCGGCATTACTTTCCATGGGCCTTGCGTGCAGGTGTTAAGTGCACTGATCTGATGTGCATTTATTATGAGAATCACTTTAATGAGGACTTGGAGGAGGTGCGTAGACGATGGGGAATTGAGACATGTCCTGATCCAAAAAAGAAGAACATATAGATTTGAGTTTGTTTCTTCGATAGAATCTCTTTCTACGATCTACTTCAAGTCTTCAACTTCGTAATAAATGAAGTTTCTTCTTCCTGAGGTTAGTGCTGGGAGCTTCTGGATTTCAAATTGTAATGTACATGATTTTTTTTTAAGTATATTTTGTCTCATGAAAATGTTGTTGCCTCATTGGGTTTGAAGGGGTTCACACGTCTGTGCCATTTTGTGTAGTGGTGGTTCCCACGGGAGTGGGGGGGGGGGGGGGGTTGAGAGTTCTGCTGCTGTCTGAATTCTAAACACTAAACACAATTTTTTTTTTTTTGAACCAAAAGCTCCCCAAGCAGGGAACCAGCTTTCAATTAAGCAACGTAGTAATACAAAAGGTCAGGTACCAACAAAGTCAGGGTGCCACTTAACAGTCTGTGGAAACCACCCGCCAAACAAAACAAAAAAGAATTGCAAACAAGGAAAATGCTAAACTAAGAGGAGAAGGTCTAGTCTGAGGTGGCGTCAGTAACATGCCCCTCACTTGTGTTCTCCCTCTCGCTCCTTGCAGCATTTTGGAGGGCACTGAGGTCCCTGAAGCTGGCAGCTAGACCAGAGTTCATAACTGACACTAAACACAAATTGATTTATATAAATTCTGTTCCTTGCTTGATCTGCTCTGGCCAGTACAAAATGTACCAAATGGATTGGGTCCAGGTTAACCGCATCTTGACCTGTTTGCAGAATAGATCAGGTTCAGCCTAACAGGACCTTGTTATATTTTCTTCTTCATTTACTTGTGACAAATAAAAGAATTATACCACAAGTTAAATTATTAGAAAATACTAGAAAAATAATTAATCTAAGTACTAAGTAAAATAAAACTACGTGAAATTTGCAATTTTACCCAATGTAAGCAGAGAGGTATGCAAAAGTACAAGTACTTCAACCTATTCTAACTTATTGCTGTTCCTAATTTTTTTCTTTTTTCACAAGAATCTGCAAGCGTTTAAAGCAGTGATTAAGCTAAGTAAACTAGCTTGATATATCCGAATCTGCCAATGCTGGAGATTGAACGCAATTGACTGTTACTCTATTGCAGTTGGCTAGCGACGTTTGAGTTTGTGTATGTTGTGTGTAATGCTGTATTCAACCACAGGTCCTTTCCTCTGTCAAACCCAGAAAGAAAATGGCGACAAGAAATTTAAACAGTAAATATTCTCTGTCAAAGCATCATCTAGCAAGGATGACGGTATCTAGTGCTCTAAATTGCAAACACTAATTCGAACATAGTTAAATATAACCATATGTAATGAATTATATGATAGTTGAAAACCTTCGATAAATTATTGCGGCCCAAAGAAAGAACTGAATGTTCTAACTTGACGAAATGGTATAAAGAATCCTGAAACCGCCGAGTGTTGTAAGACCTCCGCGGAGTAATAGTAAGTTACTCTTTTGTGCATTAATCCGAGTGCAATTCCGTGCCTTCCAAAGAAAACAATAATGCAGTAGAAACCATAACTTCCTATTATTTCCGTCATAGGCTTTTATTAATAGCAGAAGTACTGTTTTTTCTTAAAAAAACTGATGATGATGAACTTTCACGCTTGTAACCGTTTGTATAGTCAAACCCACATTAAGGAAAACACTGCTGCTGCAGCATTTAAAGTCTGTGGCACATGTTAACGTTTATACCCTACTTTTATGAACATCTTTTAAAGATAATGCAACATAAAAGAAATTTGTCTTTTCGGAGCGCTAAAATTTACCAACAAAAATTGTGGGACTAATCGATCTTAATTTTATTTCATCAGCTGACATAAATATTGGATGCCAGTTCTATACAAATCCAATGAGAGGCATTGTACAACAGTATATATGCTAATTTGCACATAATATTATTTGAAAACCAGACACTGCAGTCAAAGCTCAACAAACAAATCAAAACATGTCTCAAAGAATAAACAAGGCATACTTACATTCCCGCGGATAGACACAAAAATTTACACAATTTTCATTCATATACTCACCCACAAAAAAATTGGGGAAAAAGAAACAAAATAGACACACCCGTTCAGCCAGCAGCCGTAGTGCACAAAACACACCGCATGCGCAGCTCACCCATCTGTGCCTTGCTCTCATCTTCATCACTCTCAAAACCTGAATCACTATTTGAACTGTCTTTTATATTATCCAATCCATCCTGGAGGCATGATTCATGGTATGCATGGCAACAAAAGAAGGCCACCACTGATATCCCTTGAGTTGGGAAAGGTTCAAGACATATACAACATCTTCTTCCTCCCCTCGATTTTGATTTCATGTTCGTTAAGTTCGTTCGGGATATGCTAGGCGGCCTGTCAAATGGCACACCAGCTGGTACAGCACCAATGTCATCTCTGCTAGCTTGGCTTTCTTCTTCTTCACTGCCCAGCTGAATACCATGCTTTGCCTCGTTGAAATACTTTACGAGAAGGTTGACACTATCAGCCTAGAACACAGTTTGCAGAAGTGAGGCCACAGTGACAAAACAAACAACAAGTGATAATAAGGTTTACTCATAATTATTATTTAAAAGGAGCACCTTTAGTATGTCATTACAACCCTGCCTCAAGGAAGTTTCTGTTCGGTAATCTGTGATAATTTTCACAAGGCGGTCTCTTAACCTGTGAGCATATGAGAGAGTATTATGTAATTTTTCTAGAAAATTAGAGAAAGAACAAGAACATTAGAATACTAGATAATGTTTCCTTGCCTAGGTATCTCTAATCCATCAGGAACCATATTGACGATATATAGAGGATCCAAATTACCGACTGTGTGCTCCAATAGCATCCCTACCTGTGCAATACAACTCCAGTTATTTCATCCCAGCAAAAAACTAAGTAAATATGAAAAAAAGGAGCTAGGACGAGTACCATTTCACCCTTCTGAAGACATTGCTTGATAAACTCATCCCAGAGCTCTTCATCATGCTGCTCGGTCACAAACTCTACCGCCTTCAATAGAAAATTCAAGACTGAAATTCTTAAGTACATCATTCAATATTTTTAATCCAACATTGGTGAGTAATTATGTCAAGAAAAAAGAAAGTAACAAATTGAAATTTGTAACCTACCTCTTGAATATCCTCAAGCTTGTTAATGATTATAGAGAGGGCTCGTTTGGCATTTCCCATCCTACCTAATACATATACTTGTTCTTTCACAAGCTCTTTTCTCAAAAGGATCTCATATGCCTGGATATAAAATAGTACAGATATAGCAATGTCATCTACAACCTAAATATTAGTCAAAATTATCTTTTTGAAAAGAAATAAAAAGAAATGATAGCATGCTTGTGGCTGTAATCAGATTAACCTTATCAAGATTATAGTGCTCACTGGTTCGAAGGAAGGTGAGCAGCATCCGTGGCTCAAAATCAGCATAAAGCTCCACCTATATCAAAGAAAGCTACTTTTAAAGGGAATGAAAGGAATATCTCATATAACCCTACAAATGCAATATGAGGTGTATCCTACCATATTGTAATTATATACGAAAATGAAATAACTTAAAAGGTATGATGTTATCATGTTTTATGAGGTGTATATGGGAATTGCTTCATACACTCCCCAAATTTGGAGATCCACTCCTCTTTGGACGAAAATGCCCTTCTTATTCCTTCAATTTGCATCCCTCAATTCACCCAGTTTGAAAATGAGAAGGGCATTTTCTTCCAATAGGAGTGGATCTCCTAGTTTGGGGAGTGTATGAAGCAATTCCTGGTGTATATTTATAATCCAATAAAAGTTATTTCTGTGATTTCATCCATCTAAATTGTTGTTTAAAAGCATAACTGTGATGAAACCAACTATTACTAGGGCCCTCAATAAAAAGTAAATTTTATGAAATAGATCTCTTTTTGCAAATTTACAGTAAGTTCAAGATGATAAGAGGTTCAAGAGAAATACCTGCATATCATGGTATTCTCTTCCAGCATGTATGTCGGTCTCAAATAAAGAATGCAAGTACAAATGCAAAAAGTATCTCTTATCAGTGTCTTTTGAATTCAAAAGCTCCTCGACAATTTCAAATGGTGGAATTGTATCCCTGTGCTGAATCAATAGTTGCACAGTCCTTTTACTGTCCAACTTCATGAGTTTCACAACCTACAAACAAGAGGGAATGATTGTTACCTTAAAAGAGCAACTCTTCTTATCTTGATGGAAACAACTATTTAAGAATCCAGGAACTGGTGGATGAAAGTATCACTATACTCAAGTGCTGACATCATGAAGACATTAAGTGAATCATATACTCTTGAATATTTACAATTCCAAACTTGAGCAGAATTTCATCATATAGGGCATCTGAAATTCCTGCAGATGCAGAAGGCCTATCTGGATGACATCATCTAGTTGATGTCAGCAGATTAAAATAAGGTAAATATGATTACACCATTGTTGATAACACTGTAGTTATTGAGGTATTTTCCTTTAGAACCTCTGTTAAACTTAATCAGGTCATTAATTTACAACTAAAAGCTCACAAAACAAGGGATCAAAATCAAAGCAAAACAGAAGGAAGATGTACTGGAACCCCTAGTGCCGGTACTACTATGGGTTCCATACTGAAGGTTGCACAAGTTGTTGTTTTGGTATAAGACTAATAACTTCCATAGTTGGATTTCATTTCATTGTGAATTCCAATTGGATGGCCTATGAAACCAATTCCTAACTGAAAGTTTGAATTATAAGGTGTAGCTCCAGTGACGTACCTTTTCATGAACAATATCATGTAAGTTGTGCCTTTCAATGAAGTCAAATATTTCAGGTTTCAATAGCTGGAAAAAAAAATCCAAAGTAAATTTGGAGGCAGCTTTCAAACTTGTTCAAATTACATCAAGGCTTAAGAGAGGCCAACATCAGCATATAGTGAAAATGCCTTCTCATATTGATTATTAATTGCATATAACTCAGCCAATGCCTACAATGTACAGAATATGACAAAAATAAAGTTTACATTACAACAATGCATTGATTGTTGTGATATCAACCTATATATTTGTCAATATTGACTCTCTGATATTAATAAATAATCATGAACTTACCTCCTTTAATGAATCAGTCATATAGGAGGTGTTGAGTTTTGGTTCTATGGCAGATATAACCGGTAAAGCTGAGTATAAAGAAGGAGACCATGACTTGACAGTCCATAAAAGAAGCTTGTGATGTTCTGGGTTATTGGCTAAATCAGCAAGAGCAACCTGCAATTAAAATAGAGAAATAAGACAACTTAATTGACCTAAAATGTTGAAACATAAAGCCACATTTAATCAATTGGTGGGTTTCATGTATACTTTCACTGATGGGGAAAACTGAGGCACTATAGAACATTAAAGTGATTTGGAAAATTGGAGTTAAGTTCACTTTTTATTTTCCCTTCTTTTTTTTCTCTTCTTTGGAAGGAAATGATATAATTCAGGTTGCATTGTTAACTGTAAAAGCAGATTAGGGTTTTTTTGGCTTTCTTAAGGACTGATTACATATCAAGATCAATGAAAAGATAACTGGGTTTAAAAGTCCTACTGATATGTGCCACTACTAGAATCTCCTTGATAGAAATTTGTTGGGGAAAGAAAGAATGGTATAAATAAGTGGATTATGACCTGATAAGCAGTATCATTTAGACGTGGGTTTTCAGTAGGCATGTATGGTACCAACACAGGAAGCTGGCGAAGATGCGCAAAATTAAATACCCACCTATTCAACATTGAAGAAACTGAAAACAATAAGAACAGGAGAACTTGTCCACAATGTATGAATTTCAATCATCTACAAACCTTTCCCATGCCGAGGCAGAGCCCCGTAGCAATTTAGGGCACCTTGATGCAGCTTCAGCATACCTCCTTTCAACAATCAAGCGATCTAGGTATTTTGCTCCAACCTAACATCCAAAATAATTCATTTTCACTATTTGACTAAGGATGAGAATATGGTAGACAGCCAAAAATCATCAACAAAGTAATTTAAATTAATATAAAACTATACTTTCAAGTATAATGGTCCACTACTATACTCAAGGCCTTCTCTGTTTTCAAATTGTGATGTTACTCTATACTACTAACAAACATGATTAAAAATCAGCGATGGAGGGAATTCTTTGCAATTTTCTGATATAATAGAAGTCTTTTACAGAATTCCAGATAGAAAAGACACAAGCCAAAATCAACTACGAGCCTTTGCAATTTAAAATTGTAATCACAAAAAGGTGCCTGGTGATATAAGATGAAATTGTAGTATGAGTGTATGACCTCATCATGAAGTTCAGTTGGACCCTGTCCTGCTTCTACAGCAGCTAAAGCCTTTTCATGCCAACCATGATCAACAAGCCATTTAATGTGGTCTTCAGCATCTCTAATTTTAGGAACCAATGTTAAACTCCACTTAGTACAGAAATTACCATTGTACTTTTAGAAATTCAACGTGGGAAAAATTCAAGTCGAACTAACAAGGGGAGCACTATAATAAATTTGTAGGCTAACTGATCAATGATTGGAAAACATTGGACAGGGTGGGTACTGTACAATAGGTGCTGTCCGGATCATGTAATTATGGTCTCTATCATCCACCAGAAACTAACAGTACCCCCTACCATACCAGCATAAATCATGCAGGTAGGAACAGTAGCAGCATGAATGGAAGATCACAGTAAACTAAGAAGTGTACATTTAAAAAGAAAAAGTTCCATGTGTTCAGCAACGCAAGAAAGAATTCCTAACACCAATAATACCTGTAACCTGTAAGAACATAATAGTTATTGTAAAAACTAACCTAGGTCTAGCAATTACTATATCCTTGGGAGATACAATATAGTATAGAGGTTCGTCCCCAGCAGCCCATTGTCCTCCAGCATAACTATTTCCTACAAGTAAATAAAAGAAAATAGAAAAAAATACAGACGCTTAGTAAATGAAAGTCGAAGAACAATGCAATAGTTTGTAAACTTTTGTTAAACATAATACCCACTTCACTCTTATATCAAACATATAAATGTCAACATCAACTTCTGACTGGCAAGTTGGGCCAAAATCGAGTCAGTATATTGCAGTTTAGTAACAGACAAAAATAATACAGATACTCATTATTTAGTGCACAAGAAAAGAAGGTTGTTGTATGAACCTGCGAAAGGAGCATGCGCAAGTGCATAGTCCTTGGCTTTGTAGTGTTCATAGCCATGCACTGGCAATGCATCTGTAGTCACCTCATCATTCTTCCATGTCACAATTCGAACTTCAGGACGTTGCGCAGTTCCCTAGGAACAATATTCAGGTAAAATATATCATTTCAGCAGAAATGACAGTCATAGATTACTGAAGCAATCTACACACAATATTTTAACCACAATAGAATATCAATGATGACATTTCTCAGATTTGCAGAATGTAAGCCAAGACCAGCAACTTGTAAAAATTTGAAAAATTACCAAAAAGCTCCTTAAGGTATTCACACAAACACAGAATTGACATCTCTTTGCACAATTTCATTTCAAAATGGTCTTAGGGGGAAGGCACATAAAGCAAAGGTAAAATTATGAGCACTCAGCAGCACATATGTTCACCGCACTATCCAAGATGTGATATCTATGTGCAAATTCAGAAAGAACAATCTAAAGAGCATAAATGACCTCATGTTTAGAGGGAGTGATGATATAATTTCCGCCTTACCTGTCGTGATGGCACTGTAGTGCTAAAATCTTTCTCCCCATTTTGCTCATCTGGGATATATGCCAGCACTACCAATGCATCACCATATGGGGCCACTCCAGAAATATGATAACTAGTTTGGAAAGAGGCCACGATATCAACATATTTTGCGTTAGACATCATGATATTCATTTTTAATCCATTAGGCCCATTTTGTTGATTTCCCCTAATAGCGGCAATCTTGATGCTTGTTCCCCAGCCAATGACTAAGAGAGTGTCATCCTATAATTAAACAAGGGAAAAAACAAGTTTAAGAAACAGAAGCACCTAAAAGATCCAAAATTGAAAATCAAGTTTGTAGCAATCCAATACATTCCTGTAATTTCAACCTTTTCTGACACTCCACGGATAGTGGCCATTTGAGCACATATTTCAATGAATTTATTTGGGCCTTCCATAATTTCATTTCTCGTTAAAATATCAAGATATTTTGCACAATCTTTCAGATCTGAAGCTAAATAAATGGTCAGTTTGCAAATATGCAGTTCTGGCAAAATGACAGTATATAGCATCCGTGCTTCAGAAAAAAAGTTCCATACTAAGCTTGAGTTAGTTGGCTTTAGGTTTGAGATGGGATGCTTTGATTAACTCCTAGTATCACATTTATCTCAATACCTGCCATACTAAGTGAGGTAATAGAATTTCAGCCCGGGGAGTTCCTCTTGGTCTCTCAATAAATGCAATCCTTTGATTGTTTGCCATATCATAGATCTTAACACCTGCTTCATTAGCCCAAGCAATTAGACTTGTTCTCCACTTGACAGAATGAATTGGACCTTCTCCATCATGAAGAACCTGTGAAATTTCAGCATACTAAATCTTTATAGCAAATTTCAGTAGTTGATGATTTAACTCTCAGATTCCAACGTTACTTGTTTTAAAGTCATGCGAGGGTATAATTTCTACAAAATTTTGCCAACTAGAAGATACAAATTGTAGAGGGATGCAGAAATTAAATGGTGAAATATATATATAACATATTAGCATTTATGCTAAAAACCATAAGACTGCTTAATTACAAAATTTCAGTGTCAAAAGTAAAATACAAAGTAAAGACATGGTAAATGTTGCAAGTATGAAGTTTGATCACAGAGCACCAGTTTTTACATTATGAGATGGTAAATTTTATGCTTGGAAGGATACTTCATCTTCTAGTTCAGCTGTTAAGCAAACCTACATGTTTATGCTGTTGGTTTGTGAACTTTGGTCGATTGTAACCATAACTCTTTCACTTTTCTTTTTGCCCACAAGATCAATTGTAACTCAAGGAGAAGGACATATATGTATTTGTGAGAGTTGTACTGACAAAATGTACTTTCTGAGTTATACTGACAAAATGTACTTTTTTAAATCTAACATGAAACTCCAAAAATCTTACCAAATTGAATCTGCGGGTTTCAAATTATAAAACATTATCCGGAATTAAACCCAATAGAAAATTCAACAGAAATTGACCCAAAATATCACTAAAGCAAAGTTTTTCCCCGCTCTTTATGGCTTTCTCATTGAACAAAGACTAACCTGCTTATTATATCCAAGCCAGTTCTTCATGCTCAAAAAGAGCTGACCAGCCAAGCCACCAGCGACAAATCTTCTAGAGGTTTTGCGTGAATAATCAGGATCTAAGGCCACAGTTTTCATAGGGCGGTGATAGTCGAACTTCAGCTTTTCATCAGTGAATAGGCTGTTTATTACCACAGACCCATCATCTGAGCAACTAGCAATGTATTCACCATCTCCGTCGAAACTAAGATCATTTACAGTAGCAGTATGAGCCGCAAATTCTTTCACCTGAAAAGTAATGGCATATAATAAATAAAATATCTCCTCTCCTTTCTGTTTAGTAATAGTTAAGGCATATGAGACATACAATAAGCTGTTACTGATTGCTACCAGGATCAGTTTAACATGTACTGGTGCTTATGGTGCCTTAGAATTGGTTACATGAAAGTATCACAGGGAATCGAGACTATAACTATGTAGCTAC
The DNA here is from genome assembly GCA_028095005.1 of Rhynchospora pubera. NCBI lineage: Eukaryota > Viridiplantae > Streptophyta > Magnoliopsida > Poales > Cyperaceae > Rhynchospora > Rhynchospora pubera. The sequence goes on from JAMFTS010000018.1 coordinate 270,501, forward strand.
AAGTACAGAGCCTTTGATTAAATGTTTGATTTTGAAGGTATTCCACAATTAAGTAAGATCTATGGATCAGGAAGTCATTGTCGGGTTAAGTAAGAAAAAGGTAGAAACTAGCAGAACTTCCACAATAATTCAGTAAGCAATCTTTTAGCTGCTTCACAAACTTAAATGAAAAAAAAAAAAATCTCGATACTGATAAATCACTTAGTGTATGTTGATCACTCATGAACTGTAAATATCAAAACAGCACCCAAAGTCTGCTTAATCTCTATAAAGAACTAACATTCCATATTTGCATTCTTCCTCTAAATTTTTTTCAACAAGTGTTTCACTCAATTTCAATTCCAAGTTCAACTAGGGTTTCCACTTTACCAACTAGCAACAAAATCTCATAAAAAAAGTAACAAAGTTTTAGCATAATGCCTAATTCTAAGCAAATCAAGGACCTGAATAGTCCAATTATGCATTACCAGCTCTCCATCAATAACTCAGTCATCACAATTTCATCAAACTTAGTCAAAAGAAATGCCTCCACCGAACTAAATCAAATCATCAACAAATTCAATCCCGATACCTGATTTCCCTGAAAATCAAGGATGTGCACAGCGCCATCATGCGTGCCCAAGGCAATCATACGCTCAGCCACAGCAATCGACGACGCCATATCGTTAGACAGGATCGAAGACAAGCTTCCTCCCATCCGTTGATACTTCAATCGCGGCTCTTCTTCCTCCTCCGCCTCTTCTGCTTCTTCTTCCTCCTCCTCCTCCTCTCCATCTTCTTCCTCTTCCTCTTCTTCTTCTTCCCTCTCGTCGTCCCCATCGACGCCGTTCTCCGATGGATGCTCTGAAGTCATCGTGCTTAATTTACTTCTCTCTCTCTTTTTGTTTTGTTCCTTTTCGCGGTCGGAGCTGACGAGATCCGAGAGAGTGATGAGGGATGTATTTGTATTGGCGAATTCGTTTAGACTTCGCTCTTGGAAAATGGAACGATCGTTTGTTTGTTTTTTGTCGTTAACGAAATAATTTGGTGTTATGACAGCCTTTGCATATTTTTGCCTGCCACAATTAGCACTTCAAATAGACCCTGGATTGAAATGGAATGAAAGTGCTCAAAGACTCTAATCACTGTTCAGGCAATTAATTACCACAGGGACGTTCAAGTGCAGATCAAATGTGGCCATGCGAACCAAGGCTGGCACTTTATTTAAACAACGCAACTTTTGAATTTTTTTATCATCTCAGCATAATTCGTTTTTTTATATATATAGATATAGAGATTGGCTAAAGTATACTCCAGCATACGGATTGTCGTTTCTTAAAATCTAAAATTTAAACAGTTGATCCAAACCGTTCAAGTTGTTCTCCATATAAAAATATCTTTCAAGACCAACTCTTTTTGGTGTTCAAAAAATTGAAGGTGGGTTCAAATCCAAAGTCTAAAATCAAGGTCAAAATTAGAAATAAACGTGAGATAATCAACAAATCTGAATTCTAGGGTTTCTGGTTTAAACTTACCTGCTCGGTTCAATTCCCAAACGGTCCGTTTAAGTCGTGAAACTGTTTACCACTTAGTTATTCCTAATATGTGTTTGAAATCGTATTTTAATCCTAGGTTACCAGATACTAACCATCGTTACAGTTCTGATTTCGTAGGTTAAACTACTTTTTCCCTTAGAAATTCTAATATTTGGTCATCACCTTTGGCTTAAGTTTTCTAAGTCTATCTTTCAATTCGAACAATATCTCACAACCATCGTTGCAAGAAAGGTTCACCCATTGGTTACTAAATCCTGGTTTCACTCATCAGCTACTACCATCCTCAAATTGGTCAATCAAGTCATGCAAAGTTATATATTATTATTACCATACTAGACAAGGCCTTAGTCTACTTGGTATAATCAATTCTACCTAAGCAATCAATGATATCACATAATCAATTAAATCATGAAAGATAAAAATACATAAAGAAATAACTAAGCAAATAAACAACTAGGGGTCGTTTGGCAACATCAAAGTTTAGTGGGATCAAGGGTTAAAGTTAGCATTTTGGGATTAATGTTTGAGGTTAAAGTTAATAAAAGTTAGTACTAATTTAAAGTTAGTAATTGTTGTTTGGCATGATAGGTTAAAAGTTAGTGATCAAAGTAAATGCATTCAATTATAACATTCATTTTAATCTAGACATTTTAGAATAAAAAAATTTCAAATTTTGATATTTTCAAAATTTGAAATTTTAAAATTTGAAACTTTGAAAAATTGAAATTTGAAATTAGAAAACTTGAAATTTAAAATTTGAAAATTTGAAATTTAAAATTTTGAAACTTGAAATTTGAAATTTTGAAATTTGAAATGTGAAATATTAAAATTTGAAATTTGAAATTTGAAATTTTGAAATTTTAAATTTTAAAAGTTTCTTCTCAAGGTTTTTCTCTTCATATACGATATAAATTTTTTTTTTTTTTGGTGTTTGAGAAAAACTTAAATATATGGCCAAGTTAGGAAGGTAATGCTAATCCCGTTGACCCCAAAGTTGTTTGGCGATGCAAGGCATGTAAGTTAGCTCGTTGACCAAAAAGTCAAGCTAAACTTGGCACTACCAAACGAGCCCTAAACAAATTAGTTTACAACCATAGCCCTAGAATAACAAATCAACAACTAAAAGATATCGAACAAACAAGAGAAAATGAGAAATAAGAGAAGTTACAACCAATTGCCCTTGATTTCCCTTGAATTTGTCGAAATCCCCTTATAAACGACTCGTTGTTGTCGCAAACGACCCTTTTAATGCTGCCACAATCTGGACTTGAGACTAATCTCTCGGATATTTCTATGGCTAATCCTAAACTTTGACCTTGGATCTAAAACACCACCTTGTATGCCCTTCTATGATCTTGTATGGCCCTTGTATGATCTTGTATGCCCTTGTATGGCCTTCGTCTCCTCAAAGTCCTCTTAAATAAGTCTTGGAAATGTGTAGAGACGCATGAGGTTTGTTCTGGATGTGTTAGGAGTAGAAAATAACCACCCCACCAAGAATAACCTCTAAAACGGGCACTTTCTGCTAACTCTGGAAGGTTCCAGACGGACCGTTTGAGCCTCCAGACGGATCGACTAGAATCTGGCTGAAAATAACAGTTTTTCCTGCGAAAGTCAAACGGTCCGTCTGACTTTTTAGACGGTCTGTTTGGAAATTTCTGCACTGCGCACTGTTCAGTATTTTGCCCATATCTCCTTCATCCGGGCTTCGTTTGAGGCAATTCAAAAACTAGTGAGAAGCTTACGAGGAGCTCTACGTCATCATTGATTCATTACAGTCAAATTTATGTCCAAAATCTGCATTAAAATAGAAATTATGGTAGTAACTCATTCTTGACACAAAATTGAAAATCCTAGTTAAAATGACCCTAATTAACCTAACTCAAGTCAAATTGGTTTAGTTTGGAGTCAAAACACTACCAAAATATATGTATATAAAATTATCTCATCACAAATATATAATTTTGTTCTGTTGCAATACAGCCTCATTTTAACAAAATTCTAGCGACTGTCTCCTCAATATCGTGCCTTATGGTTCTCTTGGAATTGTAAAAAGATGGACATATCTAAATGATTTTTTTAAGATAAATTGGAGATCAAGCCTTCCAACTTAATCTTTTTAAAAATTAAATGTGTATAAAGACCCTCCCAATCGGATTTCGAACCTGCGACCTCTCACTTGAGATGCATTATTTTTTGTCACTAGACCAAGAGCTGATTCTCATATCTAAAAGAAATTTAGAAAAAGATGGTCGGTTTTACTGTATTTTCAATTTCAGAAATTATTACTCAAATAATTTCAAATTATCTTCATCCTTGCTTCTCAATTTTTTTTTTATTTTACAAAGCGAAATTTCATTTCACCTGTATTTTCCTGTTTTTCTGAATGAAATTTTTTTTGAATTTTTTCTCCGCATTTTCTTTTTTTTCAACAGTGACATAAGGCCGTTCCCTTTAAATCTGTGATTTTTCACTATTCTTAAAACAGTTTATTTTTTGGATAATCATTTCAAACATATGGAAGTATCATTTTGCACAACTAGAATAAGCATAATTTAGCATAGTTCTATTTTTTTTAATCAAATACATATTTTTGTTAAGTCTACATTTTCAGTAATTCTATTTTCGGTAATGCAAAAAATGCCTGGGAAAAAAAATAAAGAGCACATAATCATGAATTATTTGTGGATTATTATATTTACATTTGTTTGCATTTTCTATATTGACAGTGACCCTTTTTTTATACTAAACATTAAGCGATACAGAGTCTATGTGTTTACCTAAATTAGATAATGTCAAGTGTCAACCCGCAACCAACTGACGAAGCTGTGAATTAAGGAGTTAATAAACTCGAGAAATTTGACAACCAGTGTAATTACACTCCACGTCTCCACCTTACCTTCTACGAAGTCGATCAAACGTGACATTGCTTTATTCCTGACGCGATTGTTAGTACAATAAAGTTGAGACTGTTGGGTGAAGATAGAGGGCAATTGTGGGTAATTTTTCATATTTACGGTTGTATTGTTTACTTGGAGATCACTATGGTTGTGTTTGGATGAGTCTAGAAATAAGGGAATAGTTTCTTCCTACTCCTAAATTTATTATAAACAATTCAAATTCTTCACAAAGTTACACACTTCCCAATACTTCTTTTCTTATTTTTTTTATTCCCACACCATCCAAACGGAACCTATGTGAATTATGGCGGCTCAAATTTAAAAAATAAAAAACAAAAGAAACGAAAACAGGGACCAGATCCATTAAAAAATGAGCAGGGAAAAAAATCATTAAATGGAACTAAATCCGTTAACCAGCAAAAAGTAATTCATTCACCTCTTAAATGGCGGTTGCATGGTTGTCTAAACTATACTGATTGCCGAGAAAACGGTCCTTTTTTCTCGTTGTGATTATTTTAACTTGTCCTTGTGTTTTCGTTCTCTGATGTTTACACTTGTCGCAAGAAAACACCAGACATCTTTACTATAATATATCTCAAAGGTGGGGACATTATTTTATGGCCGGCGCTGTCGTCGTCATCTTAAACCCAACTCACCGTCTTTGTTAGAAACTGTTCTTTTATTAAAAGGGATGGCATGCACAGGTGGCAACGAGTAACGTGTCAATCACGGGGTCCGACAAAGTGATCTTTCACCAATGGATCTGGCTCTAGCAATGCGACAGAGACCTTTAATTTTGCACAAGCATGGATCACCACTAATGAGTGACACCAGCCTTGCAGTATACGACCATAAATTAAATAACCAGTTCCGAATTTATCACCAGAAGTTTGATTGAGAAATTGAATTTCTCGACAATACTAACGGTTTCAATTGCCTAAAAAGGATAACTAACATAGAGCAATGCATAACAGCATTCTCACGCAAACTGAAATGCTTTCTGCATTACACTCCCAACCCCAATGGACCAAAAGTAAGCTATGTAAAGATGAACATACAAACATTACATTGAAGGAAAGACTTTGAAATATTAGATATACTGCCACTCAGACAAATTCAGCAGTTTGACAATAGAGGATATAAACTGTCAAATATCAATAGTCCAAAACAAACCCTGCAACAACCTACCTTTTTCACCAAATAATTTCAATTTCAAAATCATCAACTGAGAATTGAAAACATCTATGCTCTCAATTACTTCACACCCACAGATGCCATTAGATCTTCATACTCTGGGTCTGCCTCTCCTCTCCTCTCTTTTCTCGGCCTAACTGGGCCCGTTGACGAAGGCATAAATGGGTCATAAAACTGCCCCCCTCTGGGACCTGGTGGAGCTCCATAACCCCGGTTTGGGTTGCTGTTTCTACCAGTGGGTCGGTCCCAATTTTGCATCATTGGAGCTGGTCGAGGTGCCGAAGGGTATCCATATGGATCCATCCGTTCTCTTTGTTGGTTCGGGTATTGAAATCCATGATGCCTTGGTTGTGGCTGACCATACTCACGTGGATCAATTCGGTAACCAAATTGATTTCCTGGATTCTGGTATGCAGGAAATGGTTGTCGTGGCTGATATGCGAAATCACCAGAAGTTGGCCCAGGCGGTCTCATCATAGGGTGGTTTGACGGTGTAGCCATTCTTGGTGCTTGTATAGGAGTGTATGGCGACACATGTGGGCGGGGTGGTAAGGGGCCCATGGGTTGAGGTGGTGCAGCATGCATATCTCCTGGTCGAGCAGGCGGTCCCCGCATCTGTGCATGGTATGGAGCTCCTGGAGTTGAGTTGGGGCTAATCTGGGGAAAGGGGACTGGAGGCTGCCTGGGAGGTGGTGATTCAAGCGGTCTATGTGGACCAGGTCCAGCAGGAGAAAGAGGCATAAGGACTGAATTAGGTCTTACTGGAGGCAATTGTCCAGTATAAGACCGGTATTGGAATGATGAGCTGGTTTGGAGGGGTTGAACTGCAGATGAAGGAACTGAAACAGAGTTGAGAGGACCTGGTGGGCCCCTTGGGGGCAACCAAGGGGAAGGGTTAGATGGGAACTGAGTATTACTAGGGAAAGAAGTCACCACAGGCTGTGTAGCAGGAGAAGCAGGTTTTGAAGACGCAAGAACTGAACTAGCCTGCAGAGGAAATATCCTAGTTAATTAATTAACTAAAGAGAGAGAGAGTAGCATAAAAAAAAAAATCCCACTAAAGTGACAAGGGTTAAGCTACTCAGATACAGCAATATAGCTGCCCCTGTTGTGTCAGATATATATCAGCTATAGAAATGCATAAAATGTATCAAATACACTACCAGGCACAGTTCATTTCATATTGAAATTTTAACGACATAGTAAAAATTAAGACGAAATAAACATCTTTGCATGCGCAAGACCACATGGGCATAGTCTCACAGTAGGCCCTTTGAATCATTAGCCTTTATTTACTGTGTTTTACTTCTATTCTCTTGTCCAGACTGTCGTATCAAACTACAAGCTCATATGCTTTATTCAGAAATTTTCCTTGGAACTACAATACTTCTACTGTTTGCCACTTAAAAACTTACCAATCCACCTATATAATTTGAAGAATTTAAATTTTACATAACATTATTCGAAAATGAAAATATATGTTTTATTGTTTTCTGAGGTATGCTGTATCCTGAAAATTTTAGAAGCTTGTGTTTGCAGTAATCATATGTTATCTAATAAGATACAAGTATTCATATTTCTGCAACATAAAGCACAAAAAAAATGATACAGTGGACTACTAAAAGGTATGTTGAAAGAACAAAGCTGGACTTTTTTAAATGCATTGATATTGCTTCATTCAGTTGCTAAAAAAAATTTCCGTTAAATTGATAGATAATGTTATATTTGCATACAGTGTGCATGGGGAGTGGGGGGATGAGGGGCGTTACCGAAGCAAGAAGCTGTTCAAGAAGTGCAACAGCAGCATCGACTTTATCATAAGTTTCAGCACTGACATTGATGTAAATATCTTCATAAGTAGTTTGGGCTTCATTGATGTCCGCTTGGGTAATTTCATGCTGTGGATATCCAACCAGAAATGTAACGGCCGATGAAGGCTTCTCAAAAAGTGAGAAAGTAAACAAATGGCATAAGCTTCTAACTTACTAAAAGCTCACATTACCTTATCTCCAGTCCCTTTCTTTGCTCCATGAACTCGTATTTTAGCTCCTGTTTCCTGAAGCAGAAATATTGAAAAAATTAGAGAAAAAGTAGAAAAGATGAAAATACTAAAAACTCATTATATTGTAGAAAAGAGATTATACATCTTGTAGCTTCTTCTGTGTGTTGCTTTCTGCACCTAACAGCATCCTAATAAAATTATATCCAGCATATTCTCTCGTCTGTAAAACCAAAGCATAGAAATACTAAAAAACTTTAATTACCAAGATAGTGACCTGTAGAAAAAACTCAAAAAAAAAAAATAATAACAATAATAAATAAATAAATAACCATATGTACATACAGGAACAGGAATTTTGGCCTCTTTAAGCAATGGCTTGTAGTCTGCAGGAGCCTTAAAGCTGGGATTTAGTTTAAGCAACTCACCTACAAAAAGTAATCCGTCTTCATCTCGAAATTTTTATGATCCAGAAGTATAGTGGGATGATAATTTCTTACCAATGATTTCTCGTCTTTCAAGATCCAAAAGTTCTCTATACTGCAAAAACTTGAGGAGGAAAGAATTAGAACAAGTACAATATACACTACCACTTGTCATCTTCCCTTTCTTTCATACAATTTTCAATTAGAATAGTCTTTCAATTCAAAAAAATGAAATTACCATTTTATCCAGTTGCTTCTTATTAGACTCGGTGTTTGAAGCTTGGGTAGGTGAAACAGAAGGCTCATAAACAAACACTTCTCCAGTATGCTGTTCAGATTTCTTCAACCGCTTGCTGATTTGATCCAATCGAGTCTGCTCATGCATTTAATTATCACTTAGTAACCACCTGGAAATGGAAGTCTACTAATGTGAGAAAACAAAAGGTAAATTTCCACATTGTTTTCCTGTTTCCCAAAGGTACAACAAATCATAAAGCTGACCGTCAGATTGTACTGCATTGAATTGATCTTGTACTGGACAACTTCAGCCTAACTTGGTATTTAAGCTAGCACTTGCACCAACAAATAAATTAACCAATCTGTTCAGGTTTGCCAGAACTTTGCTTAAAAATAAAATCAGTTGGATCTGACCCATTGTTAACATTGATTCGAGTAAAACATCACCCTGTTTAGTCATCAAACCAAACAATTTGTGCATTGAGTTCATCTAAGGTGGATCCAACAACTTGGTAGGTCATTTAAGTACACCTATTGGAGCTGGCCTTTTAAAATTTTTTAATGAAACAATGAAAAACTGATGGAGATTTCGCCATTATTTGAACATATCATTAAATGGGCAATTTTGGTGCAGAGCTGTCATGGTATTTTCTATTTAACAAATAATGTTGGATCCGATCAGCCAGTCAGTAGATGCAAAGACTAGAGTCATCCCCAATCTATTAGCCCACCGAATCAACATAAACCAGTTTCTTCTTTTCACATTAATAACTGTCTACCAAATGCTTCAGAATGTTTGGCAAAAATAGACAATATTTTCCATTGCAAATGAAACATTAAGACCCTGTTTGCTTAGCAGCCTAAGCAACAAACTCATGCAGGTAAATTTGTAAATGCTTGTAAGTATCAGCCTAAACAAGCATTACACTGCTGCTGCTGCCACTAGGAATGACAGTTTATAAGATCAATTTTCAGTCTTGATGTTGTCATCTGTTTTCTTCACATCCCACAGGCCACAGAGTACAGTACATACAAGCTAATTTCGGCAATAAAAGGGGCATAAACTACTCAAATATGTAATACTAAACTTACTACTTGATCGCTAAATTCTTAATCTCCATAAATATTAGATATCATAACAAGCGAAAGTACCATTTACATAGTGAAAATACCTGATAGACCAAAGCTTTCCTTTTTCTGACAGAGGTATCAGGAGTAAAATAGGAACTAAATTTTGTCTTCCGCTGAGATTGCTTTGTGCTATCCTCAATAGCACTGTTACTTCCATTCTTAGTACTTCCTTTAGATGTACGAATAAGAGAGCCAGACAGTTTATTTTTTGGTATAACGAATCCAAATTTTGGCCTCAACATTGAGACCTTAGATGATGTAGCAGAGGATTGATCAACTTTTGAAGCCATCTTCTGCTAATTATACTGTCTTTTTTGCTGGCAGTAGCATCAATTCTCTTCTATCTGACTGGATTATAATTACAGCGAAAACATGAGATGCTAACATGTAACAAAAGATTTAAAAAAATGAATAAAATGCAGCAAAAACACTGTAGGAAGACATGAATACAGTATTCATCCATTGGTCTCGATCTTCCAATCTCCCTCAGTCCTTATTTTAGTTCTTCAGTGCATTCCTCTAGATATAACTAAATCCAGCAATTTTTTTTATATATAAATAATGAAACATCTGTTTGACGCTTTATACTGCAATCACTTCAACTGAAACCCAAAAAGGAGGTTAATTCAACACCTTTCCAAGCTTTCACAACGTAGTTCATCTCAATTCAAGCAAGGCTGAGGCCTTGGGAGTTAATTATCAGATTACAAATACAGAGAAATAGCGAGAAAACCTAGATGCAACGAAAACACAGGCTCAATATCGAACAAACAAGTCGAATCAAACGACGGAGAAACGAAACTAAAATCGAAACAGTTGAATGATGCATACCTCCTCCTCGTAAGATCGATCGATCGATCTAGGTGGTGAGAGAGAACAAAGAAAAGAGAAAAGAGGAATGGGAAGAGACCTGAGTTGTAAGAAAGCATGAACACAACAACACAAGTTGGAGTTACACAACAAGGTATTAGGGTTCAATAGATCGATCTGGGTTCGGATCGCGTGGAGATGGAATAACGGTTCGGCAGGCCGGAAATCTGGTAGCGTTGGATAATGGGCAAAGAGCTGGGCCTGTATTTGGTGGCCTGCACCCGGTCCAAATTGATGCTTAACAAGTTCGTTTTCAAATTCGGGTTTGAACCACCTATTCCTAAACTGCCCTTATACGCAGTTAGTTTGGAGGGAGGTTGTCGACCGCTTTGGCATACAGGGCATTGATGGCTATACCTCCTACAGTTCTATGCTTCTGTGTACTCAAGCTGCGGAGTTAGGAGAACTTTGATAAGTGTTGCAGTTATGACAACAACATGAGCGATATGGCTTGAAAGAAACAATAGAATTTTCCGTCAGGAGTGCAGAAGGCCACAAGAGGTGATTAGTTGGTGTTTATTCTTCTCCAACATTTCTCGAGAATTTAGTCAATTATGTTTGTAGTTTTTTTTTAATTCTCTTTTTTTTTGCTTTTTAAGCTTGGCACCGCTGCCCGGCCATCTAAAAAAAAACTTTGAAGGGGATAAGTCATAAGTATTCCGACTTTTATTTTCTCCCGGAAAATAATATCCCAAATTATTGCGACATAATTTGAATTGTTCAACAGAAAAGCTTTAAGACCACGACACAAGTGATGGGTCCCCATGAGATCTATAACAAAGTTCAATTTATTTATATATTTTTTTTTTCTAGAAACGCTCGGCTGCCAAGGTAATGAAGTTTAATTTCTCTGACAAGAGTCAACTTGGTAGAATTAGGCATGCTTGACCAAATCAAAAGTGATTCGAAACAAAACTTTATTAATCTACAATATAAAGCTTCCTGATCATGCGTCACATTAATACTTTGTTTAAAATGATGTTTGTTGTACTTTCTAAATTAAGAACCTGACAAATAGTCCATCGTTAGTGTCTCTAAGACCTGCACAAAATTGTACATTCGGTCATAAAATATTTATAGATAAACTTAGATAAAAAGACAAATCTGATTGTTGTGTGATCACTTTAATTATTATATCATAATACATCGAACCATTCAACTAGAAAGCTTCAAGCAAAGGCACTCCAGTGAAGGGTTTACCTTTGGTCAAGTCCAATGTCCTTCTCAATAAGTCTATGTTTATACTGACAGATTTCTACCTTTGTATGCCAGAAACTAGAAATATAAATGGCGTGATTGACCCGACAAGCCACGGTCAAAATGGCATTTAATTTATTAATTCCCAGTACACATATTTTAGTGGTCGCAACACAATATAGTGATGTTTGTTTACTTTCCAGATCAGATTCTACTGAATAATTGAGAAACGTTAATTTAGCTACGCATCTTGGCCAAGTCCATATATAACCGTATAAGTTTCACAAGGCAGTGGTTATTCATAAAGCAATTTGCTCTGAAACTCAAATCTGCTGATAGGCAAAAAAAAAAAATGTTGCTTCCTTTTATTGTCCTTCTCCCATTCCTTGTTATAATATTAACTAGTCCTATCATAGCGAATGGGTGTTTTGAAGTGGAGAGGGATGCGCTTCTTACTTTCAAAGCTGGCCTACATGATCCCGGCAACCTTCTGATCACGTGGCACGGCCCAAATTGCTGCACTTGGAGTGGTGTCATTTGCGACAACATAACTGAGCATGTTGTGATGCTTAACCTTAGGAATCCTTATGATCTGTTTTATGGTGATGATGACTGGGATCTGGATGATATCAATGGTTATTCTAACTGGGAATCTCATGCTTTTACCGGTGAGATAGATCCATCTTTACTTTCTCTAAGACATTTGACTCATCTTGATCTTAGTAACCATTTTTTCTGGAACAACAGTTTTCCAAATTTCATATGTTCTTTGGAAAATTTGGTTTATCTGAATCTGTCTTTCTCATCATTTGGAGGTCTCATACCTCATGAACTTGAAAATCTCTCACGACTTCAATTTCTTGACCTTGGTGGTTCCTCGTTCACTGGCCTGATACCACCTCAACTTGGAAATCTCTCTGACCTTCACCATCTAAGCTTAAGTGCTATTGATATCTATCACCCGTTTCCTGTGTTAGCTAGTGACAATCTTTCATGACTTTCTCATTTATCTAATATCAGGTACCTCGACATGTCAAGAGTTAGCCTAAATAATAAAACCATTTGGTTAGCAATTAATAAGTTGCACAAGCTACAAATCTTGATTTTATCTGGATGCGCTCTTTGTGAAGTACCAATTGATTTCAATCTAACATCTTTGAGAAAACTTGATCTTTCAAAAAATTCATTTAATGCTATGCTACCTAACTGGTTGTGGAACCTCGCTAGTCTTTTGCATCTTGACATGCATGATTGTCAGTCCCATGGAAGCATCCCAGGTAATTTAGTAACTTAAATTCGCTAAATTATCTCAACTTAGGACATAATAACTTCAAGCACGTATTTCTTGAGCCGATCAGCAAATTGGGTAACCTTATAAGTTTAGACTTGAGGATGCTTGGGATAAGTGGAAATGTTGCCAATTTGATAAAAGGATGCATAATCTGGAGGTTCTAAACTTGATGGGCAACAACTTTTCAGGGAATATACCCAGCTGGATAGCACAAAAGAGAAATCTTTCCAATATTGATTTGAGCTCTAATTCACTTTATGGGCTTATACCTAATGAGATAGGGACACTTACTCGCCTAAAAAATTGAAGCTGTCTTATAATTTGCTATCCGGTGTAATCACCGAAGCTCATTTTGTCAACTTTTCAAATTTAAAGAGTTTAGATTTGTCCCATAACATGTTAACAATGAAAATGAATGACAAATGGGTGCCGCCATTTCAACTTTGGTTTCTTTCTTTAGACAAGTGCAAGGTAGGGAGCAGTTTTCCTAGTTGGTTGCGATGGCAAACACAACTTAATTCTCTAGCTATATGCATCCAACACAAGCATAGATGGGGTTATACCCGCCTGGTTTTGGAACATGTCCCTTGAATATGTTAACTTGTCTTACAACAATATCACAGGCAGTTTGCCTGCATCACTTCTGTTGAGCACCATACAAAGTTTGATTCTTAGATCTAACAACATAAATGGTCTACTACCAAGTGTGTGGGGTGGGATCGAAGATGTGGATCTCTCAAACAATAATATCTCCGGAGCCTTTCTGGCAAAGTTGGAATTTGATCAAGCATATTTAGTTGCCCTCTCAGGAAATAGAATTAACGGTAGCATTTCACACAGCATTTGCAACATGTCATATTAATTTGGGGTTGTTGGATTTGTCAAACAATGAAATATCTGGAGAGATCCCTACTTGCTGGAAGAACATCCTAGATTTAGAATACATTGTTTTATCAAATAATCAGATTACTGGACAACTTCATACTTCTATTGGGTCTTTGCAAAGCCTCAAAACGTTGCATCTCTATGGCAATAATCTCTACGGTGAAATTCCATCAACCTTACAACTGTGTAAGAGTTTAGATTATCTGTCTCTTGGCAACAATAATTTTTCAGGGTAAATACCAACATGGATAGGAAAACAATTGCAAAATCTTGTATTTCTTCAACTACGGTCAAATAAGTTTTCTGGCTATATCGATCCCCGATGAGCTTGGAGAGCTTACAACACTTCAAGTCTTGGATCTTACTCATAATTCTCTTATTGGTTCTATACCCAGTTCTATTGGTAATCTTTCTAGTATGAAGAATTTATCACAAAATTATGCGATGAGCATTTGGTTTGATGAGGATAGCTATGAAGATACATTATATATAGATATCAATGGGCAATATGTGTATACTTCTTTACCTCTCGCATATGTCAAAGTGATAGATATGTCGAGAAACAATCTAAATGGACAGATTCCTCGAGAAATGTGGTTTCTTGAGGTAATGATGAATTTGAACTTATCTAGAAATTGCCTGATGGGGGAAATTCCCCAAATCATTGGTGACATGCGATATTTAAAATCTCTGGACCTTTCATTCAATAAGCTATCAGGCCTAATTCCACATGCCTTATCAACCTTATCCTCACTGCACCATTTAAACTTATCATATAACAACTTTTCGGGAAAAATCCCAACCGGAAGGCAACTCAGATCTCTATGGGCCTCCAACTGACAATCCAGCTTTTGATATGTGGTATGGCAAACATTAGGGAGGTACAGGAGGTCAGGACTACCTTACAGGATTTCTGTGCAATGTCGGGGCAATGTAGGTGTGGACAAATCAAGAATTTGGTTTTCTAAGCACACCCCAATAGTTTTGAGAAACTATTGCATGAACCACTTTCAGGTAGTACAAGGCGAGAGGAATCACACATATCTAGGAGTCCCAATTCTGGTCACGATAGCAAAACATTATGATTATCTCATTGATAAAGTCATGGCCAAATTACATCCCTGGAAGGCTCGTTTGTTGTCACCTGCAGCCAAAGTAGTGCTAATCAAATCTGTCATTGAACCTTTGGTTCTTTACTCGATGGGAGCAGGCAATATCCCGGATTCTGTTCTCCAAAAAATTAATTCTAAAATCCGAGCTTTCTTCTGGAATTCGGGGGATGCAAACAAAATAAGGATGGTGGCATGGGAGAAAGTAACATGCCCCAAATCATGTGGTGGTTTAGGGCTTAGGGATGTTACAGTACTCAATCAAGCCATGACTTTGAAGGTGCTGTGGAACTGGCCTCTAAAGAATATGAAGGGACTCTTTGGATTCAAATTCTTATTGCCAAATACTTGTCTAAAGCACCTCTTTGGTTGGAGGGCTGTAGGTGTTCAAAGCTATGGGCTGTAGTGTTGGAGGCTAGAGAAGTGCTAAAATCACACATTAAATGGATAATTGGTAATGGAGAAAGATGCTCACTGGTTGGAGAACCATGCTCACTGGTTGAAGTGCTAAAATCACACATTAAATGGATAATTGGTAATGGAGAAAGATGCTCACTGGTTGGAGTTCTGGTTACAGTTTTTGCAACTGACAAGAGGAGGTTTTGCAGGCTATGTCAAAGATTTTATAGATATTGAATCAGGCCAGTGGGATACTGGTAAGTTGGTGCAGGTACTCGGTTTTCATACTGCTCTTTACATTGTGTGTGTGTTTCAACGACCACCACTCAAACATAACTCGCGGGACCGGTTAATATTCAAACCTGTTGTATCTGGTAATTTCTCTTTTAAAGGTGCATGTGATATGATTGAAGCTGCTGCCAACCACAGTCCGGTTGCTTCTGGCATTTGGAAAATAGTTTGGAAATGCTCTAGTATCTTACCGAGAATACAAGTGTTTATTTGGAAAATTTTTCATGATGCTCTCCCGGTTAAGGCAACTTTTGCTAGGAGAATGAGAATCCAGGCCCCTCCTTGTGAAATATGTGGATTGGATGAAGATGATGCTATGCATGCACTATTCCTGTGTATCAGGGCTAAACAGTGTTGGCTTGCCTCTAATTTAGGTTTAAGAGTGGATGCATTGCCTCAACAAGTTGTACCGGCTTTGGTCTTTATCTTTCAGCAGCTCACTAGGGATCAACTAGTGTTATTTCTGAATATTTTATGGTCATTTTGGAAGGCGAGGTGTAAGGAGGTATACGAGGGCAAAAAGATAGTGATACAACAGGTTCTGCGGGATGCGGGCTCTCTTCTCACTCTGACCAAGTGCATTGGAGGGGAAAGTAGGAGAGGAGGCATCACTATCAATCATACAGCACACTTAATTCGAGAGATACCAGTGACCGGGAAGTATTGCAAGATGGATGGTTCGTATAAGGAGGGAGGGGGAGCAGGTTGGGCCTACACGTTTTATGAGAATAATGAACTGATCCAGTACGGTTTAAGGACTGGGGATGCCACCTCTCCGCTACATGCTGAGCTTTTGGCGTTCAATGCTGCCTTACACGATGCGCTACTCATTGGATGGCTAGAGGCAACCTTCTACACTGATTGTGAAGTTATTTCCAAAGTGTTAAATGGTGTTCTGAGGCTGTTGATCGACGAGTTTACCTTCTCTTTTTGGATATTATCTCAGTTTTCAAACAGCATGAAAACCTAATCTGTTGCTATGCACCTAGGGAACTTTTGGCACAAGAGCACGAGTTGGCTAATATTGCTAGAGTTAGGGAGTTGAATGTAACTGGTTATACTTTTTCTGGGTTTCAACCTCAGTAGTTCTACTTCTCTTTTTTCTTTCTTTCTTAGATAGGACAGCAACTTTTACTCTCTGTTTAATTTCCTAGTGTATTTGTACTCTTTTCAGTTTAATTGATTGCTACGGGCCATTTGCCAAAAAAAAAAAAATCTATAGACGTGAATTCTGTCCATGGTGACAACGGAAGGGAGATGGTATGGTTTTCTCTGGTGGTTGCTCTAGGTTTTATATTGGGATTTTAGTTTATTTGTGGGGTCCTAAATTTTCATAAATTTTGGAGGGTTGCTTATTTTCAAAGAATTGATAATTTATTTGACAAATTGTATGTACAAATTGTGCTAGCTAGCCATTAGAAGGCTCATCATTGGTAGCAATGCTTGAATAAGTAAGAGATTCTAAACTGCATAATATGTGACTAAAATGTTATAAACATTAAGCAGCACTTCCTTGATGTAAATTGTACTTGCTTGTTATATTTGCAAGGCCACGTTTGTAATTTAATTTCTCATGTCATGGATGGCTGTATCTGTAATATTTACTATGTAATTGTAATTAGAAGTATCAAAGTAGAAGTTTATAATGGGCTATATGGAATGTCAGTTTTCACGATTCCATTTTCATTTTTTTATTTTTTTGTGTAATATTAGCAGCTTGGTTGTACTTTTTAGTTGTTGAATGTAATCACATCACAAGCTAGGTAAATGTTTTGAGATGCTTTCTAATCTCGTGTCAGTCTTAATCTCGTATATCTTAGTAGGGATTGACGGATCCCACTTTGTTTTTAAGTCTGGACACAATAATATTTATTATATATGTGACATCCCAAGACTGGGATGTCGCAGTCGCCGCGAATGCACGTTGTTAACCATGCACCCGCAAGGCTTACTTTTCAGCTATACAGTCCTAACTATCTTTAGCATTATACTTTATTAATCTATAAAATATACTATCACATTTTATTCAAGCACAAATTTACATGAAGCAATTTCATATGAACCTTTATACTACCAAGTACATCTGAAAGAAACAAAGTGGTCGTCTACTCGCAAGTGCTTTCCAAACTCGATCCAAACCTGGAACCCACAAGAGCGGAAAAAGTGAGATAAATAAAATTTATCTCAGTACGGTATTTAGTTCCAGCCACACGATACTCAACGTTACATCTGTTGGAACTACTTACCGACCAAGAAGAACAATAATAATGTAAGATCTACAAACATATATACAGTACAGATCAGTCAGACATCATACCAATATGAAATGCACTTAGAAGCCAATACTAATCAAATTCAGATCACATACAATTACAAGTAACGCAACTTTTGTTTATGGCTTCAAATTTGGCAATCTATTCTAAATGCAAGCCTGGTAATAAGATCAATCAGTCGAGTCAAATGAGAGTTTTTCGGTTGCTCACAACCCAATGTATGCATACACAATTGAGAGTTTTTCGATTGCTCACAAACCAGTCCCTTTGGACATTGAGTTTTTCGGCTACTCACAAACCAATCCCTAAGGACATGGAGTTTTTCGGCTGCTCCCAAACCAGTCCCTTTTGGACATTGAGTTTTATTTTACTTGGAACTCACAAACCAAATCATTTCAATTCAATCGACAACCATTCAATATGCATATTTCCAACTAATACAATAATAACTATAAACATATGCTAAATGATGCGATGAAATATTAAAAAATGCAATGCAGATAATTATTCCAACAAGCATATAGTTGAGTTTCGTACGGAATCCGTACCTGATAGCAACATAAAACAAAGCAAGCAACAAACAAGCAATCTTAAAATCCATCGATAGTCTTCAACACCGACATAAGTCCTGATAATACAGGAATAACTTCTGGTCCTAAGTCTCGACCCAAAACAGAATTTGAAGAAACAAATTTATAATCAAAACAACCATGCATAAACTTTTGAAAAAATGATGTGGTCGGTTTTAAAACTCATTTACCCATATTTATCTTTTCTAAACCAAGGTTCTAGCCTTCCAGGCTTAATTAAAACCATATGTCTAATTAATTGACTCCATAACGTTGGGCTGGTTTAATATATCCAAAACAGATTTTTATGTTATCAACAAATAGGTGTCCATACCAGAATGCTTAGTACTCTTTGTTTCAAAATCTGATTTTATAAATATGCAATGAAACCTTTGTACTTGAGTAAATTCACATAAAACCCAAATCTGAAATTTTATTGACAAGGCCAGTTTTAAAAAAGAATGGCTCAAGAAATTTAGTAAACATGTCAAGCTTGCACTTAATCAATAAACCTTTAACAAATTTCATGTTGCACAAGAGGAATTCAGCCAAGAAAAATATTTGCAAGAAACCCTAGAATTTAAAACGTTTTCAGGAACTTCATATTTTTCATACAATTCTGAAATTAAAGTGTAAAAGAGACTTAGAATGACAGCACTTACCCTAAAGATGTAACAATTAGAAGAAAAGAAGATGCTGAACTCGGCCATACACCAATCACCTCCATTTAGACACTAGTACTCAAGAGAAATTTGCTTCCATCTCAATTTCTGATTTTTCTAATAAATTAATGGAATTATAGATAAATTTTTGTACTGATTTAACAAGCAATCTAGGGGAAGAGAGGTTCTGGACATGGGTTCGAGCATGGAAGATGAAGGGAGCAAGTAGAGGCGATGGAAACAAGGATTCACCAGCCACAAGGAATTAAAATGTGTGGACTCTCCAAGAAATTAAGAAATTTTTTTATAAACTTGGTGCACCAATTTAAATGAAAGCTAGAGAGACATTTTTTTTACAAGGAGGTCCCACATGGCAGAGAAATATTAATAAATACACTAGATGCAAGTAGAAATAGGAATTGATGAAATAATTTTCTGAACTTTTAAAAACCGATCCAAAAATTGAAATCCAATTCCTTTGTGAAACTAATTAGTTCTCAATTATAACATTCTAACAACAACGTTTAATGCACGAAAATTTAAAGAAAGATGCAACTACTTTTTTTTTTAACGTTGTATTTTTTTTAAAAAAAAATTCAGAATCAAAATCTGATATTAAAAAATAATTTTCAAGCTCCAATAATTGAAATCGACCAATTTGCATAAAAAAAATTTCAAATGCAAAGCAATAGAAAATCCAAGGTATCACAATATATTTGCATTAAAAATTTAAAAAATCCCAAGAAACATTGATACTTAGAGAAAAAGTGGTAAGAAAAATTGTAACTTCTAATTTCTAGATGGTACCCTGAGTGCAAGAAAACAAATATACACTTATTTATTTCAAAGGATAAGAATTAATAAACAAAGCTTTTGGAAACTAGACCTTACTAATTCCAGAGAAAAAAAAACAACCAGAACAAAGAAAGATCCAAATACTCGAGAGAAGAATATGTTAGAGTTATGTCCTAGAAGTCTATAATTTAATGACTTAAATATTAGTTTATGTTATGGATGATATTTTATCATCTGTTTCTAGGTTTATTATTGACAGATTATCAGGTTGAGGATCTGAATTGTAGATCTCTGTGGATCATTCTTTAGAATGACAATAATAAATCTAAACGGTCCATAATTTTGATAATTAACAAAGGAACATTAATCATCATATAAGATTAGTATGCAAGTTAAGTGATGATTAAGTTCTACTAATCATAGATAAAGAGTTACCAACTTAATTGCATATGTATATGTTATGGAACATAGTACAGGACTTGACCCAATGAAATAAATATATGGATTGTGTTACGTGTCATTATTTATTTCGTTATGATTTTGGTTCTAAGTTTGAGATGTTTATCTTTTCCACATGAGAATAGGTTCAATAAATATTGTCTACCGCTGATCCCCGATAAGGACTGCTATACGGACTTTATTTATGTTCTCTTGAATTGTGCGGGGAAAAGCTAATCATCAAGAAAACCGTATGTCCCTCATTAATTCACTTAGTGAGTGACGATATCTGTTTGGGCCCCTTGATGGAGTTGGATCGTATGCGCGCAACTAAGCGATCAACTCTAGATCAAGAAACGTATAATCTGCAATAATGACACATTCCTATCTTGGATTATACGATGATATCGTGAGACATAAGAATCAGAATAGAGAAACATAATTATTCTCTTATGCATGATTGAAATATTGTAGCAGTACACTATTTATGCGAATTGGGAATCATAACGTGTTACTAGATACCGCTTATGATTTTTGGAATTAAATAACGATTGAATTCCATGTCCAATATAGCATAAATCCTCAAAGGGTCACACAAATAGAGCTTTAACCATACAATACATTATTTATTTATTCGCAACAGTTCATATTGCGAAAATATGATGAGTTGATTAATTAATTATATACCGTTATAATTAATTAAGTCAAATGGATCATATGGAAATAAATTAATGCATTAACTAATCCTAAAATAATTATTAATTAGTTAATAATTATTTTAGCTCAACAAGATTTAATATAAATAGTTATATTAAATATTTGCGCCGAAATTTATATATTAAATTAATAGTCCAATTGAAGAGCATTTGGATGAGTCTCTAATTAAATAAATTAGAGATAGATTAAATATGTTTGAGAGGCCCAAAAAAGCCCATGAAGGAGGCCGGCCTTGATGGTAGGTAGAGTGGCATTTTGTGTAAATAGTTGGTTGGTGGTAGGTAGGGTTTGTGCACTATATATAGAGATGTATAGATGCAAAAACCAACCTTCTTTCCTCCTCCCACCTAGCCGCCACAAATTCCCTCTCCTTGGCCGGCACCTCTTCCTCTTTTCTCTCCACCATTTGCTCATGTGTTGAGCTTAGATTCTTCACCAATCAAAAGAGTTAATTAAGATGATAGGAGAATACCATAGGATTAGCTACGCTCTTTCGAATCGCTAGCACGAATCGATTAGAGCATGGTTAACCTCTTGGTGGACTCGAGGCCGCCGCTGTTGGATCGAAGGAAGGAGGTGTTGCACGCCACCAACTCCCATGCCGTGGTCGAGCCCCGCGAATACGATTTCGCGGGAGGTACAATTTTTACATCTTCTCTTGTGTCGAATTGACTTAGCACTAGATCCTTGCACTTGTTTGTGGTTAATTAAGTGTAATTAGTTTCAAAAATTAAAATTGTGCATTTCCTAACAGAATATGGTAGAACGGGTACCTGGTAGTGTTGGATATCGGGCA
This sequence comes from Rhynchospora pubera, assembly GCA_028095005.1. Taxonomy (NCBI): domain Eukaryota; kingdom Viridiplantae; phylum Streptophyta; class Magnoliopsida; order Poales; family Cyperaceae; genus Rhynchospora; species Rhynchospora pubera. The sequence goes on from JAMFTS010000018.1 coordinate 292,214, forward strand.
AAGAACTGGGCCTGTAATGGGGGCTTTGGATCCGGCCCAAATGATGTTCTGCGTTAGCTTAATTAAGTTCTTTAATGGATGTGAAATATTGCATATAGTGCATCAACTATTATGAGTGTCATTGGCAAATTTGCTATCACGTGTCATTGTTGAACAGAGGACGGTCCATCGCGTGAGTCCCACGTGTCACTAGCGTTAAAGCATCTTTCGTGTCTTATTTATATGTAATAAATTGAACATATATACTTAACAAACTATACATAATATACTTAACAAACCGAACATTTATACTTAATAAATTGAAAATTTTTTGAGACAAATGAGCGCGCTAGGGGCAAAATTGAAATTTTTTTAGTTAAACTGGACCGGTTTATGGCTCCTTTCTAATTTTTTCATGTATTTTTTGTTCGGTTCGTGACCTCTTATGTTTCCATGCGCACCTATTAAAAAACTAAAAATTAATACTTAATAAACTGAACATTTATATATAATAAACATAACATTTATACTTGCTAAATTGAACATTTGTAGTTTTGTATTTACGAAACTAAATATTTATACTTAATAAAATGAACATTTTTGCTTATAACATTTATGTTTTTTTATTACAACTAAACTGACTAAACATTTATACTTAATTAACAGAACATTTGTACTTACCCAACCGAACATTTAGATAAAAAAACAAATTAAACATATTGAACATAGTGAAAAATTATAACAGAAAGTGAACATTTATATCTAGTAAAATGAACACTTATAACAACAAGAGTTAAAAAAAACAGACGTTGGATGAGGCGACCATCAAGAAAGGGCTGCTCAGTGGTGATGTTTCTTCCGATGGCATTAATCAATTTCTTATGCATATCCTGATCAAACATCAGTGGTAAATTCGGCCAGATTCATATGTCCATCTTTTTTTCTTTTTTCTTTTTTCTTTTAACTAAAAGCACCCGGAGTACCAAAACTTATTAAAGAAAGGGGATTACAAAACTCAGTAAAGCCGAGAATTGTTAGCCTGGTCCCCACAACATACTCTACCTAAAGGTCCTAAACCAAATTCCTCAACATCCAAAACAAAGACAGCACATATAGGCTCAAATTCAAAGTACAACTCTTAGACAGATCCTTTATGACTTTATCCAGTGGTCATCATTAGAGGAATCACTTGTGATATGCCCATCCCTAATATCTGCTAAAGGTCTTCAATGATTGTAGTGAGTGTCCATGAATAATAAAAATGAGTACCAGCACTTGACATACCCTGATTTACTAATTATGAATACCAACACTCGGATTATTCATGTAAATTTTTGCTATTATCTGAACATAATGATAAAAATGTAAAACAAAAGGAAAGTATTTTACTGTCCCTGGACTACCCTGATTTAGTAATTTCACAATCGATCGAAAAATTTCTAAAAGGCCTTTTCAGTAATCAGTAGTCGGAAACAAATCTGTCCAAATAGATACCCTGAAGTATGTATACTTGCCATATCTAAGTCTTTTTAGCTGTCGCTGGAGCAACATTTTAAAACTGAAAAGATACATGTCAGAGCAAGCACAGAAAATAATAGCATACGGTTTGACATCAACAACACAATAATACAGTCTAATTAATCAGAAGACAAATAGACAATGAAGAAATGCCAACTAAAATTATAACGTGCATCAACAAATAAAACAAATTTGCAACTGAATCTCTCTTCCATCTCATTGATACACAAGTAGGTAGGAGTTAATTTGACCTTAAAACATGAGATCAACGTTTATTGATATTTTTATTGGAAGAATGTCCATAGGCCGATTTACTGGCATTTGGGGTCAGCCAAATTGGTGGTTCAGCTATGGGATGGAAAATCCCAGGTGGATAATACGGTTCAATGATATCTCTTGTGAAGTCGTAAACACCAAGATCATCGCATCCATAGGGTTCAGGAAAAAGTTTTAAAACCAGGTCCGTAAAATAGATGCTGTTTCTTTTGCATCCAGGGAATAGCTGAGAATTAACAACCAACGGACAACCAATACCCAAAAATATAGTCCCATCATCCAAATCCTTGCACTCAGAGTGCTTTCTTCCCTCCAAATTTAACTTGTGCACTACAAATCTTGCTGTGACAATATGCAATCTTTTGTCGTCTCTTATATTCATTGCAAACGGGTCTCCTGCAATCTTTAGATGCCTTCCCACAAGTAGCAACTCTCCCATAAAATCAACTAGGTATTTGACACAAGCAATAAAAATAGGCATAACCTGCTTCATTATCAGATTTGCCTCGACATCGGAAAGCACAAATAAATGCTCGGTACATGCAAGATAGAAATTTCCTCTGAAAAAGATGGCATCTGAGACATAATCATTGCATGGTACGCATCTCCAAGTATTTTCACCTGGCCGCCAAAACGCCATCCTCGTGATATTATTTATATAATATAAAAGCAATACTGTGAAATCATGCGTCTTACTTGGGTCGTGGGATAAGATAGCCTTGACCAGTCCTTCATGTCGCATCTCTTCCTCAAATCTAGGAAACATGGGTAGCTCAAAGCATTCTCTTGTAAACGGATTGAATAATTGAGGAATGAATTTTCTATCGACAATAAAAAGCCATCCAAATGAGGAACCGATCCAACGCGTATTTTGCAACTCGGGGATGTCAATGTAGTAATGCCTTTTCTCAGTCAGACTGTAAAACTTACGCTTCTTAATTGAAGCATCCTCCCTCATCATCAACCATGGGAGTTGCTCAACAGGAGAACAACTGTTGTATTTTGCCACCCGACGCCAATTTTGACAAACAGCACTGAAACGGTGGCGATCTGGCAAAGACAAAAATTCCATGATGTGTTCAATGGCATCACAGCGGAGGTTTGACCAGTTGGCCATGTGATTTTTTTCGTTGTCCTGCATGGAAAGTATCTAGTCAATTCAGCTAGTCAAAATTTCAGTGTGGACCGTGGAATGTTGTTTTACTAACATGTACAGTACTGTACTGAATATCTAGCATAATGCATATTCCTCTTTGACATACTTTGTTTGTAAGATAGGAGGACCCAACATAGCTTGTTTTATGGTTGCTAATTGCATATTTGACAACAAAAGTCAGGTTGCGTCTTGCTTTTTGTTGGAAATATTTTTTTTTTGCCATTACAGCCTTTTTTAAAAAAACAAATCAAAGAAACTTTTACAAAGGTCAAAGGGCAAACAAAACTTTCTATCTGAGATTTATAGGACTTGATCCAACCATAAAAAAGACCATCATTTCTTAATCTCTATAATTTTTGTATAGAAAAAAGGTTATGTTCAATCTCTCTCTCTGACTATAGGTGTGCAATTTTCTGTCTATCAATAAATTGTTCAAAAGGGAAAAAAAAAATGAATGCATACTGGATATTGCAAGATTTACTCCATAAATTTTAAAGACATATGTGAACCAAAATTGCAACTATATCAGCAATTTTTTTTTACGAAACAAACCTGACAATTTATCAATCAAACTTATAAAAACAAATATAAGGCATTTAGAAAAATTTTGTTATAATTATATATGCCTAAAGCAAACAAGTGACACAGAGGAAAACTTACAAGGAGAATTGTGGTAAAAAAAAAAGAAAAAAAAATGCTCTGTTCGCCTTGTAGAATTGAACAACTTAATGTATTGGCATTAAATTTGTAATTTTACAAAACCCTTTTCTATCTATTGTCATTTCTGTGAAAATTACATAAATTGTCTGAAACTTTTCGTAATAGGTAAAACCCCCTCTGAGCTTATATAAAATCTTGACGTTCTCCTACGGGATCTTCAAAAAAAAAAAAAAAAAAAAGAACAAAAAAAAAAATCTTGATATTGTACATGATTCTATCCAATATTTCACACAATTCCTTAAACAATAGGCGTAGATGAACAAAAAAAGGTTTATGCAACAATTTGTTTTATTACTACTATTACAGTTTTCTTTGGTAACCTCGACCTTTTGGGTTTCATTCTTAGCCTATTTCAATTTGTTTGTGACTAAAAAAATTGATGTTGTTGACTTGTTGTGTTTGATGATGATTTGATTTTGATATGAAACCGCACTAAATGCAGAAAAGAATGAGCGAGAGAGAGAGAGAGAGAGAGAGAGAGAGAGAGAGAGAGAGAGAGAGAGAGAGAGAGCAAACAGATTCAACTAATTTCGAGTTATCAAAGAAATCTTCTCTTCTAAATTGATCTCCAAATTTCACATTGCACCTCCAGCCGCCAGACGCCAGGATCACTTGCAATTAAGTAGTCTCCGTGGCGCTAAGAAGGCGGGAGAAAGAAGACCCAAGGAGGCGGCGGATTCTCATAAATGTATATGTAACAATAAAATGTTAAAGACGGAATATATAATAACAAAAACAGAAGAACTAATTTTGGTTCTTCGAGTTCTCGCTGTACTTAACATGATTGATATAATAATAATACTTTTAGGCATTAGCCTTAATAAATAAAGGATAATTTTATGGTGAACATAAATTTTAAACTGAATTTGAATCCTAATTATTCATCGCTGTTTATAATAATTTTATAAATGAACATCTGAAGTTAAATCCAATTACAAGTTTTAGTCCACTTGAAATAAACAAATAAAGATGAATACCCTCGGAAACTTAAATGATCCTGCTAGGGATGCGTTTGAAGGAGTCCCGGATTTGTGCCTCTATGTAAACGACCCAATAGGATTGAAGCACGTGTTTCGTATGTCGTCGGCCTCGTTGGCTTATTTGAATGAAAAAGAAGAAGAAAACGAAGCATGATAGCAAGAGTATTTTATTCAGTCGTACTATGTTGTGTTATCCGGCTCGTTTATAAACGTAATACAAATTTCAATTTATATAGTTTTACATTTGCAAAAAAAAAAAAAAAAAATTAACAATTCGACAAGTAAACAATAAGTTTCCATGTCCCTTATCACGCTATATCATATTCGACCTTTATTGTCCAATCTTGCTTCTTTTTTTTTTTTTCTAATTTAATCGTGATTGGATGACTCATATATTTATCATTTTATTACATAAATAAAATGTCGATATATTTAAGGTGCAACAAAATAACAATAGTTTTTTTTTTTTGTGTTCTTAACCTCTTATATATAAACTTTCGTGTGACTCATAATGCTATTTTCATTATATGTAAGTCTTTAGCATTGTAACCTAATTTATATGTGCACTGATTTTTTTTTTTAGAAAAACAATGTCAATTTTTTCATGTACACTCTCGTTTTGCGAATTTTAAAAACAGTCCTAATTTATATATGATTCACATCTAATTAGACATTTGACAAAACAAAATTCAGACATGAAACAATACAACTGACAGTCGCAAATCGTGTATGAAAATGTTTTCGGATGAATAAAATCATTTCTAAGAAAACAAAATTATGTTTAAATATGATTAGCTTATTAAAATTTGGGTTTCGTTTTAGAACTTCTTGTCAGGTACGGCGATTTTGACACGACCGTGCTAAAACAGATCCGGTGAGGCTGATGAATTATCAAGTACCAACTATTCTCTACACCACTCTACGTACTAACTAGATACAGCAGTACAGCACATAGAAAACAGATTTAGCTTTTTTCTTTTTTCTTTCTTTCCCCAAGAAAAAACGTACGTTCTAAGATATGTAACAGAATAACAGCAAATAAACATACAATGAAATTTATGGAACTCGTAGATTCTACTAGTTTTTAATTAGTTTGTCCGTCATTAATTGGATCCACTTGTAGATTCTAGTAGATTCAAAGCAATTAAGTGACAGATTGATTGTATTGTGCACCTTCAAACCGTTACAAGAACTATAAATTCACAACTATCATCTGTTTTTTTTACTTCAAGGTTCAAAGTTCAAACTTCAATTCTACTAGTTTTTAATTAGTTTGTCCGTCATTAATTGGATCCACTTGTAGATTCTAGTAGATTCAAAGCAATTAAGTGACAGATTGATTGTATTGTGCACCTTCAAACCGTTACAAGAACTATAAATTCACAACTATCATCTGTTTTTTTTACTTCAAGGTTCAAAGTTCAAAGTTCAAACAATTAGGAGTGAGCTACAGTTTTATTCGTACCCATTAACAGCATATGGCGTCCCTTTCTTTCTTCAAGCTCGCACTATTAACTCCACTTCTTTTGCTGGTGCTTGCTTCTTCAACTTCATCGGTGGCTCAGCTAGCACGACTGCAACCCAAAATCGGATGCCAGACGCAATGTGGTGACGTCAAGGTCAATAGTCAATACTATATTCTATAATATATCTATCACACACCTTATTATATGAACTTACAGTCCCGGCTTGATTAAATGATGAATGCAAAATAATTTACCGCAGGTTAAGTGACAAAATTTACATGTACACAAGATCAATTACTTAAAGATGTTAAACGTGTCTTTAGATTAGTGTACAAGTATGAGACAGAAGAATACCATTTTATTTAAAATCTTCTCCGTATCCTATTCAGAAAAATAAAAATCTTGATATGAGAGACATGATATAGCTATGAGACCGCCCTCACCACGTACCTAGCCTTTGGAAAAAAAATTTAGGATATAGCTAGTATTGCAGTATTTAATGGAAAGATGAGGGGCATGACCCCCATTTTTATTCAAAAAAAAAAAGAAGCTAGTATTGCAGTATGCAGTAAACACTCAAATATTAGTAACAAAAAAAATAAAGGCGATGCCATGAATCATTATATTTGTAAATTTAAAATAAATGAGTATGTATAAATTGCAGGCCGTAGCAAAGACTTATTTTTGCTGTATGATAACCAATGATTCTCTTTATCTCTCTTAGTTCTAAAGTAATAAATAAGTTCAATTATAAAGTAGTTTTAAATATTATAAATCTAAATTATATTTTATTTAAAACTAAAGGAATTGCATATTATTACAGGTAGACTACCCATTTGGTATAGGAAAACGTTGTGGAAGATCAGAACATTTCCAGTTACTTTGCAAAAGAAATGACCGTGGTAGGTTCAAAACATTTATTAGGGGAAATACACTATATGATTTAGAAGTGAGCAGCATATCGGTATCTGAAGGCCTAGCACGGATTAAAAATCCAGTTTCTTGGCTGTGCTATAACCACACAGACGGGTCTGTTACTTTTGACTACAGTGGAGCCAATTTAATCCAGACTCCCTTTTGGGTTTCGAATACCCGAAATATTTTCATAGTAATTGGTTCCAATGCATTTGCATATATCAGCCTTAATGGAACAAACTCCGGATATACAGCAGGCTGTGTGGCTCAGAAGTTTAGTAAGGAAAGTATGGTGAAGAGTTCATGCTCTGGCATTGGTTGTTGTTATGCTACTATTCCAATCCGATCAAAAAGTTACGCAATGTCGTTTAGTTTGTTGGATTCTAATTTCTCAAGCTCCTACAGTATTTGTGGATATGCGGTGCTTACTGAAGTGAACAGATTCAGGTTTAGCACCTCATATCTCACAACACCCGGATCCTTCGAAAAGGATATTGTCAATTTATCTGTCGTTCTTGATTGGACCATAGGAAATGAGAAATGTGAGCTGGCACAACGCAATATTACCAGCTATGCATGTGTTAGCAGTCATAGCACATGCGTCGACTATCATGGTCTCGGTTATAGGTGCAGTTGTCTCCATGGGTACGGAGGAAACCCCTACATCCTTCATGGTTGCCAGATTATCAAAGACATACAACGATCTGTACCTGTACCACTTAGTAAATGATAAGGCTATAAGGCTCGCATCAATTAATTTTCTCTGGAACCCTTTCTACTCCAAAAAAGTTATATATATCCGCTCTAGCTATGTATGTGTTTGTATGTATCAATGTATGCATGCATGTATATGTAGAGATGTATTTGTGTATGTTTACATGTACACGCGAATCTGGTATGAAAATTGTCCGGTTGAATAAGAAATTGATAACATTTACACATAGATTGTCTCATCATTCCCCTCCTTTCTCTTACAAACTCCAATTTCACCCCAATTTCTCTCCTTGCACATTTTGTTTTGTTTTTGTTTTGCGCTTGTTGGTTCAAACTTCAAACGACTGGACGGGGGACCTTTTATTAAACTTGAAGCATCGACTGGGCCTCTTCTCTTTATCTTTCAGTTGGGCTTAATACTCTTTTTATTTCTTTTTACTGAGCTATTTTCTTCAACCTTCGTTGAGCCCATTCACTTGACGCAGAACCGCCGTGTCAACTGTCAAGCCATGTTTGTTCCATGTCAGTACTTGCCAATAATGTTGAAGTTGAACCATATCAATTTCTATGGGTCTGTCACGACTGGCCGTGAGTCTCAGCACTCAGCAGGATCACAAGACAGTATGCAAACTACACTCCAACAAAAAGGATTATTAGTACCGGCTCATTAGTACCGGTTTTTAAGAAAACCGGTACTAATAATAAATCATGGCAATTTCGTAATTGTTAGATTTATTATTTAGTACCGGTTTTTTTAAAAAACCGGTACTAAAAATCGTCTAAAAAAACGTTTTTAATTTTATAAAAAACCGGTACTAATTAATTGATTTTTAGTACCGGTTTTTTATAAAAAACCGGTACTAAAGGTTCGAAAGAATAAAAAAAACCGTTATATCTCTCAAGGTCTTCCCTTCACTAATCTTCAGTTTAAAACTGCTTCAAAACCTTCTATCTCTCCACTCGCCTCTTCCGCCGTCGCCTCTCTGCACCTCTCCGCCTCTGTCCGCTGTCACTGAAATCGCCTCTGTCAGCTGTCGCCTCCTCCGCTGTCGCCGCTGCCTCCACCTCAAGTAAGCTTCTCCTCCTCTCATCTCTTATACAATGAGTTTAGGGTTGATTTTCTCTATGCGAATCCCACAATCCTTCTTTTGTATAGACCATGTGTTGTTAATTTTTTGTAATTAGAATTTTGTTGCTAGTTACTAATGTAGATTAACTCCATTGATCAAAATTAAGTACATTGTGTTATGAGATAAGGCCCAATACCATACAACATAATTAATAACTTGAAATTAGTTTTTTAGTTAGCACAAAGCAAACAAAGAAAAAGTCTCATTTTGTTTTACAACTTTCTATGGAATAATGTTAATTAATTTAGTACTAAAAATGTTAATTTATCAGGCCCTATACCATACGAAAAATGTTAATTAATTTAGTACTAAATTAAATTTTTTTTTTAAAAAATCAACTTTAGTACCGATTTTTTGTAAAAAAACTGGTACTAAAATTATTAAATTTTCTGTTTTTTATTTAATTAATATTAGTACCGGTTTTTTATAAAAAACCGGTACTAAAATTATTATTTTTAGTACCGGTTTTTTTTATAAAAAAACCGGTACTAATAGCGTTTTCCGCCAATTCCAATTCCTGCTACTACCGGCTTATTAGTACCGGTTTTTTATTAATTTTAGTACCCCTATTATCAGTACCGCTGCAAAACCGGTACTAATAATCATTAAAAAACAGGTACAAATAATAAAAAATGGCGTAGTGCTACAAGTCTACAATTGAGATGTTTTTCTTCACAGCACTCGGAGCAGAACCCACCCGAGCCCATCATGTTCGGCCGAACTATATATGATTTTTTTTAACCGAAATAACCAGAACAGAAAATTTAATACGAAACGTTTGACTAATCAAATTTGAGAAATAAACATGTCTAGCTGCCCGGTTCTAACGAAGCCAGTGGTAATGGCGCTGGTGCATGGGAGCCAACTCTTAGTGGCACGGGGACTATGTGCTATTGAAAAAAAAATAATTAGATGATATCAACTTTGTGGCACAAAATGACAAAGCATTTCTTTGTGCTACGGTGACACAGCCAATCAGCGTTGGCATTATACCTTCTTCTCTTGACTTTCAATTTTATACAGGGTACATGAAACTCTTTTTCCATCCAAATTAACCGTTTCATCTCAATATTTTTTTTAATATTATTTTCTGAATGACAATTTTCTTCTCTAAGTAAACACGTCATCCAAATTTAAGTATTTCAGGATTAATCCAGTCACGTGCTAAATTTAAAATTAATTTTCTATTTATTGAATTAATATAGAGTGTATGGTCCAAAGATGAAGATTCGTAGAATGATTTAAATACATCTATTTTTCTTTATTTTTGTCTTCTTTACTTTATGATAAATTAACTCAAAAATATATACTACATTTGTAAATATCATTTATGAAATAGATCGGTTTGATTTAATAAAGAATGCAACAATTGGACAGATGTATAATTTTTTTTTTTCTAAATTCTCAATTGTATATTTTTTCTCTGTCAAAATATGGGATTTATAAAGGGCATCCAATGACGTTTTTTGCTCAACAAAATTTATTGACCAGTTAATGCATTAGAGTAATGGTTCAACGTTAAAATATTCATCATAATATATATAATGGCAGCAACGAGAATGTATAACTAATATTCAACGGTAAAAAAAAAATTAATGGCCATCAAATATTTAATTGCTTGAACAACGTTAATCAAAATTAATAATAAAATTTTTGAGTTTTCTCAATATGTTTCAACAGATAACTTAAATTAATAACTTCATGATGCGCATTTGAAATTTTAATTTTTCTGCTCTGCCTTTCAAAACTAGGACACCCAATTTATCTTCTCGGGTTAATTTAAGAGAGTCAACCTTTGTAAATTAACATATATTATAAAAATTTTAGCCGGATGTTTAATTTGCGTCTCCATTCAAATAGCGTTGTTCTTAACTAATGTATCAAATTTAGATTTTACATAGAAAACAAAATTGTCATTCATGAGAAAATATCAAAATAATATTAAAAAAGAAACATTGAGATGAAACGGTTTGGAGATGGAAAAAGAGTTTCAAGTACCCCGTATAAAATTGGAAGTCAAGAGAGGAAGACGTCAGTGCCAACGCTGATTGGTTGTGCACAAACAAGTGCTTTGTCATCTTGTGCCACAATGACTCACATGCACCCGCGCCATTACCACTGGCTTCGTTAGAACCCGCGCAAAAAACCTGCGTCCTGATATATTTATTTCTCAAATTTGATTAGTCAAACGTTTTGTGTTAAAATTTCTGCTCTGGTTATTTTGGTTAAAAAAAATCACGGTCGGCCGAATGTTAGAATATATGTCAATTTGTGTTATTTTGTCACGGCGATAGTTCTCTTTGACACGACCGTGCTAAAACAGATCCGGTGAGGCTGATGAAGTACCAACTAATTCTCTACACCAGTCTACTAACTAGATATAGCAGTACAGCACAGAAAACAGATTTAGCTTTTTTCCTTTTTCTTTCTTTCCCAAAGAAAACACGTTCTTTCAATAAATGTAACAGCAAATAAACATAGAAATTTATGGAACTCATAGAGTCGACTAGTTTTTAATTAGTTTGTCCGTTATTAATTGGATCCACTTGTAGATTCTAGTAGATTCAAAGCAATTAAGTGACAGACTGATTGTATGGTGCATGCACCTTCAAACCGTTACAGGAACTATAAACTCACAATACTTCTGTTTGGTTTACTTCATTAAGAGCATATGGCTTCCCTTCCGTTCTTCAACCTTGCAGTATTAACACCTCCACTGCTTCTGCTGCTGCTTGCTTCTTCAACTTCATCGGTGGCTCAGCTAGTACGACTGCGACCCAAACCCTGCCAGAGGCAATGCGGTGATGTCAAGGTCAATAGTCAATACTATATTCTATTATATGTCTCATCACGCATATTGTATAACTTACAGTACCGAATTGGTTAATGATGAATGCGGAATAACTTACCACAGATTTGAGAAAATTTACATGTACACAAGATCAATTAAAGATGTTATACGTATCTTTCGATTAGTGTACAAGTATGAGACAGAAGAACACCCTTTTATTTAAAAACTTCTCCGTATTCTATATGAAAAATAAAAATCTTGATATGAGAGAAACCTGGCTCTCACTACTTAGCATTCAAAAAAAAAAAAAAAAGTATTGCTGTATGCAGTAAACACTCAAATAATAACTAAAAAAGATAGGCGATGCCATGAGTCATTTACATTTGTAAATTTAAAATAAATAAGGATATATAAGTTGTAGCAAATTAAGACTTATGTTTGCTGTATGATAACCAGTGATGATCTTTATCTCTCTTCGTTCCAAATTACTAAAAAAGTTTCATCATAAATTTATGTACTTTAAAGTACGTTTTAAATATTATAAATCTATATTACATTTTATTTAAAACCAAGGGAATTGTGTGTTATTACAGGTAGACTACCCATTTGGGATAGGAAAAGGTTGTGGAAGATCAGAACATTTTCAGTTACTTTGCAAAAGAAATGACCGTGGTAGGTTCAAGCCATTTATTAGGGGAAATAAACTAGATGATTTAGAAGTGAACAGTATATCGGTAACTGAAGGCCTAGCACGGATTAAAAACCCAGTATCTTCGCTGTGCTATAACCGCACAAACGGGTATGTTACTTTTGAGTTTGCTGGAGCTGATTTAACTCAGACTCCCTTTTGGGTATCGAATACCCGAAACATGTTCATCGTAATAGGTTCCAATGTGTTTGCATATATCAGCCTTAATGGTACAAAGTCCGGATATACAGCAGGCTGTGTGGCTCAGAAGTTGAGCAAGGAAAGTATGGTGAAGAGTTCATGCTCTGGCATTGGTTGTTGTGAGGCTACTATTCCAATCCGATCAAAATTATACTTTATGTTGATTGATGGGTCCTTTTCTAACGTCTCAAGCTTCAACACTTGTGGACATGCTGTGCTTACCGAAGTCGATAGATTCAGGTTTAGCACCTCATATCTCACAACACCCGGATCCTTCGAAAAGGATATTGTCAATTTATCTGTCGTTCTTGATTGGACCATAGGAAATGAAAAATGCGAGCTGGCACAACGCAATATTACCAGCTATGCATGTGTTAGCAGTCATAGCACATGCATCGACTATCATGGTCTCGGCTATAGGTGCAGTTGTCTCCATGGGTACGGAGGAAACCCCTACATCCTTCATGGTTGCCAGATTATCAAAGACATACAACGATCTGTACCTGTACCACTTAGTAAATGATAAGGCTATAAGGCTCGCATCAATTAATTTTCTCTGGAACCCTTTCTACTCCTAAAAAATTGTATATATCCGCTCTAGCTATGTATGTGTTAGTATGTATCAATGTATGCATGTATGTATATGTAGAGATGTATTTGTGTATGTTTACATGTACACGCGAATCTGGTATGAAAATTGTCCGGTTGAATAAAATTATTTCTAGAAAAAATAAATACCGTTTAAATAACTCGAATTAATGGTTTTCATAAATTTACTTTAACAGTGTTTTAATTAATCGAAGTTAATTAATGGACCATGTAATTCCTCACAAGTTCATTTTTAAGTAGGGTAAAATAAATCGATGAAAATGTTTTCCTCACTTTTTTCACATATGAATCTGTTACAAAGCAACGTAGGTACACCTTTCTCCACCTGTTTTTTATTTGTTTGATGACTACCGAATGTATAAATTATACATGTTCCATCTTAAAATATGATGTCAAACCTGTATTAATTAATTTAAATCTTAATAATTACTTTCTTAAAACTTAAATAAATATTTAACAGCAAACGCAAGAGGAAAAAATTGCATCGTTTGAACGTATTTTGGTATACATCAGGTGCTAGTAAAATGAACAAAAAAAAAAAAAGTATGTCAATTTCTGTTTCGCTTGATGGTAATTAGAATTAAGTAAATTCATAAATTTCTGTATTTCAATGTGATTGAAGTGAGAAGTGCAGTTATCTATTAGCAACATAAATTCCTTAATTCCTTAAAATAATGAACAACTTTTAGGTCCAACTTGTTGGCAACCAAATAGTGCAAGACAAATTCTGAGAAAGATACGATCACCAGGCACCAAATGCCAATGCCACTATTTGCGTACAATTATCAAAACCCAAAATTGCAAATTGAACGGCTCTATTACAAGTTTACAACGCAACTTGTAAATTTTGGGCCCAAACAGGTGGAGAGACCGTTTGTCTGGACCCACCAAGCCCTTCCCGAGCAACGTGGGCCAACCTCACGAGACAAATAGAGCAAAGCCGTTGATACGGACTAAGCCGAGGAACTATACATTTCCGTAGTTTGAAATAATACACTGAGATGGAGGTATTAGATGCAGGATCCAGTCAGAGAATGCAACTTAATATGTTATTACAATGTGGATGGACCTGACGACTACATTCTTCTAATTGGATTGTATTGTGAATTTATAGATTCCGGAATTAATACTTTTTGCGCTTTTCTTTCTCATTTGATGTCGTATTGTGGTTGGAAGGAGCCACGGTCAAGGTATTTTCGTAACTTTGAGTGCAGCCTACAAAAAATATTCAAGCTTTTAAAATAATATTCAGCTTTTAATGAAAAACTAAAAGAAAAAAAAAATGGCCCTTTTGTCCACGGCCATTGTCTGATGTCATTGAATGCAACTATGCAAGAGACACATGTATTCGACTCTTGAGAAACAACGCTGCTCTCAAATTTGTTGGACCAAATCCCAAACGTAGCGCATGTCAATTAATTTGGTCAAATTCTGTGGTGGATCAAATTTTATGAGCTGAATTTTTTTTTTTAAGATAAATTAGAGGTCTAAGTCATCTAACTTATTTTTAAATTAAATTTCTATGAAAGACTCCCTAGTTGGATTTCGAACCTGCGATCTTTCGCTGAAGGTGGAGCTGAAATCTTAATTATTTGTTCAATATAATAAATGATTGTGATTGATAATATCTCAAATGCGGACGGCATAATTTCTCAGTTCCTGTGTATGTTAAAATTAAAAATCATAGTAATATTATTGCATATACTTCTGCTCATGAAGTCTCCCTAATTTTGCCAGATTAGGCCGGTCACACATTCTGACATTTTTTTTTCTTTCTTCGTTCCTAATACAACGTAATGAACTCTATTTTTTATTAATTAAGAATGGATGCCTACGGCTCATGAGATCAAATCATTATGCTTGGCATGATAAGGTTGATCTTTGGTGGAAGAACAAAATTAGCTCCAAAAATAAGTTAAACCTATCCTTTGGGATTTGACTTCGGCGGCAAGATGGTGGCTAATATGGAAGAAGAGAAATGCTAGAAAATTCAATAATTGTTCTTCCACGTCCGTCCGATTGGCCAGTGACATAATCATTTTATCAATATAGTGATGTTTAAACTGCTGATTTTTCATTATCATGTTGTATTAGGTTAGATATTTTTGGTATCTTTCGGACATCTTTAATTTTTTTTCTTCTCTTTTTTTTTAATTTGCAATTAGCTTGTAATTTTTTAATTTTTTTAATAAAATTTTGTTGGTTGGCTCTCGTCAGCTAACCTTAAAAAAAAAGAAAAAAAAGAATGGATGCCTACGGGGTTTGATTGCCGTGTTACCTTAAATTCAGTAACTGTAATACTGTTTTATTCCATTTGTAGTGTATCAATTTTGTGTTTTTTTTTTCATTTATCCATTTTCTTCTTTTTCCCCTTTGAAATTTCTTTACGGTGAAATTGAGGCGGAAGCGGGCGCTTCAAAGTCAATATTTGTGTACTAGCTTAGAACTGTCTTTTAAGTAAAGAAGTGCCCCTGTTCACCTTTTCTATAAATCCCGATTAGTAAATAGTACCGCATAGCCAACTAATTTCTCAAATCGAGATTATTATTTTAGCTATTAATTGCATTAGATGTGGTTTTTTAAATGTTTTAAAAAAATAATAAGAACATAAAATTTGTTGTAATTATTACAACTGTACTAATTTAGGCTGTGTTTGAATGAGCCTAGAAATAAGGAAATAGTTTCTTCATACTACCAAATTTATTATAAACAATCCAAACTTTTAACAAAGTTACACACTTCCCAATACTTCTTTTCTTATTCCTCTTATTCCCACACCATCCAAACAGAGCCTAGTAACTTTATTTTATTTTTTTTTTTTTGAAAAACTAGTAACTTTGTTCTTGCCTATTGATTTTGAAGTGCATTTAATGCATCGCACCTTCAAACAAATTGATTTTGAAGTGCATTTAATGCATCGCACCTTCAAACAAATAACAAAAAGAAAAGAAGGAAACAAAAAGAAACTATTTAATAGATGAATAGTTCATCTCATAACTCATAAGCCAGCATCTAGCGAACCGATGTGCTGTGCACTGTGGTCCTGTGGATGGACAGGGAATTGCTTTTGACAAACGTCTTTTTGCTACTCGCAACATGATGATTTTTTAAATGACTAAATTGTCCTTCTACTAGTTTAATTCTATCTCTACAAAACGACTTCGATCTTTCTCTCGCCTAATAATTACAATCCATCCTCCCTTCACCTTTCGGTAGGTTCTATCTTCATTTATCATGTTCATTTCCATCCCTCTCCATACCTCGAAATTTATGTTCCGTTCCCTTACCTTGATAAATGCTTAATTGGCTAATCCTATAACTATTGAGTTTCAAAGTACACCCTACAGTTATTGACTTATTGAATGAAGTAAAGTAGGAACTATGTATTCTTTTGGCAATATACGGTCAGCTTTGGATTTATCGACCAATATATATTAAATTAAATTTCTAGTATATTATTACATTTGCATGCACAATTCGCCACAAATTATATTTGTTCACGATTACGTGATCTTTTTGTTATGAAAGATTGTTTTTCTTTCTAGTTGTAGTAAATATAGCCGAAAATGTTGGATAAACTCAAAATTTTTGAATTAAATTATTAATTGAGAATTTATTCCGAACAAATTAACCTGCTGATCAATTGAATTAACTTTTCGTTGGAAAATGAAATGATCCAATTAAATTCATTATTCCAACTACCATCTTACCGTTTTTTCTCATTAATTAGTGAATTTAATCATATCATTATATGCTCATATCAGTTTGATATTATATATAATTCATTATTTGTTCGTTACTCATTGGACCAATTATGAGGCCAATTAAATCTGATATTTATTTTGGCAATTACGTTGCTATATTTGTTCTATATATACCTATCTATTAGGTGATAAAGAAATAACCGAAATAAAATATTCAGAAGTTGTGATAGAAAAATAAACTTGATCAAATTTCTATTCTCCATATCGATATTTCTCATAGTAATTTTCAATTTGTTTTGAATATTATTCCGATTGATTCTGCTGGATATTGTGGAGATCTCTCATTAGTCACTTCTCCGGTCGTGCCCTAAGGAGTGACACCTACCCGAATTATCTTGGTTGCGGTTCCTCTTGCACGTTGAGACGGAATATGCTTAAGGACAGCACCTAGCGCGATTCGGGTAAAAATATTTTAATTACTTATTTTATTTATTTTTATGTTATCCGAATTTATTTATTTATTTTTGCACCAACAGAAAAATCTAGAAAAAATGGAAAATATAGTTAGGGAAGTAAATTAGAGTTAACTTAAGAGTTAAGAATAAAAATCTTAATTAATACTAAGGACAGTTTAGTCATTTGAAAAAATATTATGTTGCGAGCAACAAATGTTAGTTTGTCAAAAGCAATTCCCGGATGGACAAACGGTGCCCCACGGTCTCTTCCCAGTTCAAAAGTTTATGAAAGCACCAATTTTTTCACGAGAACATGAGGTGTGTAAAGGTCGCGTTTGGTAAAAAGAATAATTTAAGAGAAATAAATAAGAGGAATAACTTATGTTTTAACTTTTAAGTTATATCATGATTGTATGATTGTTTGGTTATGTGAAGTGATGAAATAAGAAGATAGAATATAAGAGGTGCAGTAATTATTAACATATTATTAATTATTTATTGTTGTAATTATAATATTTATTATAATAAAATTAATATATTATTTATTTATTATTGTAGCTAAAATTATTATTATATTATGATATATTAATTTTAATTAAAGTCAAAATTAAAGATAAATTATTAGAAAATCGAGATTAATCTAGACGAGACTCACTGTGGACGAAGTTAAGCCATCAAGTTTGGTGGTATAAGCTCTTCTTAAATAAGCTTATTCTCTCTTGTTTGTTAAGCTATATACTTCTTAAAAAAGTTTAAGGAAGGTTATTCCTCCTACCAAAGTGCCATGAGGAATCATGGTAGGGATGTAAGCTAATCAAATTTGAACAAACTATATTCAGTTTATATATATTTGATTAGCAAATAATTTATTGAAATATGTTAATTCAAATCAAACTGTGATTATGAATTTATAAGTTGGCTTGAATTTAAGTTGTTAACAATTACAACTAGTTTGATTATAAAGATCTGTTGGTTAAACATTTTCTCTCGATTTGCCGATTTGCAAAACAACACCGAAACCCTTAAAACTAACATCTCTTCTTAGTGCTTTATAGCTAGATTTATTGAAGAATGGATTAAAGCAAGTGTGGCACTTAGTTTGGAGCTTCAAGAGATTGCTTTGGTCTAGTTAGAATCAGTAGTTAAGGTTTAATTAAACTCTAAACTAATCTCAATCAATTTGCTGGTAAAATGCTCAGTTTTTCTGTCCAGCGTCATACAACGCCAGTTGCCGTTACACAACGCAGAGTTAATTCGCTCTTAAATTGCAAAATCTCTGACAAGGTTGGAACAGCGTTACACAACGCTCAGTAGTGTTGTGCAACGTTAGTTCATTTGTTTTTAAACCAGTTAAATCTATTATTTCCCCTTGTCAGAACATTGTGCAACGCTAAGTAACGTTACACAACATTTCCGCTCCTATGTTGTGTAACGCTATTCAGCGTTGTACAACGTAGTCATGAAGCAGGCAACTCTGCATTGCTCAGACATCGATAAGCATCGATGCTGCATGCATGCTGCCATGTTCCATGCATCGTAGCGTTGTGTGACGCTCTAAACTTCGCTCAGACATCGCTCAGTCGCTCTGTCCACGTAGTGCAACGCTGAATAGCGTTGTGCAACGGCCACGATGTGTGACGCCAGTCAGCGTCGTATGACGTTCTGACAATATTGTTTGAGTTTGTCAGTTCTGCCTTGATTCTTTTCTTGACTTCGTTGTGCAACGCTACCAAGCGTTACACAACGCTCTGACAAGTTCCAACGGAACTGTCGAGCTTCTGCTTTGGATTTTTGCTGAAGCGTTGTGCAACGCTATACAACGTTACACAACGCTCTGACAAGTTCCAACGGAACTGTCGAGCTTCTGCTTTAGATTTTTGCTGAAGCGTCGTGCAACGCTATACAACGTTACACAACGCTCTGACAACTCACAACGTTATTGTCTGTGACCGTTTGATTTTTCAACGGCTATTTCGGCGTTGTACAACGGCATATAGCGTTGTATAACGGTAGAGTCTGTTTTGACTGGTTTTTGGAGCTGTTGGCGCCCTCTATATATATGGGGCCTCTTGGAACTGTTTAGACACTTTTGAAACCTTTGAAACTTCTCCCTTTTGAGCTCCAACCAGTTAGACATTACTCTCTCTTGTGTTTGAGCATTATTTTAGCAAAATCATTGAGATTAGAGTGTGCAAACCAATCCACTAGTGTTAATTGCTAGATTTGTTGAGTGATTTGGTTAGAGCCTCAATCCCTTGAGTGTTTGAGCTTATTTAATTGAGTTAGGCCAATCCACCTTGAGAGTGATTGTAACAAGGTGATTTGGTTCGAATTTGTAGTCCCGTTCGTTGTGGAATTGAACGGAGCGCGCCCATTTCGAGGTTGCGGAACTCCCGGAGACGTACGACTAAGGCTAGCACTTCCTAGCGGGTCGGAACTCCGTAATATATCGCGTGTCACCTCTTTTTTTCTCTCTTTATTTTCCTTGCATTGTGAATTGCTTGTGTTTTGATTGTTTTTGTTAGACCAAGTTTGAATTGAACTAAATATTGACCATACCGGTTTAGAACTTTGCTTTTTGTGCATATTCACCACCCTCTAGGCCTTTAAATTAGGGACAATAAAGTGGTATCAGAGCAGGGGTTATCTTTTGACCATCTTGTTAGGTAGATAACCTCGATTCATGGCTTCTAGGGTGATAGAAAAACCGGACAAGTTTGGTTCCACTTGCAAGAACTTCCGTTATTGGAAGAGATGTATGGTTGTATACCTCAACTTGATTGATCTTTGGGAGGTTGTTGATAAGCCATATACACCAATAGTTGATAGTGAAGGTAGAGAAACCCATGCCTCTAAGACCATTAGGACCAAGAATGATAATGCCGTGAATGTCTTGTTAAATTCGATACATGAGTCCATAGCGGCCATTTTTGGTAGCTCTACTAGTGCACATGAAATGTGGGTTTCTCTCTTGAACCGTTATGAGGGAAATTCTCTAATCAAAAGCTCTCGACAATTTGAGTTAGAGTCTAGATTGGATAATTTCCGCATACGGGAAGGTGAATGCATCGAGGAGATGTATACTCGGTTTATACAATTGCTCGATGAATTCACTAACATAGGAGAGACCCTATCTAATAGTCGTATTATAGGAAGATTGCTTAGGGCTTTGGTGGGAAGACCTCAATTCGACACTCTCATCTCGACTCTTGAGACACAACAAAGGTCCCACAACAACCTCACACCGGAGATCATCTATACCCATTACCGGTGCGTGGAAGAGAAGCTCAAGCAACTTGGAGAGTTGAAGTATGAGCCCAAAACCGTGGCATTGGCGGCAAGTGACAACAAGGCATCCCCCTCCAAGAACCGCCACAATGACAACCACCAAGGGAGACACCGCCACTCAAGTGACAAGGCCAAAGGCATCATCGACCTTGATGAGGACAAGCAAGGAGCCGTTCTCTCAAATATGTTTCGAGCAATCATGATCTTTGAGGGAAAGTTCAACAAATAAAGACTTGAGAATGACGAAAGAGCTCTTTGCTTCGTGTGCCAAAAAGAAGGTCATACCATGTACTCTTGCTTCAAGCTCTTCCCTCATTTGAAGAAGGACAAGGAAGATGGTGGCAAGAGAAGGGGTGATGGCCGGTTCAAGTCCAAGAAGGGACACTACAAGAGAAAGAAGAAGGGTGAGAGAGCCATGCAAGCAACTTGGGACAACGATTCCGATTCGAGCTTATCCTCTCAATCCGATTCGGAATCCGAGTGCGACTTTGACAACCTTGCTCTTGTGGCTCAAGTGAATGATGTGGTGATGCCGGTGGATGACGACCTAGATGACTTGGTGAAGGAGGTCTTCAACGAGTTCAACCGAGGAAACATCTATGTGCATCCATTGAGCAAAGCTAGCCTTGATGAAGCATCATCCTCTACATCGACTTTCACACAAGCTCCAACGACTATCCAAGAGGAACCATCCACAATTGCCATTGAAATGCCTAAGGTCACAAATGAGGTATTTCTAAACTCATTCTCTAGTAGTGATAGCGATTGTGATAGTGAGAATGACTTGAGCTTGAATGATGATGCAAACTTGCAATTTGATAGGTTGAATGATTATCTTGATGAGTCTCTTAAGACTATTGCTAGTCAAAAAGAGCAAATTAGTCTTTTGACGACTAAGGTGCATGATCTTGAATCTTTGGTGACAAGGTATAAGGGTATGATTGAAAGTTTTGAAAAATCAAGTGTTTGTGAAAAATGTCAAACTCCTTTGAGTGAGACAAATGTTTTAAAAAATGAAAGGGCTTCGAGTTCGTCTAGTGCTTCTCATAGCACCAAGATGAATCTTGATAAAATGTTTGTGGGACAAAAACCCAATGACAAAACGGGTCTTGGCTTCAAAAAGAGGAATCAATCCTTTTCTAGACCAAGAACCATGTCAAGCCCAACACAAAATGAGAGACTTTATCACAAGAGCACCAATGGTAGGAACACTCACGGGCAAGGACAAAAGAATTTTGTTGGCTCTCAAAATGGTGCTCAAAAGAGTTTTGGTAGGAATAGAAATGGGTCTCAAAGACCTCAAAAGAATTTCCAAAACAATCGGGGCCCAAGCAACTTGTATTTCAAGGGACCCGATTGGTGTTTTCATCCTTTTCAAAACAATGGTGGGAATAGGAATAGAACACACACTAGACCTCAAACCAATGGGGGAAATTAAAAAGTCTCTCAACAAAACAAAAAGAATTTTCAAAAACTAATTTTGAGAAACTCTCAATCATACACTTTCTCTAAGGATCCAAAGATTAGGGCCATGGAGCTTAGACGTCATTTTGAAACCCATTTTGTTAGAGAAAGTTCACAAGTGAACAAGCCAACTTGTGCTTGTTGCAACTATTGTGGTAAGAATGGCTATGTCACACTAGAATGCAAAGTTAGGAAAGCAAATCATACATCCGGTTCAATTAACATGATTTGGGTTCCTAAAATCACTTCCACATCCGTTTTGATTGGTGGAAGTGGTTCGAGTGTGGCTTAGTTAGCCATCTTCTTTCCCCAAGGTTATTCTTGTCAAATCTTAAGGGGGAGAGATTACAAGAATAATATATTAGTTGTTTGTTTCTAACTAATATGTATTCTTGTAGGTTTGTTTGTTATCATCATTCAAGAGAAGTGCTTGGATCATAGATAGTGGTTGTTCACATCACATGACGGGTGATGAATCTTGTTTCAAGACACTTGAATCTTTTGATGGTGGTGAGGTTACTTTTGGTAATAATCTTAGGAAGAGCTCTATTATTGGTATAGGCTCGGTTGGAAACCAAAATCTAACGGTTTTTAATGTTTACCTTGTGGATGGTCTCAACTACAACCTTTTAAGTGTGAGCCAATTATGTGATGCGGGATATTATTTGAAGTTTGATCACTCCTCTTGTTTTGTGCATCAAATTTCGGATAATTCTCTTGTTTACACGGGACAAAGGAAAAAGAATGTCTATTACTTGAACTTTGATCACTTCACAAATGGTGAACAATGCTTTAGTGCCATAGCTACCGGTTCATGGTTATGGCATAGAAGACTTGGTCATGTTTCTCTAGACTCCATTAAGAAACTTGTGAAATTGAAACTTGTCCGTGGTCTTCCATCACATAAACTAGACTTAAATGGGTTGTGTGAAGCTTGCATGAAAGGCAAGCAAACCAAGTCTAGTTTCAAAACCAAAGAGATCATCTCAACCTCTCAACCTTTGCAATTGCTTCATATGGACTTGTTTGGACCAATCAATGTCTTGAGTATTAGTAAGAAAAAGTATGTCTTTGTGGTGGTAGATGACTATAGTCGCTTTACTTGGGTGTTCTTTCTTGCTCACAAGGAAGAAGCATTTGACCATTTTGTTAAGTTTAGCAATCGGGTTGAAAACGAAAAAGGGTTGAAAATCTCTAGAATTCGTAGTGACCATGGAAGGGAATTTGAAAATGCTAAATTTGATGAATTGTGCATAGAAAAATGATATAAACAAGAGTTTTCCGCTCCACGCACCCCTCAACAAAACGGTGTAGTGGAGAGGAAGAACCGTACCTTACAAGAATTAGCACGCACCATGCTACATGAATTTACCGTACCCAAATTTCTTTGGGCTGAAGCGGTAAATACGGCATGTCATGTAGTAAATCGTGCATGCATTCGTTCTCAACTCAAGAAAACTCCTTTTGAATTATGGTTCGGTCATACTCCTAATATATCCTATTTCCGTGTATTTGGCTCCAAATGTTTTGTCCTTGATGAGTCTCCTAAAGTAACCAAGTTTGATGCCAAGTCTTTGCCCGGTATTTTTGTTGGTTACTCAACCACAAGCAAAGCGTATAGAGTCTATTTGCCAAACTCAAAGGTAGTTATTGAGTCTATTAATGTCAAATTTGATGAAAAGTCCTTGAGGAATCCAAGGAAGGTAATTCTATTGTAGGTACACAAGTGGAAGAAACTACACAAGAAATTGAGTTACAACCTCAAGCACAACCACTGGTGATCATTGAGGAGCCTTTGAACCGGGTTGATGACATTTTGATAGGGGGAGAGACTCATGAGGAGGGTATCTTAGACACAACTCAAAATGAAACGCCTCATGATGATACTCAACCTCAATCATCTCCCCAACCGGTTCATGAGCCTCCCGAAGTGCTTAGAGAAGTTTCATCTCATCCTCTTACTAATGTCATAGGTGACCCTAGGGAAGGTGTTAGGACTAGTTCTAGTTTGCACCAAACTATTGGTCATTGTGCCTTTGTTTCTCAACTTGAACCAAAATCCTTCAAAGAGGCCAATGTTGACCCAAATTGGATTGTTGCCATGCAAGAAGAGTTGAACCAATTTGAAAGAAATCAAGTTTGGGAACTTGTACCATTACCAAAGGGTAAGCAAGTTATTGGTACCAAATGAGTTTTTAGAAACAAGCTAAGTGAGGATGGTATTGTGGTTAGAAACAAAGCCCGTTTGGTTGCACAAGGTTTCAAGCAACAAGAAGGTATTGATTTTGAGGAGACCTTTGCACCGGTTGCTCGTCTTGAATCCATTAGAATGCTCTTGGCTTTTGCCGCTAACAAAGGCTTTACCCTATTCCAAATGGATGTTAAGAGTGCTTTTCTAAATGGTTGGATAGATGAGGAAGTTTATGTCCAACAACCACCCGGTTTTGTTGACCATTTCAATCCGGACCATGTGTATAAGCTTCACAAAGCTTTGTATGGTTTGAAGCAAGCTCCTAGAGCTTGGTATGGTAGACTTTGTACCTTTCTTCTAGACAATGGCTTTAGTAGGGGCAAAATGGATACAACTCTTTTCACTAAGAAAAGAGATGACCATTTGCTACTTGTGCAAATTTATGTGGATGATATTATCTTTGGCTCCACTAATGCAACTCTTGCCCAAGAGTTTTCTTCTTTGATGAGTAGTGAATTTGAGATGAGCATGATGGGAGAACTCACTTTCTTCTTGGGGCTTCAAATCAAACAACTCAAGGATGGTATCTTTGTGAACCAAGTCAAATACGTCAAGGAGTTAGTGAAGAAATTCGATGTTGAAGATAGGAAGAGTTTAGACACACCCATGGGCAAAAGTGCGAATATCGATGCGGATGAGAAAGGCAAGCCTATGGACATAACTCTCTATCGGGGAATGATCGGTAGCCTACTCTATCTCACGGCTAGTAGGCCGGATATTATGTATGCCGTATGTCTATGTGCTAGGTACCAAGTCAATCCTAAGGAATCTCACCACAAAGCGGTAAAACGTATCTTGCGATACGTCAAGGGTACTCAAAACCTAGGTCTTTGGTATGGTAGACAAACTAAACTAGACTTGTTAGGTTATACTGATGCCGATTTTGCCGGTGACCGTATGGACCGCAAAAGTATTAGTGGAACTTGCCAATTTCTTGGTGGTTCACTTGTATCTTGGTCTAGTCGCAAGCAAACTTCGGTTGCTCTCTCCACCGCGGAAGCGGAATATGTAGCGGCCGGTAGTTGTTGTACTCAACTTCTTTGGATGATGCAAACCCTTAGGGATTTTGAGTTAGATTTCCAAAAGGTGCCAATCTTGTGTGACAATACTAGTGCCATCCTTATATCCAAAAATCCGGTATTGCACTCTAGAACCAAGCACATAGAGATACGACATCATTTTATCCGTGATCATGTTGAGAAAGGTGATGTGGAATTGGTCTACATCGACACGAAGGAGCAAATTGCCGATATCTTCACCAAACCTCTTCCAACACAACAACATCTTGAACTTAGGTTCAAACTTGGTATGCTTGAACTCAAAGATTAAATTTATGCATATCATGTTGTTGTCTTTGGTGTTTGGAGCTCATTTCAGTTTAAATTGGTATTATTTCTTTTGAAAACATGAAAAATAAGTTTTTAACTGTTTCGGTCTTAATTTTCTGAATTTTCTGGTTTTCTATTGCCTCTGACGTTACACAACGCCATTCAGCGTCGTGCAACGCAAGAGTAACGTTAGTTTAAAATGAATTTGTGCTAATTTTTGAATTCTGTCGCGTTCAACGTTGTACAACGCTGCTGATCGTTGCACAACGCTAGTTTGATTTTTTTCTTGTAACGTTGCACAACGCTGCCTGTTTTATTTTGCTGAATTTCAAAATCTGTCGCGTTCAACGTTGTACAACGCTGTTTACCGTTGTACAACGCCAGTCTGTTGTTTTTACTTAACGTTGTACAACGCTGTCCATCGTTGTAAGACGTTGTTTTATTTATTTATTTTTTTTTTATTCTTTTTAATCTGTTTGGCTTTAGTGTTGTACAACGCCCTTTAACGTTGCACAACGCTGGGTTGTAGCGTTACCCATCGCTACTCCGCGTTGTACAACGGAGCAGTCAGTCTCTGCTCAATTTTCGCTGTTTTGACTACTGCGTTGTACAACGCCCTTTGGCGTTACTTAACGGTGGACGCGACTTTAACAGACGCGACCCCACCTTTTCTTTTTCTTCTTCTTCTTCTCTCTCAAAATCGAGCCCCCCTTCCTTTTTCTCTCTTTCTCTCCAACTCACACCCTTTCATCTCTCTCTCTCAATACTCTCTCAATTCTCTCTCTCCACTCCAACCAAAACCACCAAAATACTATCCACTCTCTCCTCTCCACCCTCATACCCTCAAATCACTCTCTCTCTCTCTCTATCTCTCAATCTACCGAAACCCTAGCCACCGCCATCACCGTCAATTCCGGCGATCCGACCGTCGGATTTTCGATCGGCTTCGGTTTTGTGCTCTCCAAGGTCATCTCATCCTCTCCCGCTCTTCAATTTTAAGGTTTAACCTCATCCTCTCTCTCTCAATTTTCAATGGCACCAAAAACCGCTACCAACAAACGGACTAAGCGCAACCCCAAGGGTGCCTCCTCATCCAACCCACCGGTTCAAACCGACCAACCAATTCCAATGGAAATATCACCCGTACCCGTGGATTGGACCCTCTCTTCTTCCAACACTTACCTCTTCAAAGACTCGGCCTCTTTCATGCATTTTTGCCAATACCGTGATGTCAATCGCGAGTGTTCCGAGTGCTTTTTCTTTGAGCACCCGTATGGTGTCTACCATTTGAATCCAAGGGAATTGACTTGGATCAAAGAAAGGATTGAATATTGGAACATGGCGGGTCTTCTCGCGCATTCTCAACCGTACAACCCGTCATTAATCAAGCTCTTCTATGCAAATCTCACCATGACATGGACCGATGGCCACCCAACCGCCAACTCTTATGTCCTCGGTCGCCACATCTCCATCACCGAGGAAAGCTTGGCCAATCTTCTTGGCCTCGACAATGATAATTTGGAGATTTACATCCATGCCACTTGGCCACGTGAGTTGCCCCCTTATGAAGAGTTTCACCGATTCTTTTATTGTTGGAGGAACTACACCGTTCACCAATTTACCGCCACCGAGCTACCGGCCTTGCACCGCCTTCTCTTCCTCTTCATCAATAACATTATCACTCCGAAGGCAACAATCAAGACCAATGTGGAGCGGTTTGCCGTCTTTCTCCTTCGCTCTCTTCTCGAAATGAATCAAAAGGTCAATCTCCCTTTCATTATTCTTTCTCACATGACTCGGGCCGATCACTCTCCTCGGTTCTCTCTTCCTTATGGCCACATCATTCAATCCATTCTCATTGAAAGCGGCATCCCTCATGACACACCTCTTTGGGGCGAACCCGTGCCCGAGAATGCCATTGCACATCCCGAAAACCTCATGGCACATCTAACCGGTACCGGATGGATGGCTCAAGACGATGACTCTGTTGTGCCCGGTGCATTCCACCGCAACAACTATATCTTCCGACCAAATGCCACCGTCAATCAATACGAGGAGATAGGCAATGAACCCTTGCATGTGCCCGGCGGACGGATGGAGGGTCAAGGCGCACCTCAAGACTTCCATGCCTACCTTGATGCCAAATTTGCCGCCTTGACAACTCATATTGATACGCGGTTCAACACAATTGAAGAGAATTTGGCCGCTTACCAAGCCAAGACCGATGCCTCGATCACTCATCTCAAGGATGAGATGATCAACCTTTGGGGAAAGATGGAGCTCCATCTCAAGAGGGGATCCGGTAGTGGCGCGGGTGATGATGATGAGGAGTAGTCATAGCCGAAACCGTCTCAAGCCTTAGCCCTCTCTTTTCTCTTTATTTTGATTTTCGTAGTTTCTTTGCCTTTCGTCTCTCTTTTGTGATTTTTTCGTTGTTTTGATTGACTTAGTGGTGCTAAATGGCTTTGTTTTGTTATATGGATGTTGCATGAATTATGTTAAATTTTTAATGAATTATGGTTGTGCTAAATGGCTTCGCTTTTTTATATACTTAGCTCTTTTTCTTTTAATATGCATGCATGGTCTATAATTGTTAGTTTATGCCCTCGTTAAACCTTGTTAGATACCCCTAATCAAATGAACTTAGTGGCCAAATTCTTTTCGAAAGGGGGAGGATCTTTATGTTTTTTCAATCAAGGGCGTTTTGGGTATTCTTTTCCCTATTTGCAAAAAGGGGGAGAATTAGGTAATTTGTGGTATTCCGCCTTGTTGTATCAAGTCCCAAATTTACCTTAGGTGTTGTTTTGCAACTCGGCAAAAGGGAGAGATTGTTGGTTAAACATTTTCTCTCGATTTGCCGATTTGCAAAACAACACCGAAACCCTTAAAACTAACATCTCTTCTTAGTACTTTATAGCTAGATTTATTGAAGAATGGATTAAAGCAAGTGTGGCACTTAGTTTGGAGCTTCAAGAGATTGCTTTGGTCTAGTTAGAATCAGTAGTTAAGGTTTAATTAAACTCTAAACTAATCTCAATCAATTTGCTGGTAAAATGCTCAGTTTTTCTGTCCAGCATCATACAACGCCAGTTGCCGTTACACAACGCAGAGTTAATTCGCTCTTAAATTGCAAAATCTCTGACAAGGTTGGAACAGCGTTACACAACGCTCAGTAGCGTTGTGCAACGTTAGTTCATTTGTTTTTAAACCAGTTAAATCTATTATTTCCCCTTGTCAGAACGTTGTGCAACGCTAAGCAACGTTACACAACATTTCCGCTCCTATGTTGTGTAACGCTATTCAGCGTTGTACAACGTAGTCATGAAGCAGGCAACTCTGCATTGCTCAGACATCGATAAGCATCGATGCTGCATGCATGCTGCCATGTTCCATGCATCGTAGCGTTGTGTGACGCTCTAAACTTCGCTCAGACATCGCTCAGTCGCTCTGTCCGCGTAGTGCAACGCTGAATAGCGTTGTGCAACGGCCACGATGTGTGACGCCAGTCAGCGTCGTATGACGTTCTGACAATATTGTTTGAGTTTGTCAGTTATGCCTTGATTCTTTTCTTGACTTCGTTGTGCAACGCTACCAAGCGTTACACAACGCTCTGACAAGTTCCAACGGAACTGTCGAGCTTCTGCTTTGGATTTTTGCTGAAGCGTTGTGCAACGCTATACAACATTACACAACGCTCTGACAAGTTCCAACGGAACTGTCGAGCTTCTGCTTTGGATTTTTGCTGAAGCGTCGTGCAACGCTATACAACGTTACACAACGCTCTGACAACTCACAACGTTATTGTCTGTGACCGTTTGATTTTTCAACGGCTATTTCGGCGTTGTACAACGGCATATAGCGTTGTATAACGGTAGAGTCTGTTTTGACTGGTTTTTGGAGCTGTTGGCGCCCTCTATATATATGGGGCCTCTTGGAACTGTTTAGACACTTTTGAAACCTTTGAAACTTCTCCCTTTTGAGCTCCAACCAGTTAGACATTACTCTCTCTTGTGTTTGAGCATTATTTTAGCAAAATCATTGAGATTAGAGTGTGCAAACCAATCCACTAGTGTTAATTGCTAGATTTGTTGAGTGATTTGGTTAGAGCCTCAATCCCTTGAGTGTTTGAGCTTATTTAATTGAGTTAGGCCAATCCACCTTGAGAGTGATTGTAACAAGGTGATTTGGTTCGAATTTGTAGTCCCGTTCGTTGTGGAATTGAACGGAGCGCGCCCATTTCGAGGTTGCGGAACTCCCGGAGACGTACGACTAAGGCTAGCACTTCCTAGCGGGTCGGAACTCCGTAATATATCGCGTGTCACCTCTTTTCTTCTCTCTTTATTTTCCTTGCATTGTGAATTGCTTGTGTTTTGATTGTTTTTGTTAGACCAAGTTTGAATTGAACCAAATATTGACCATACCGGTTTAGAACTTTGCTTTTGTGTCTATTCACCCCCCTCTAGGCCTTTAAATTAGGGACAACAAGATCGAATAAATATTCAACACTTGGACTAACACATCGATTCGAACTTGTTTCAATAGTTAAGATTTTCAATGATTAAGAATTTAGGATTAAAGTAGAAAAAAATCAAAGTCTGAAATTATACTTCCATTTAAGAAATAGAAACATAAATTGTATGGATTTATTTTATATTAGATCCAAAAATTCATAAACTATATATGTACATATTAAGCTGACTCAACTATCTTCAAACGAATTTGATTTAAGTTGAGTTTGGTTTGTGTATATTTTCTTTTTTTAGGTCAGATGGCAATTGCCACACCGATAATTTTTTACTAAAAAATATTTACAAGAATAGATATATACATGAAAAAAAGAAAAAAAATAATAAAAACTATGGCTCCGTTTGGATGGCTTCTTCCCGAATAAGGAATAAGGAATAACCACTTTTTACTAATAAATTTATTTCTAACCATCCAAACTCTTCACAAAAGTTACACACTTCCCAATAAATTTACGCCTTCCCAATAAATTTCTTCCCTTCTTCCTTCTTCCTACCTTATTCTCAACGCATCCAAACGGAGCCTATAAGATAACAAAAAAAAAGAAAGAAAAAGCTAAAAGGTCCTAAGCATATTTAGTTTAGGATTTGATGTCCTCAAAAATTTGCTCGAGTAGAAGAACCGGCGGAGTAACAGAATTTGAGAAGATCCTATTGTTCCGAGCCTTTCAAATGTTCCAAGATGTCGTAGCACAAATAATGTCTCAGTTTGAAATTTTCGAACTCTTGTTAGCTAGCCAGAAGTTGCAGCGGTCTAAGGAGAAGTCCATGTTCGGAATCCTATAGTAGATTTGGATCAGTGTCCAAACATCAATCGCATACTGTGCAGGAAAATGTGGTATGAAGATTCAATGGTACCCGTACTGCAGCTGGGACAAGAAGTAAAAGAAGGTCAGCTTTTAGGAGGAGATTATGTTGAGTCAAAAGATGTGTCTATTTCTAGATCAATTACCATGAGATGCGAGAGAAGAAATGGTGAAAAGGGGAAAAATTGAAGGATGTCTGCCAGACCATAAGAGACATCACATAACTTCAAGGAGTTAGATTTTTTATTGTCTCTCTTTAAGGATGCTATCATACCATCTCAGCATGATGTAGTGTATCTACTACTGTAGACATTATCTCGGGAAAAGAGAGCCAACCATGGATCTTGCCTACCGAGTGTTCGACGAAATGCCCCAGAGACATCTGCGAATAATGAAAGCACCGCATTAATGGCGGCTGAGCATTAATGGCGGCTCTTAACTGATTGTCTTCAAAATTGCAGTGGTTAGTAATCTCACTTGTCTTTATGGAACAATTTGCTCAACTATACCCCAATTATATCCCACCCCTTCTTTCCCAATTCCAACCCAACCTAAATCCTGCTTCTCAATCCCAACCCAATCTAAATCCTGTTTCTCAATCCCAACCCAATCCTAACCCTGTCTCTGAATACCGAACCTTTTCTCAAACCACACATACAACCATGTCAAAAACAGCATATTCGAAACAGTACATCCTCATTAACTCTTGTGATACTACAGGAGATGAAAAAGGTATGGAAATAAAAATCTTTTCTGGCATGCCTACTGTGACCAAACCCAACCATGAAAAACCAAAATTAATGACAAAAACAACCGCATTAAACCTAAGCTGTACCACCTCTACCCAACCTTGTTTTCTATCCCACGAAAAACCATCAATCTTAGGTCCAGCACCATACAAGTTAGCCAATACCGCTCACCTTTCAAAAAAAGACAAACTTTCCCACAACCAACAGAAAATGGCTGCCTCTGAGGAAGAACTGATAGCTCAGTTTGCGGCATTGAGCTCTTATGATGAAGATAGTGTTAATGAAGTAACCATACCAGAAAGTGAGGTTCGAAGTTGGGAATGGAATATGTGTTTGCTGATGAGGGTCATGGCCAGCAGGGTTGTGTTTGAAGCAACTTTTTCTTCCGCAATCCGAAAGGCATGGCCCCTGCATCCCGAAACTACTGTCGAAGGCCTAGGAGAGAATTATTTCATGGTGCAATTTAAGGTGCAAGAGGAGATGTGGAGAGTGATGGCAAGAAATAACTGGCTGTGTAATAAGGATCTTGTAGTCACTAGGCCAGCACTGGGGCCTATTGATCTGGAACAGCCGATTATTGATGAGTTTGAGTGCTGGGTTGAAGTGCATGGTATCCCACCAGAATCCCTCGATAGGAAGGGTTTGGAGAGAGTTATGAGAAAGATTGGCAAACCAGTAACTGACATTAAAAGTTTCTTTTATGGGGGAAAGAGGGTCTATAAGCAGAAGGTCACAATTGACATGAATGAGCCGTTAACAACCAAAATTCCTTTGAAACACCCACAGCTTGGCACACGGTGGTTGTATGTGGTTTTTGATAATATTGCAAATGTCTGCATGTTCTGTGCTCGTGTAGGACATGAACAATCAGTGTGCCCAGCAAAACTAAAGCTCAGACTTATGAAAAATGCAGGGTCACACAAAGAAAAATTGGGAGATAAGCCGATTCCTGATGTTGTAGTAGGGAGATGGATTATAGATAGAGCTTATGTGCCAAGGAAGGAAGATACCCTAACCAATAGTACAACAGCTGCTGCACAACCTCATAATCAAAACATTACCCATGATAGCACTGTGAGAGGGGCTGGTACTAGTGAGGAGAGAGGAATGAAAAGACCCATTGACCTAAACATGATGGAGACCAGGATGATAAAGATAGGGTCCATCCAAGAAGGCGAAGAAGAAAGTGAGGAAGTTGACATGAATTTAAACTGCAAGCGGGCCAAGGAGGCGAACCCAAACTCGCCTTCCAAGTGTCAATGAATTATCTCTCATGGAATTGTCGCGGTTTTGGGGGATCGCGCAAGAAAAACTTCCTTAAAGACACTGTGAGGTCAACAAGGTCGGATGTATTGTTTTTGTCAGAGACTAAATCATCAAATAGAAGAATGGCAAGGTTAATGAGGGGCATGCCCGAGTATAGCTACCACACAGTGCCAACAAGAGGAAGCTCAGGCGGTTTATGCTTGGCATGGGACAACTCATTGCAAGTACATGTATTGAACTCATCCTCGAGATATATCTGTGCACGGTTAACAGTTAAGGATAAACCACCGTGGGTCTTGGTTGGAGTTTATGGAGACCCGGACCACATCACAAACAACCATCTATGGGCTACCTTAACTCAGTTAGTCAACATCCATGGGCGGTTATGTATCATGGGGGACTTTAATGAAATTTACTCAAACAGAGAGAAATATGGGGGTAGTACGAGAATCAAACCAAATACAATAGCTTTCCAGAACTTCATTTTTGAATCTGGTCTGGTTGATGTTGGTTATAAGGGGCCGGCTTACACTTGGTCCAACAAAAGACATGTATCCGATGCAATTCATCAAAGGCTCGATCGGGTATTAGTCACTTCTGATTGGCTGTCTTTGTACCCAAATGCCTATGTAAACCATTTGCCATTGATTCATAGTGACCATTGCCCGATTCTTTTGAGGATTAAGAAACCGCCAGAGAGAGCGGTAAACTTTAAAATAGAGAATTGGTGGCTAACAGAACCAACTTTCAATAATCAATGGGTGCAAACTTGGAAGTCAAATATGCATGTAGATTGGCGGGGTAGATGGAGGGCTGTGAAATCAACTATGAGAGCTTGGGTTGCCTCTAATCCAACACCAAAGAAGAAAACAGAAAATATAGCCAAACAATTACTTCAAGTACAGTCTCAACACCCCGCAGTGAGAGATCACAGCTTAGAGGAGAAATTGCTGGGAGAGTATGAGGTGGCGGAGGAGCAACATAACATGTATTGGAGGCAGCGGTCACGCCTACAATGGCAAGAAGAGGGAGACCGAAATACAAAATTTTTTCATACCGTTGCGACAAATCGGAGGAGACATAATCTTATAACCATGGTTAAGAAGGAGAATGGACAATTAACAGGGGATGAGAGATGTATACGTGATAAGTTTCTAATGTATTTCAAGGAGCTTTATTGCCCTTCAGCTAATACGGTAACCATTCAAGGGGGTAGGAGGCGCCTAGTGGATTTGAGAAATCAAATGTTTGCTGAGCTAGAGCAAAGTCCGAAACCAAAAATCCCAATTACGTCCCATTGTAAATTAAGTGCCATACCTGATCTGCATGAGGTTAAAAGAGTTCTTTTTTCAATGGGCCCGGATAAAAGTCCTGGACCTGATGGCATAACAGCTCGTTTTCTTCAGAGGAACTGGCACATAATGGGTGGTGAATTAGTAGCACAAATTAAAAATATTTTCCAAACTGAACAGGTCCCTCAAGAATGGTTAAAGTGCCATGTTACTTTGATCCCTAAGAATGTAGAGCCGATGACACCGGCAGAATACATGCCGATTAGTGTGGGGAATGTGGTGTACAGACTGGTTATGAAGCTGATTGCTAACAGATTGCGGCCCTATCTCAAAGAAGTAATTTCTCAAGAGCAAAATGCATTTGTCAGAGGGAGAAGCATAACTGAAAATATAATCCTTGTAAAGGAGATTCTACATTCCTTCTCTCTCAATACCTTCAAGCAGAGGGCATTTTTGCTCAAGGCAGATGTCAACAAGGCATTTGACAAGATTGACTGGGAGTTCATACAGAAAGCAATGCAGCATTTAAACGTCCCTAGGAAAATTATAAGTATTCTGCTCTCCTCTTACAAGGGTGCACAAGTTACTATAAAAATAAATGGAAAAGGGGACGGGTTCTTACAGCCAACACAGGGGGTGCGCCAAGGATGCCCAATGTCACCCTATGTATTCATTATAGCCATGGAAATTCTGTCCAGGATTATACAAACTGCACTTTGTAGTGGGTATATCCAGGGGGTACAGGTTGCGTGTACAGGCCCGACTTTCACACATGCAATCTATGCTGATGATTTAGTTTTGATGGGAGATACAAACCGACATGAAGTGCAACAATTGGCTGACATCATGCAAAACTTTGGAATCCTTTCAGGTTTGCAAATAAACCCCCAGAAGTCTAAGTTATGGTTTTCAAGGAAGTGTGAAGAGGGTGTGATTCAGAGAGTTCAAAATGTATGGAGAGCAAGTATAGTGGTCAATGAAGAGAGGTACTTAGGGGTCATGATAGGAAAAAGAGGAGAAGTTACAAAGAATGGGCAGATGCTATTAGAAAAAATGAAAACAAGGTTGTCAGGATGGAAATCTAACATGCTCTCACATGCGGGTAGATTGGTTTTGATTCAATCGGTGTTAACCTCAATGCCGGTTTATCTTATGTCCATGGAGATGCTACCGGTCAAAATTGTAAAGGAAATGAATAGTTTGATGGCAAAGTTCTTTTGGGGCAAAACGGGTCAGCCCCGTTATCTATCTTTCATAACATGGTCAAAGATATGCAAACCAGTGGAACAAGGTGGGCTAGGGGTTAAGGATCTCCATAGTTTTGGAGAGGCTTTGTTTATGAAGGTGGTGTGGGCGTTGATGGCAGAGGAAGATAAACCATGGGTAAAATTATGCAGAGCGAAATACTACCCAAATGTTGGTTACTGGAGAGCAAGGAACAAAACGGGTTGTAGCAAAATGTGGACTCAGGTTCTGAAGATGAGGAGTAGGTACATAGGACAGGTTTTTTGGAAAATAGGGGATGGAAGAACAGTCCCAGCTTTATCTCAACCTTGGTTTGATAATTGGGATATTAGAGAACAAGCATCAGCTAGTGATAGGTCAAAGAGGGTGTGCGACCTGGTGAATGGTCAAACGGCACAATGGGATATGCAGCAATTACAAAGGTTGTTTAATCAGGATCAGGTCCGACAAATTATACAAACTCAGAATAAACCGGAGCAGATTGCAATGCAGAAGGATGTATTGGTTTGGAAAGGGTCTAGAGATGGCAGATACTCTGTGAAGGAAGGGTATAAATCAATCATCCAAATGCAGCCTAGCTTGGTTTCAAGTCAGGTAACACTGTGGCCACAGATTTCAAAATGGAAGGGAATTGAACCCAAGATAAAAATATTTATTTGGAGGTTGTTACATAGAGGGTTGCCAATGGCAAGTAACATGCATGTTAGACTGCCCAACTTCTCACCTATGTGTCAGAGATGTCGTGAAGAGAATGAATATGAGATGCATTGTTTGTTCTTTTGTCATACCTCAAGACAGGTGTGGTTTGCGAGTGCTTTGGGGTTGAGAGTGCATGACCTGCCTTTGAATATAGAAACCACAATGCAGCAAGTGATAGGGAATTTGGATCCAGATGGCATCAAACTCTTTGCATACACACTATGGGAGATATGGAAGGAAAGAAACAAAGCTGTTATAGAGCATACTAATTTTCAACCACAGGCCGTTCTCAAAAGAGTTAATGTTTCCATCAGATCAGAGATCAGTGTAACAGACATTGCTATGGTACAAGGAGGTGATGGTTTAGTGGATAAATATGAGGTGTGTAATCAAGGGTGGCAGATTTTGATGGATGCATCATGGGTGAACACAAATTGTGCTGGCAGTGCCTACATTTTATATGACAAAGGAAAAATACACTCTATTGGCTTACACTGTTTTCAGGCAGAAGATGCATTTCTAGCAGAAACAATGATCCTTGCAGAGGCAGTAAAATATGTGTATGATCACATCAGGCTCTCGAGGCAAAATAAGGTTCAGTTTTTCTCAGACTGCCTTAATCTAGTGGATGGGGTGAATCATGGTGACACTACGGAGATTCCATCCTGAAGGGCAAGGGGGTTAGTACAACAAATCATACATAAAATAGAGCAATTCCAACCGGGAGCAACATTGCAACATGCAAAGAGAGAAGCGGTACAGCGAGCTCATATACTGGCAAATACAGCAAGAAAGAGGAACTTCAGCTATACAGGTCAGCCAAACATGAGTTTGCAGCAGCAGGGATGTATGGATACAAATATAGATGAATGCTTTTTCCAACAAGTTGAGGAAGCGCCACCTTGATTTCTTTTACTTTTTCTCTTTTGGTGGGACCTGGTACTATGTAGTCTTTTTTATGTAATTTTATTTCCTTAGGAGCATTAAGTATGATTTTCTTATTGTTTGTATTTGTCTTCTTCTTTTTTGTTGCCTGTAATAGAATGCCAGAACAGGCGTACCAGGTTTAGTGGGTGGCTATCGGGGAACACTTCTGTATTGTAATTTTATTTTCAATTAATGCAAGTTTGGCCTACGGGCGTTCATCAAAAAAAACTTCAAGGAGTTGATGTCTGCGGTTCCGTAAAGAAGTCTTACAGTGGATGTCCAGACTGTGGATGTATCACGATGTAGTTTCCATAACCATTTCAAGAGGAGCGATTGTTTGTATATATTTTCGAGCTTGATAATTTATTTCTTAATTGTTTGAAATTAATTTAAACGAATTAATTATAAATAATTATCGAATTAAATACAAGCAAACAACGTGCTGTGATTTTTTTTAAATTTGTGTATCATCCTTAGAGTTTTGTCTTAGCTATTGCCGACTTTAATAGGTATCATTAAAAAGGGGGAAAAATTTTGCAAACAGCGCAATGATAGATTGAGGGAAAACTTGGGCGGTCGCCGTCCCGACAAAATCAATTTCGCAAACAATAAATAAGATAGAGCCGATCCGCATTTATGTATCGGAATTTTGGAAGCATCTGCCATATGCAATCAAAATGAACTGGACATAAATTGGATCAGCCAAAGAGGAAGGGTTAAATTTTTGTGTATTTTGGCGGTTTCTCACGTAGAATTTATATTGGATTTTATTTGATAGGTTTTTGAATTCTTTTTATATACTGAGCAGCAGCAGCATCTCTAGTGTCAGGGCACATTGGCTACTCTCACAATTAAAAATATTGGACCTCTGATTTTTCTTTTTTTTTTTAACAAGCTTTTTGGAAAGACTTCAAGAGTTCAATTTCTTTAAATTTTATTCTTATGCTTATTAAAATTAAATAATATTTAAAGTTGAAATATTTACAGTAACCTATATATGATTTATACAGTATTTTCTTTATACAAAAAAAAAGAAATATAGTACCTCAATTTCTATTTTATTCAGCTAAAGATGTAAGATGTATATATTCTTTTTCTTCTTGCAGCAACAAATTGAAACTTACAAAAGAACCGGAATTGCTTAAGACCATCTCCAATATTCTATCATCCCCATCATCCTTGGACTTCTATTAATGAGAAAGTTAGTTAAATAATGAGGATTCCAGGAATGATGGGGATGATAACGCGTTTTCTATTTTTGACAAGGACGCGCCTTCTGCTTTGCTCCCATTCCCCACCCTTGTGCTTCGCTCATCCTTAATATGTAACTTCAACAATTACATATCAACTTCAACCGTTACATTAAGTATCATTAATTATCTAGCCCCTCTGTTGAAGTTAATATTTATAACTGTTGAAGTGGATATATATAACTATTGAAGTTAATATATATGATTGGTCTATTTATATATATTAAATGTTAATATATATAACCGTTGAGGTTAATATCGTTACTGTTGAAGTTAATATCATAACTGTTGAAGCTAATATATATAACTATTCTAGTTATATATATATTAACTTTTAATATATATAATTGTTGAAGTTAATAACGTAATTGTTGAAGTTAATATTGTAATTATTCTAGTTATATATATTAACTGTTGAACTTAATATGTTAGTGTTGAAGTTAATCTATAACTGTTGAAGTTAATATGTTAGGACGGAAGAGGAGAGCGAAACAAAGGATGAGTATTGGATTTCCGTTTTTAAAAACGCGTGAATAATTGTTGTCTAAAATAGAAAACGCGTGGGGATGATGGAGATGACAAATATCGGGATCATCCTTATCACCCCACAAAAGAACCAACATGAAAATTAACAAGACGACCACACGAGATTGGCCGGTGAGACTTTTGCCCATTGCGGAATATTCCTTCCTGCTGCCATCACCGACGGTTCAGCAAATTATTACTCGTTAGGGACAGATGCATGACATTTTATTCGGCTTCCTTACTTGGGATTTTCAATCCATTCTAAGTTCTTTATTTGAAGGTTTATTTTTTTTCCATTTTAATAAAAAAAACAATAGTATACGCCTTATA
The DNA here is from genome assembly GCA_028095005.1 of Rhynchospora pubera. NCBI lineage: Eukaryota > Viridiplantae > Streptophyta > Magnoliopsida > Poales > Cyperaceae > Rhynchospora > Rhynchospora pubera. The sequence continues at coordinate 331,459 of JAMFTS010000018.1, forward strand.
ACCTACTATTTCTTATGGGAAGAAGAGAAGAAGGGAAGAAGTGGGAAGAAGTATTGGAAAGTGTGTAATTTTGTGAAGAGTTTGGATTGTTTATAATTTTTTTTCTTCCCATCTTCCTTCTTCCTCTTCTTCTTCTCTCATCCAAACGCACCCATATAAATGCTTTAAATCATTTGATATCAAGCGACTTTTCATGTTGGAGCAATGGTAAGAGTACTAGACTGATCTAAAAAAAAAATAATAATAAAGATTCAAGCTCCACATACATCTTAATTTAATTAAAAAGTTTAAATGACAAAGAACTCTTTCTTCAAAGAAAAAAAAAAAATTCATGTTTGCAAGTAAATGAATAACATTGATTCCTCAGCAACTCGCCATAGAGAAGGGCTTCTGAAGCAGCCACAGGGAATTGAGAGCTCAAATTAAAGAAAGAGAACAAAAGAACATTCCGTCCCCCCATTTCTCCCGAGACCCAACCGTTGCTGCTCCTCACCATCAATTCGCCGATTCACTGTTCCGAGTCCTGAATTGTGAATTCTGGTCGCTCTGAGCCTCTGACGCTCTCTCGTGACGTGAAGAGAATCTATTTGAATATAAAATCATAGTAAGGTTCCCTGGCGTTCAAAGTTTCAGCCCTGTTTATATATTGTAACGAAGAGAAATCAAGTTGTAATAAAAACAGGTTAAAAAAATTAATTTAAGTGAAGTTATGACAGTATGCACAATATGTTAGTCCAATGCATCCAAGCTAATGATGTGACTGTGAAAGATTTGGATGGCCTGTTGAAAGAAAGCAGGAACATGCAAATTTGTACTAGAAAATGGATGTTTGTTCCCAAGGGAATGAGACATTTTCAAAAAAATAAAAAAGAGGATGTTCGTAATGATTTAAAAGATAAAAATTGTAACCTACAGTTTTTCTAATTGGAGAAACACTGAACAAACTAGAAATGTGGTAAGATAACTGATTTCTATGTGATTCCAGTTTCCACATATATATAAAAAAATAATATATACATTTTTTGTTCTTGTCAACAATAATTATGTTAGTTGCATAAATCCAGATGTGCTAGGTTAAATTTTGTCCACGGTGCCTTAAAAAAAATAAATCCAGATTCATATTTATAAATGATGATTGTAAAATTATCTAAACACGCATGAAAGTTTATTAATATACATAGGCTTTGGCCTTGTTTAATTTTTTTTTTTTTGAATGAATCATCCTAATATGTAGTGTTGTGATTATTTGTCAGTAACATACCACACGAAGTAGTGTGTATAAATCAACATCAACTCCCGGTTTACAAACAGGTCAAAACCATTTTGGGGTTGGTCATGGCACCGCAGCATCGTAACTCTGGTTTCTAGGTCGCAGTTTTTCTATTGTAAAGCACTTTGGATGTACTTGATTTGTTGTTTTCGACAGTGCAGTTATCGGTTCAGCTGTCAATCCGATAGATAAACAAATAAATAATTCCCTCTAGCTAGGTAATTCTTATCACTTGCTAGTAAGTTTCGCTAACTATACCGAAACTGAAATGAGATCAACCAGCGGGACTGAAACTAAGTCCATATATCATTTGGAAAACATAAATAAGGCGGGACAGTATGGTCAAAATCTTAGGATTTTCTTTTACTTGGCAGCCTCTGCCAAGATGTCAAATAAATAAATAAATAAATAAATAAAATCTTAGGATTTTCGGTGGATGCACGAAGTCATTAATTACGGTTTGTGGTATTGTTTTTCTTTTTCTTTTTGTGGTAATAAAAGGCATCTTGCATGAAAAAGATAAGGAACTTGAAAAAAACACGTCACGTCTTATATACCTTCTTATTAATTTCGTTCAAAAGATATCTCAAATTGTGATAAATTAATCATATAACATAAAAATAAAATCGGGCGGCTACCTTTTAATTATGAGGAATGTTGAGTACAAAGCAGACAATATAAATTAGTAGTTATATCTTATGAATTTATTTATATATTTGAGTAACGCACGGACAGAAACCATTATTTTTCATGCTCATGATGCTCTAACCCTCACATGGAGTGAGGTGGTGATTGTAGTAAAATCCAAGTCAGTATGTTTGTGCAGGATATCAAAAGCAAACAAAGGATTAAAATATAATTAAGATGCTCACTTAACAACTTGCACGCTTGATCCAGGAGCTGTCCCTGCACATCCAATATTTAAATCCTTAAAAAGAACAGGAAAAAGGAGAGAGAGAGAGAGAGAGAGAGAGAGAGAGAGAGAGAGACGAGTTAAAAAAAGAAAATGGAAGCGCTGCATTTTAAATGGAAGATGTAAATTTTCAATGAGCAAAGGAATTAATAGACCATTAATTTTGTGCTGAGGCACATAAACAAATTCTTCTGGCATTAATAAAAATATAGTATATAATGTGATGTTTCAGTGTAATAGTTTTATCAAAATTGAAAATTAAAATTACAGATATAATTTTCAGACACTTAGATATGCCGCATGGTATATATAATTTAAAAATCATTTACGAAAGCTGATAAACCTATATCTTAAAGTCTCAAATGATTTGATGAATAACAATCAATTATGCAGCAAATTGACACGTTGCTTCTCTGAGTATGAGAATACATCTAAATTTCATTTTGTTTTGGAAACGATTTTTGTCGTTGGAATATTATGCATCAAATTGACATGTGGCTTCTCTGGATGCCAATTATGTTTTCTTGTCAAATACTGTTGCAATTTTATATTGATTTGTGTTTAAATATAAACTCTATGAAGTTTTAAATTTATATAGGAGTTGACAATATGTGGCACCTTAACTGGATTTTAGCACCCTTCATTTAATTGGTAAGCAATTAGAAGAGAAAAAAGCCCCACGCTTCAGCCGACTATCAGCTTCTATCGGCCTCTCTCTTTCTCTTTTTTTTTTCTGTTATTAATTACAACTTTGATTCACATATTACATATCTAAAAAGACTTTAATTAACTTACAATCAACCCGATGTTTTGCCAAATTTATTGGTTCTTGAAAGAAACAAATACAATATCAGAAATTGTAAGAGCATTCAGTCGTTGGGACTAGATAGACAGACTGAATAAATTCAAGCAACTAAATGATTATGAAAAATAAATTACTCCTATTTGTCCATAGTAAGTTGATACAAAGAGCTTGAAATGACATCGTCACTCACATAAGGCATTTTGTTTGTTATGAACCGTGAGTTTACATAAGACAAATGAAAACTATTCTTCCGACAAGCCAGCACAAGAAAATAATATTTTTATTTTACCGGGAGGTCGCTGAAATACAGCTCTTTCAATTACTATGCACATGAACTTATCATTTATCATTTAATATAACTAAGGTTTAATTTTTGGCAAATTCTGTAGTTCAAATTGTTCAAACAAAAATAACAAGTTACGTATAAAAATTTGATTAATCATGTTACTTATGTTCACTATTAAAGACTATCGGGAGCGGAGGCATAATATAAACCATAAGAATCAGCAAAAAAAAAAAAAAAAGGGTCAAATTGAGTAGAGTAAGAGAGTCGATCATAGTTTTCTCTTTTTTCAAAAAAATTGAAACCCAATTTCAGAATATATATGATACATTGATATTGTTGTTTATCGTACATAAACATATTGTATGTAATCAGTGGCGAAGCTAGAATTTCGTGTCAACATGGTCCGTAAATTTTTTTTACTGAAAACATATGTATGATGTAACGTCTAATATAGACACAATATAATAACAATTTTAAATAAATAGCTCTAAAATAATGTTACATAAAAAAATTCAAAAGAAATAAAATATATATTATAATAACAATTAAAAAAAAAAAATAATATACTTAATATACAAAAATGATAATTTAAAAATCAAGACAATAAAAAAGTAGAATAATTTCCTCTGAATTTTTATTTTTTTATACAAAAATAATAATTCAAAAATCAAGACAATAAAAAAGTAGAACAATTTCCTCTAAATTTTTATTTTTCTCATAATTTTGCATAATAGGTTCATTAGAAATCCTATTGAACACTTATTTTTCTATATTATAGATATATAAAGATGAGAGACATACGAAAAAGTTCGGTCACTATTCAAAGCACAATATTTCTTATCTCTTTGTGGCTTTTGGAATTTTTTTGACAGGAACAATATTTAGTATTTTTAGTGGCGATTTTTATATAATATCGGAAATGTATTTTTGATATTCTATGGTATCTTTTGTTTATAATGTCCTAACAAATCATGCAATGTGCGAGATTCGCGCTAATATATATATGCTACCTAAGGTTTTAAAGTACGATTTGTGAAGTTTAGCGGTTGGGTGGTGATTTAGTATTTATCGGAGATAAAACGGCGAAATATTGGATAAAACGGTTGTGCTGTAGACAAAAATATAGGCCTTATTTGGATGAGTTAGGAAGAGGGATTTTAGGAAGATAAATTAGGAAGAGTGTTATTCTGGAAAGAGAAAATGTTGTTTAAATGGTGAGTTAGGAATAAGGAATGGAAGAGTTGAATTAAAATAATCATTTACCTTCTTTTATCTATTTATAATTTATTCATTTTTCTTTTTTTTATTGTTGTAGTTTATTCATTAATAATTTTAATATATTTATATCAATTTAAGTAAATGATTAGGCCAAATATTAATATTATAATATTATAAAATAACACTACATAATTGTTTAATATTATAATAATATAAAATAATTGTTTTAGTTTTTAAATAATTAATATTGGAATGTTTAGTTTTACAATATTATTATAATAAATTAAATAATAATAATATTTTGATATTAATTCGATATTATTATAATATTAATAATATTAGTATTATAATATATTAATAAATATCAATATTCACTTATTTTGAGACATAATATTCACTTGTGATAATAATAATAGTAATTATTATTATTTAATCAGAATAATTAAAATAATTGATAATATAATATTATAATATTATCATAATAAATTAAATAATAATAATATTTTGATATTAATTTAATATTATTATTATTATTATTATAATATTGTTAATATTATAATATATTAATAATTATCAATATTCACTTATTCACATATGATAATAATAGTAATTATTATTATTTAATAATCAGAATAATTAAAATAATTAATAACATAATATCATAATATTATCATAATAAAATATTTAATAATAATATTTTGATATTAATTTAATAATAATATTATTATTATAATATATAATAATAAATATCTAATTATTTGAGACATGAATTAAATAAAGTATCCAATTATCTTATTAATTTAATAATATTATTATTATATTATAATATCTAATTATCTAATTATTTGAGACATGAAGAATATTTTTTTAATCACTCTTCCCTCTTCCTAATTCTAATTCCATCAAATTGGTGGAAGAGGCTTTTCCAAGAAGAGCCCCTCTTTACGGCCCTCTTCCACCTCGTTTGGATGAGTTCCTCTTCCCGGAAGAGCACTCTTCCAACTTCATGCAAACGAGGCCATAAATAAAACGACGATAAAATGGAGTTTTTTAAAAGCTTGATGCTACCAATAATTATTCATCCAAATATTCTATTCTATTCTAAATTTTTGTCTTCATAAGATTAATTGGGAGAAAAAAAAAGATGATTAGTCAGGAACAAATACTATCTGGGTCCATACGTGATTTTTTATGTGTCGTTATACAATTCAAATCAAACACGACATGTTCAGCTGGATCCTTCATATTTTTTAGATGGGTCCCTAACTTTTTGTGATTTTTTTTTTTAATTACAAACAAATGCAATATCAATTAAATTTTTTTTGAGGTGGGTCCATGGACCCACCATTTTCTACATGACTTCGCCTCTGTATGTAATCATAGAAATATGGAAGAAGAGTATATCATTGCATCAGATTCTTCCAAGAAAATCACGCTGGATTGCTGGAAATAATTAACAAGTGTATAGTATAATTATTTGATGATTAATAAGGTGAAGTAGTAATTTTCACTTAAGCAAATGTTAAATTTCAAATCAATGAATGACAAATGCAGATATAATTCAAATGGTATCTCATAATGGGTGCGTTTGGATAGGTGTGGGAAGAAGGGAAGAAGTGGGAAGAAGTATTGGGAAGTGTGTAACTTTATGAAGAGTTTGAATTGTTTATAATTTTTTTTCTTCCCATCTTCCTTCTTCCTCTTCTTCTTCTCTCATCCAAACGCACCGAATAATAAGAATTTATTATCCACATGAAGTGTTTAATATGTTTGGTTAAAAGGTATTTGCAGTCATAGGTCACAGTCTTGATTTCTGTTGTCATTGGCCCATACGTATGTCACAACGGCTATGAGAAAAAAAGAAAATGACCGAACGAGGCCCAACATGTATAATTATGATTTATGACTGTATGGTAGGGCTGCATAACGTCTGAAACGACCACGAAAACGGTCGATTTCATTAACCGTTTTGTCTTGGTCGAAATCACAAAAATATACATGGACGAAACCGTTTCAAATTTTCGTTAACCATTTTATATTTTAAACGTAACAAAAATCTTTAACCGTTTCGTTTCATTTTGGACGAAACGAAATGAAAGGACGGTCGAAACGGTGACCGTTTTCACCCCTACTGTATGGAAATCAAATTCTATAGTATTTTGGATTTTCCATGCAATCCGAATTCTACATACAGTATTTTGGATTTTCTTTGTTTATTATGTTTTGTGAAGTGTTAACTTAATTTACTCGAGGTGGTAAATTTCTAAACGATAAGTGCTTTTATTTATGATAAATGAAAGCTTGGTTAAGATAGGAGCTTCACCCCTACTTTTTTACTCAAAAAAAAAAATGCAAGCTTGGTTCCGGAAAGAGGTTTAAAGTCTGCAATTAATATCAAAGAATATTTCATTATTTTGGTTAAGAATTTTTGCTTAAGATAAGAAGAGGTATTGCAAAAGATTTTTTTAATACTACACATTTCTCAAGACACATCTTTCTCACCTTTTCTCTCTCAGACTGATTTGAAACATCAAAATCTCACTCAAAATGCTGACTTTTAATCTAGAACTACTGCAAAATATGTAGATTGTCAACACTAGATAACTTCTAAAAAAGAGGATGAAGTAAAGCAAACCGTTGTAGTGCATCTTTTTGAGGTTAGTCCTTTTTTCTATCAGACAGTCAATAAATTCTACCTCCAAGAAGGAATTTATTGTCACTACAAGCCTGGAATAAAAAGCACTTTATTTTCCCTCGGACTACTTCAAAGCAAAGAAAACTCCTTATAACAACATTTATGGTTTGGAATGAAAGATGTGCCAGAATTTTCAGGGTATTTCTAAAACTCTCTCGCTTGTTGGTGATGAGGCAATCAAAGATTAGAAAATCACACACACTATTTAGTGCATTTTCTTGCTATTCTTCATCTTGCTCCTCTGCAACTTTTTTTTTCTTTGTTGTAATCTAGAGAATATTTCTTCTTTCAATTTTTATGTTTTGATTTTTAAATTTTTTAGAGCCGAAATTTGTAATTTGTAACTTTCTTACTTATTTAATTTAAAGTTACGAGACTTGATCCTAATTTTTTTAAAGAAAAAAGTTTAAAGCAAAATATTCTTTTTCGTTCCATTAAAAATATATTGTATTATAACTATTGTTGTTTGATACAGCACTGTATAATTATTTTATAAAGATGAAATTTAAGTAAAAGAAAACACAAAAGAAAATTTGGGGGTAAAAAAACGCAACAACGATCTTCCGTGGCAGGTGTTACTGCATCAAATTGAGTAGTACTAGTATGCGGTGGGTGATTAAACTCACGAAACTTTTAAAGAAGTCTCTAAGAAAAAAAAAGTGAGCTACAGATAAATCCGGTTGGAATTTTTTTTTTAATTTAAATCAAGTCTTCTTTTGACACTGCAGTCTGCATGCCATCTCTCTCTCTCTCTCACACACTCTCTCTCTCTCTTCGCCTCTGCACACGCCTCAAAAGTAGCCATGAAAGAACTATGTGACCTCAAGGTCAATATCAACGGTGAACACACATTCTATCTCAATCAGGTACTAATTCATATTTTGTAAATGAAAGTACAAAGCTTCAGTACTTTGCATTCATTGATATCTTTGTTTTTCATTTCTCATTCAGAGGATAATGTGCAAGTACTCAGGGAGACTAAAAAAGTTAGTCAAACAGGAAAAGAGAAAAGCGCAACCAAGAAACCAAGGTGTACAAATCTCAGGTTTCCCAGGAGGTGAAGAGGGGTTCGAACTTGTTTCAAGGTTCTGTTATAACAATGGCAAAATACCAATTGTACCTAGCACAATCTCACTCCTCCATTGTTGCGCTATTTACTTAGAAATGACAGAGGAAGTGTCTCCATGCAATCTCTTGACGCAGACTGAGTATTTGATGGATGGCCTCTGCTACTGGTCCTGGTCTGACATACTGGCCTCTCTCAAAAGCTGTGAACAATGCTTTGGACTCGCCGAATCGTCGGGCTTAGTAGACAGATTGATATCAGCTCTATTTACAAAAATTTCAGCGAATACTGAGATACCGCTACTGCAGTTGCCAGAAAATGCTGCGACACCCCTGCCTTCTTCTTCCTCGTGCTCTTCGTCCCCTGATACGGTCGGTTTTAGGTGTTCGTCTAGTAAAACCCCTGAGTCGTTGAAGCCATGTTCGAACCGGGAGTGGTGGTTTGATGATCTGACAATCCTGGCCCCACCTGCCATCGAGAGAATGATGCGTCTGCTAGGTTGCTATGGATCTGATAACAAAAACCTTTTGTTGACCAGATTTCTCCTACACTATCTGAGAGCCTCAATGCAAAGATGGTTCTTCGATTATAGAACTGAGTATGCCGGTCTAGCCGACACTGCGGTGCATGGTGTGGTGTTGATGGGCCGAACTGCTTTTTCATGCAGAGGTCTGTTCTGGGTTTTGCGAGTCGTATCCAATTTGGGACTCAGCCGTGAGTGCCGATACAAGTTAGAGAAACTAATGGGTCTGGTATTGGACCAAGCTACATTGGATGATTTGTTGGTATCAGGCGGTACAGAAGGAGCAGTTTATGATGTGAACCTTGTTTTGAGGCTGGTTAGGGTTTTTGTGAGCTCAGAGGAATATGGTGATGCGCTTTCTCAGAGAATGAGGAAGGTGGGGAGGCTAATTGATAAGTACCTTGCTGAAATATCTCCTGATCAAGGTTTGAAAGTGCAAAAATTTTTGGGGCTGGCTGAGAGCCTACCTGATGGAGCTAGAGAGTGCTATGATGGGGTTTATAGAGCCTTAGATATCTACCTTGAGGTAAAGATTTCTTTTAATTCGTTTATGCTTTGCTATTTTTTCCATTTTTTTTTATTTGGTCTAACTAAGTTCACTCATCCTTTTGATGTCTTGAAGAAATTGTGAGTTCTTTTCTGTGATGAATTGATGATAGATAGGAATGATGAACCCAGTAGGTTAATTAGGGACCATCGCCATTTTTATTTTTGGTCTCTTCTTTGTGTCTGGTTTTGGTAATTTCTGTTTGTACTTTCTGGTTTTCGAAGTTCTGTTTGTTTACATTAGGAAGGACCATCTGTATCCTTGATATTTTAAATTAATCTGATTTGTTTTCTTAAGTAAATCAGTGGAGCTGAGGGGAAAAATAGATGTCCATTTGAATCTGATGTTCTTTTTATTGGTTGTGGGGAAAAATATCAGTCACTTTTACCATGTTGATCTTAATTGCAAATTGGAGTTTTGAGCAATTTGGAACGGTATTTAAATTTTGCTATGTCATATTTGCATTTTGTTTTAATAATATAATTTATTATCCTACAAAGGTGACCATCTCAGAAAATTTCATTTGTTTTATTATTTGTGCGAAACAGATGGCCAGTATTTTTTTAACCTGTCATAAGATAAGGCGACAGATTGACAGCACCTTTGTGTGTCATTATTTGAGTCCTTGTAACTTAAATCATTAACCCATGATGAGGCCATGAGAAGTCTTTCTCTATAGGTTTGTTTCCACTTCCAATTTCAGCTTTTCACACCTCGGAAAAGTTACCTTCTTTCTTTTTAAAAAAAATAATAATAAAAGTTACTTTCTTACTTTTTTTTTTTTTTTATGATGATGAGTTATCTTCTTACTTGGATTCATGAGCAGAGAGGTGCCTTTTAGGTTGTCCTCTTTGCTTTCTATTAGATTTCGCTTTTCTTATGCTTTAGCTTTCACTTTTCACTAACTTTTATCTGTGAATTGGAGTCACTTTTTTCCCTCTTTTTGTTTCTGGCAAATTGCCGCAAGGAGCAGCCATACCGGTTGGTATTGGTTCCATACTATCATTACTGCTCAGCTCTGTTCAGTGCTGGCACAAGCTAACTGTGCGATTAAAACCCGCATTCCATGCAGTGCTGGTACCTAGACGTACCGGCATTGACCCCACTTTCTTAAAAAAGTTTTTAACTTTTAAGATGCAGTACTAAATTCGTACTAATTTGAATAATTTTTGGGCGACTTTTCAGAACCGGACATAAATGACTTGTTGACTGTTTGGTGCATTTGAAGTAAAATCTTCTTATAGGCTCCGTTTGGATGGCTTCTTCCCGGAATAAGGAATAAGGAATAACCACTTTTTACCAATAAATTTATTTCTAACCATCCAAACTCTTCACAAAAGTTACACACTTCCCAATAAATTTACCTCTTCCCAATAAATTTCTTCCCTTCTTCCTTCTTCCTACCTTATTCTCAACACATCCAAACGGAGCCATACTTCTTAAGGCTCCGTTTGGATGGGTTGAGAATAAGGTAGGAAGAAGGAAGAAGGGAAAAAATTTATTGGGAAGAGGTAAATTTATTGGGAAGTGTGTAACTTTTGTGAAGAGTTTGGATGGTTAGAAATAAATTTATTGATAAAAAGTGGTTATTCCTTATTCCTTATTCCGGGAAGAAGCCATCCAAACGGAGCCAAATTATATATTTTCACAAACCATTTAATCATTTGACAAATGCAAAGGGGACAAAGGAATTGTGTTCAGCCCCTGATTAGACCATATTAACTATTTTTTTGGCATATGTATGGTTCCGTTTGGATAGGTGTGGGAAGCAAGGAAGAAGGGAAGAAGTGGGAAGAAGTATTGGGAAATGTGTAATTTTGTGAAGAGTTTGGATTGTTTATAATATATTTGGGCCTTCTTCCTTCTTCTTCCTTCTTCCTGTATCAACAAAATATTTTGTAACATTTGGTGTTCTCACTTTTACATTGTAACAATAACAGTCACATCCAACATTATCGACTGAAGAGCGGACAAGTCTCTGCCGATGCTTAAACTATGAGAAACTAACACTTGAAGCATGCAAAGATTTAGCGAAAAACCGAAGAATCCCCCCTGGAGTTGCAGTACAAGCACTAGCTTCACAACAAGCAAAGCTCCAAATCAATGCACATACAAGCCCGAGGGACCGACCAGACCCGTCAGAGACCCCCCGGCTAACATATCATTCCCGGGCTGAATCTACTTCCTTAGAAGAGGATTTGGATGAGAAACAGGAATTGAGACTCAATTTGTACAAGATGCAGAATAGAGTCATGGAATTGGAGAAGGTTTGTAGGGAAATGAAAGGTCAAATGTCCAAAATGGCCAAGAGCAAATCATTTAATCATCGGTCTTGCTATCATAGTAGCAGTAGTAGAGGGATGCCAAGGCTTTGTTGAGGTTTGTTCATAAGGTCTGTCTCACTCCAATTTTCTTGTTTCATTATATATTATTAATTTTTTTTTTACTTTGTGTAAAAAGCACACTAGAGATCAGTTCAAATTTAAGTTTGTAGTTGTTACACTTAACCACCTATCTTTTGATTGACTGTAAAAATACGAGTTTACTCGATTATTTGTGAAGTTGTAAACGACATAATGTTTAGGTGGTTAATTGTAAGAACTGAAAATTCATGGTGGTTCTAGTGGTATTGGCTCCTTTTCTTTCAATTTTTTTTTCTGTACATTATTGGGTCTTTATTTCTTCTGTTAGATTTTGATTTTGCGTTTCTTCGTTTAATTGGGTTTGTTATTTCGGGTTTTAAGACCAAGATTAATTTGTGGATGACAGCTGGAATGTAAAATTTATGCTGTGTCCCTTAGCTTGAAATATTTATTCTTTTCATTGTATTCGGTTTTATTTTCCTTCTGGATTTCAATGAATTGTTGTGAATTTGTAAAACTTTTTCTTTTACATTTTTAGATGTTCTATTTATTTTTTTGTGTTGCATCCTTAATGCCATAATGTTAGGCCATAGTGAATTTGCAAATGGGGACATACTTGAAGCAAACATCATCCGAACACCAAACTACTGTAATGATAATTTTTATGCGAGCTTTCACCAAAGAAGACAATTTGGTTAAATTTCAAATGCGAGAGAACAACTTGAAGGTAAATTTGAACAAGAGAAATAGCATGTAAAAGAGTGTTATGAAACTTGCATTTCTTACAAATATGGGGGGCGTTTGGATGGGGTTGGAATAAGAGGGAATTGCAAATTCCCGGAATTTCATATGTCAAATTTATTATAAACAATCCAAACTCTTCACAAAGTTACACACTTTCCAATAAATTTATGCCTAAAATTGCAAATTCCCCAAATTCCTACAACATCCAAACGGCCCCATGAGGAATTGAAAAGCAACTGTTTGAGTACAGAAGAAGCAGAAAGGAAAATTAGTTGAACAGAGCACAGGTGAATTAAAATAAATCATGTACAGTACCAATCCATCTGGTGTACATATCAAGTGATGACTCATAAATGTGCCACTGTCCTGTAGCAATATCAATAGCTTGATGGCACAGCAAACCAAGCTCCTTGCACATGCATAACGAAAAAGGTCCCTGAACAAAACATTTTGTTGTTTAGTACACAACATGATCTGAAACGCCATGTTCAATATTCCCAAAAGGATGCTCTTTCGTGCTAGAGAAGAGACCATGTCCGGTGACATGTCACGGCACTACTAATACTTAATAAATGATAATTTTTTTATAAATTTTATATGATACAAGAGGAAATAAAATTTTTTTTTATTATAAATAATGCATATTCATACAGAACATTAAATTTAAAATTCCTTTAGTACGAGATTAACGCGCTGTACAACAAAAGTATTATTTTCCTTCCTTGATGCTATTTTGTATGAACTTCAAAATTTATATTTTAGTTGAACATATATTTTTTGTGGCAAGAAGATAAATACATCAGATTTTAGTTCTTAAAAATTGCAGTAAAATAAAAATTTTAAATAAACTTAGGGGCAAATTGTTGCATCGATCGTATGTTAGGTATTAACTACATCAAGTGTTAATGATCTGACCGATAAGTTGTGGCCAAAGTTTAACCAAGCATATTTAGTTTGTTTAATTAATCTAACCCTTTGCAGTAATACAGAATTTTGAAACTACGTCTTCCTACTGGTAAAAAAAAAATTATTTGGTTGACTCATTGATCTGGCCCTGCAGATATTTGATTGTTAGCAACGCATTCTTCCTTTGAATTAAATTAAACTATTCCTCTTTTCATCTGATTAAAATCTAGAATTTGTCTTCAATATTTTATAAAATAGTATTTAAATATGAGATAGGCTAAAATCAGTCGCGACTGAAGGATGAGACCGTCAGCTACGATCAAATCTCAATTTTCGAGATTCTAACAGTCGATCCGACACCGTTCAATGTGTTCTCCATATTAAAATCTCGTTGGAGTCAAAATTTTATATTTTTCTGAATTTTTTTATTATTTGTTTGGTATTTTACAAAATTCTTAATATAAACAATTCTAGACCCTTCAATAACTATGATTTTTCAAAATCTCAAAAAAAAAAAAGTAAATAAAATCAGAAAAATGTAAAATTTGGTCTCTAAAGAGATTTCAATATGGAGAACACATTGAAAGATTTGGATTAGCCATTAGAATCTCATAAGTTGAAATAAAATCGCAGCTTACGGGTCTATCCGTCAGTCGTGACTGATTTTAGTCTATCTCTTTTTAAATATTAGTAGTACTTTGTAACAAAACTTCATCAAGAGAGAGAAAAAGTTCCAGGTAAAAAAAAAACCAACATGAGAAATAAATAAGCAATTTGTAAGGTGTATTTTACAAGGTCGCTGCTTGTTCGGTATCTTTTGCAATAAGTAGATACATAAACCACCCGATCAGAAAATTCACCTGAATAATATTTTTCCTTTTTAAAAGAGATAACAGAGATTCTCCCCTCATGTTAAGAGCAACTTGTGATGTAGTTAGGTAATGGTTTATATTTTACTTGGTCAGTTAACACAAGTTCCGAGACGGATTAGGTAAAAGTCGTGTAAATGGGACTTGCTACCGAGTTATTTAATTATCATATGGAAATGGTTAGAGAATGAAACAACTTTCTTCTTGTCTTTATGTTGCAGTGGATAGATAAAACAATTAGGGTGTGTTTGGATGAGCCTTGAATAAGGAATAAGAATAAGAAATTTCGGTATGCGTGCTTATTCTTATTTTTGTGCAATCTAAACAACACAAAAATAAGAAATTTGGGCCCTTATTTTTATACTAACAAAACCATGGTATAAGAATAATGAATTTGGATAAGCACGCATACCGAAATTCCTTATTCATGGCTCATCCAAACACACCCACAATAAACATGAAAATGACTAGCTCGTGACAAAATTGGTCTAGCAAATTTGTTAACAGATACGGTAGGTACCGTAGGCTCCGTTTGGATGGTGTGGGAATAAGAGGAATAAGAAAAAAAGTATTGAGAAGTGTGTAATTTTGTAAAGAATTTGAATTGTTTATAATAAATTTACTCTCTTATTCTCTATTCTCTAATTTTTAGAGCTCATCCAAACGGAGCCATAGTTAAAATCTTTGCAAATTATACCCGAATAATTTGCAATATTTATTGATAAGATATTCGCTGAACAAATTAATAAACATCTGAATCGCCTATCGAGGATCTAATTTGGTTAGTGTTTACACAGGGTCAAGTATATCCATTTTTTTTTAAAAGAAAATCTGATTTACATGTGCAAATTCTAAAACTTCAATAACAAAATAAATTCTTTCTTTTGAGGTACATAAAAAAATGAATTCACTATAATTAGGAGCTGCTTCCAATCAATAGTTTATTAATATGACAATTTAAATTGCGGTCTAATGTGATTGTTATAACGTTTTGTTAGAAAAAGTGTGTGAGTCGTTTTCTGCCGAAATTTTAAAAAATAATATTAAAATAATATAATCTAATAAAATTAATATCAATTTAATCAGTTTAATATAAGTAGTATCGTAAGATCGGAATCCTGGATTCCGAACGTTAGATCGGATTCCTGGATTCCGATCTAACGTTAGATCGGATTCTCGGATTCCGATCTAACGTTAGATCGGATTCCTGGATTCCGATCTAAACTTTACTATATATAGCGCTTGGTTCCGATCTAACGAGTGCTTCGCACTCTCGCTCTGGACCTCCTTTCCGCGCGAGCACAGTAAGTTTTTTTTAATTTAATTATTTATTTATTTAGTTTATTAGTTTTTAATTTAGTTAATTAAATAAAAAAATAGGAAAATATTGGAAAAATATTAAAAAAATCTGAAAAAATCAGAAAAAATTTGTATGTAATTTATTAATTATATTGGATATATTTTTTGTCTTTTTATTTGTTTATTCAGTACTTAATTAATTAGAAAAATAGATAATAAATTGTAAAATTATTTTAAAAATACCGAAAAATAAGAAAAATTCATATGAAAATTTATGTGTAATTAATTTATTTTTTTTATTTTTTTTTGCTTTTAATAATTAAGATTTTGATAATTAAATATGGGAAAAATTAGAAAAATGATAATAATTGATGGTATTAATTAAAAATGTAGGTAAAAAATTGTTTAGAAGAGAGTCAATTCCTTTCTACTCCAGGTTAGCTTTTTTATATGTTTATTTTATTATTGTTTGAATAGAAATGTTTGTGAATTGCTTGTAGATTGATTGATAGATTGTAAAATTGTGAAATGCAATGATTGTAAAATTGTGAAATGGTTTGTGAAATGCAATGATTGTAAAATTTGAATGATTTATTCAAATTGGGTTGGGTTGGGTTCAAATTGGAATGAAATTGGATTGGGTTGGGTTCAAATTGGGTTGAAATTGGGTTCTAATTGGGTTCTGATTTTTAGGCGTACCATTTGTTCAAAACAAAAATGACAAAGGACCAAGATAGTCACACAATCAAATCAATACTTTTTCTTTTTTTTTACTGTTTTCAATTTCAGTAAATTAATAATTATATTTTAATTAAAATTGTAAAATTAAATTAATAATTTATATTATTTTGTAAATTAAATTAAAGTAGTTAAAAAAATAATAGCTCAATCAAATTATATTAACTAAATGAAATTAAATTAAATTAATTACTTCA
Source organism: Rhynchospora pubera (assembly GCA_028095005.1). NCBI lineage: Eukaryota > Viridiplantae > Streptophyta > Magnoliopsida > Poales > Cyperaceae > Rhynchospora > Rhynchospora pubera. The sequence continues at coordinate 347,898 of JAMFTS010000018.1, forward strand.
AACAACTAAATAAGATTTTATTACATTAAATTAAGTCAAATTATTAAATAATTATATTTAATTAATTTTTAATGTCATTAAATTCATGCAACTGGTAAAGTCTGGAAAAGAACTGCAAAAGGACAGGCGTGCTCTGATAAAAGCTCAAAAGTATACTGATGCCTACCTAAGCACTGCAAAAGGACATGCGTGCTCTGATAAAAGCTCAAAAGTATACTGATGCCTACCTAAGCAAAGCAAAAAGGACAAACGTATTCTGATAAAGTCTGAAAATTATACTGATGCCTACCTAAGCTATGCAAAATGACAAACGTATTCTGATAAAGTCTGAAAAGATATCACATTATATTTATTAATTTTAAAAAATTGCAAGTCTAAACTGATCTATAAAATTATTCTTCCTCAGCAAAAATATGTCACACCCACTCAATCCTTCTTCCTTCAACATTCACTACCATGGAGAAAGGAAATACCTCCGACAGTGAAGTGCGGGAATGGCCATCTACTCGACATGAGTACTTGCCAAATTACAAACATTCCCCTGCCAATCCAAATGAGATCGAAAAAGGAGATTATCATGCGATATGTAATAAATGTTACCGCAAATTCGACTACAATATCCATTCGCAATATGGTGGCGAGTGGCCATTATACACCCATTATCAGTGGCACATTCATGGTGGCCCAGAAAGAGACCGGAGGGAGAGATTGCGACATTACCTTACTAAACCTGAGTCGAGCAACTCTGAACTCTATAAAAAGTACTACACAGAACCTGAACCGATGCCGGAACTCAAACCGTGGAAACCAGATCCTACACCCATGATTGTTTACGAAAGCATATACGATTTTCGTGGAGACCACACAGTGAGTTGTACAAAGTGTGGTCAGGTTTTCAATTTCAAAGATACCATTTTGCGCGACCACTACGATGAACACAAAAAACAAGAAGAGAGGGATGAAATTGTTAAGAGATTCAGAGTGAAAGAACAATGGTTCGAAAGGAGAAGAATGGAAGAAAAGGTCGCCGAAGAGAGCCGGAGGTTGCAACAAGAAAAAATTGGAAAAAAAATTAAGGAGAGCCTAATCAAGATCAAGAAGAGAGATGAACAACGCAAAATTGCAGTAGCTAGAATGGCTGAGATTGAGCAACAAGAAGCCGAGGCAGCTTTCTGGAACGAAGCCGCTCAATTCGCAGACAACCCGGCTGCGAATAATCAACAAGAAAATGATGAGGCTTTTTGGAACGAAGCAGCTCAACTCGCTGAAAACCACGGTGCCAGTAATGAACAACAACCTGATGCCGCTTTCTGGAACGAGGCCGCTCAATTCGCCGACAACCATGGTGCCAGTAATCAACAAGAAATGAATGCGGAAGAAGATCAACCCTGGTGGGAGGAAATTCTGCAACATGTAGATGATCAAGATCTCTAAGTTTATTTATTACTTTGTTTTTAAGTACCCTGGTGTGTTCATTTATTTTAGTGTGCTAAATTATATTATGATTTTCATGTATTTTTCCCTTTCTTTTATTTTAGTGTGCTAATCTATATTATGGTTACAAAATTCAATTCTTCTTCTAATGGTGAACATATACATAAAACAAAGTGAACATATAAACGATCTAAGTGAACACATACAAATAAATAAGTTCTATAAAAATAAATTATTACATAAATATTATGAATTAAATGAAATAAATCTAATATTTAATTGTAAGTTTATATTATAATTATTGCCATAAATAAATTATTACATAAAGTATTATGTACTTATTATGTACAATATTTAACATAATTGAAAATTTTTAATATTAAAAATAAAACCATCCATATCAAACTAATATCAAAACTTTAAATATTAAAATATTATTCATAAAATAGAATTATATTATACTAACATTCTTCAAAATATATATTTAATTAATGTTTATAATATATTAATTTAATATTAAAATTTTATAATATATTAATTTAATATTATAATTTTATATATTTAATTAATGTTTATAATAGAAGTAAAATAAAATATATTAATTTAATATCTTATCTTCAAAATATATTACTAAAATTTCATAATATATTAATTTAATATTAAAATTTCATATATTTAATTAATTTTTATAATAGAATTACAATAAAACCATGAAAAAGACAAAATTGAGCAGTTCAGCACTGTTCGGAATCCGAGAATCCGATCTAACGTTAAATCGGAATCCGAAAATCCGATCTAACGTTAGATCGGAATCCAGGAATCCGATCTAACGTTCGGAATTCAGGATTCCGATCTTACGATACTATTTATATTAAACTGATTAAATTGATATTAATTTTATTGGATTATATTATTTTAATATTATTTTTTAAAATTTCGGCGTTTTCTGCTGGTAGCAGGCTGGGCCTCCATTACTTTTTGTCAAAAAAAAAAAAAAACGTTTATTACAAGTAGCGTCTACAAATTTCAGGACTAGACGGATTATTCAAGGACCTTACGTCCTTACTACATACATTATTTTTCCCCATTTTCTGAATTTGCTTTGAAGTTTGTTACTTGTTACTATACCTGTCAATTTTGTGCCGTTTCGAATATTTTCGTTCCGTTCCTTTCAAACAGAATGTTAAACGAAATAAAAAATCAGTTTCGTTTCTAAAAACGGAACAAAAACGAAAATGAAGAAAACAAATGGAACATTAAACGGAATACGGAAATGGACGAAAATAAACTGAAATCAATAGAAAATGAATGACAGAACGTTAAACGGAACATAAATCTGTTTTGTTTGATGAAACAGAATAAAAACGAAATAATAATTTCGTTCCGTTACTGAAATAAAACATCGAAAAGAAATTACCGTTTCCGCTATCGTATTAAACGTTTGACAGATCTAGTTGTTAGAACGAAAACAAACTCATAAATTCTCCTAGTTGTCCCGTATTTGGATAGCCCAATGATAGTTGCAGGCTGGTTTGAGCACAAATTAGGCCCAACTCTCTACATAAATCAATAAAATAACCCAGGAACCTCTCCAACACTCTAAACATAAATAAAGCGATTTAAATAATCTAAGCCATTCGTTCTTGATCAAATCGCTCTATGATCATGAGAAAAAATGACCGTTCGATTTGGAACTCCGGTCCAGATCTTCTAGATGGTCCAGTCGCGTCCATATTGACGGAACTGCATCCTCTGGATGGTCATCCATGGATGATTTTCAATCTCAGCCGTCTGATTTAATCTCAACGGCTATAGATACCCGTGCATAATACCAAAATTGATAAGTCCGAAAAAATCTAACCGTTAAAATTAAATCGGATGGCTGGGATAAAAAAACATCCACTGAATAGTTGCATTCAAGATTCAACCATTCCAGCGGATACTCTTCCCCATATTGACGGCCTTAATTTAATCGAGCTTCCTTTCGAACTTCAGTGTTACTCTATGCACATGGAGCACAAAAGTAGTTAAAACACCAATGGACAAAGATGAACTCTTAATTTTCGGTGTATAAACTGACAAAAGATCCTAGTCCATTTAAAATTATCATTACCTGCAGGCGGTTCTATTTACCAATTCGTCGTTTCGGCAGTCGGCTGGTCGCCGATTTGTTAAATTTCAATTTTACTTCTCTCTCGTTCAAAATAAATATAAAAATTTGTCTAAATTAATTATTTATAGTCGTCAGCGAAAGCTCCAGAATCCCTTTCTTCTTCCCCATTCGAAGTATTTTTCCTCAACTCTTCTTCGTAAGCTTCTTTCTCCAACTAGGGTTTTTCTTTCGCTTTTCTTCACCTTTTGCGATTCAAAAGTACGATTTGTTCTTTCCTTCGAATCTCTCTCGAAACAATGTTGAATTCATTGCGTTTTATATTGATTTGTCTCTATTTGTGCTGCAATTAGGTTGCTATCGCCATGGCTCTTGTTTTGACAGACGAGGTGAGCTTGCCTCTTCGCGTAATTAGGGATCTCAAATCAGAGGGGCTCAACGAAGAGGAGGCTGTGGTCATTACACAGTGTGGGTCGCTTGGTACGCTTCTCTTCTACGATTTCTTCTTGTTGCTTGGTTATAACTTTTAAGCGATGAATTTAACTGTTAAATTGCTATGTTCGTGCTGGTCTAAGATTAATTTGTCATTAATAGGTGGGAAATTGTCATTTGGAGACGCATTCTTTGGTACTGTATTTGTCCTTTTGTCAAAAATCGATAATTTGACAGACCAGTGGGTTTCTGAAATCAGTCGTGTGCTCAAACCTGGTGCTCAGGTTCTTCTTCAAACTTTACTGGTACCTGATAATCAAGCTAAGGTATATTTGTTCAATAAATTTCACTACCTTTAGTGTTATTATGATGTATTTTAGAAGTTAATTTCTTCTTTAATATGTACTTCTCAACAGCCGAGTTCTCAGATTGAGCGGAAGCTACTTATATCAGGATTTGTCGATGTTCAATCTACTGACGGTAGTCAGTCAGTCCTGGTCAGTAAATTGCTATGTTTTCTTTGTATTTCTACTCTCTCATGTTAGAAATTCAGGCTGATGCAAAGTTTGTGTGATCCAGGTTAAGGGAAAAAAGGCTTCTTGGTCAACTGGTTCATCTTTCCCTCTTAAGAAAACCGCTAAGGTTCTTCCCAAAATCCAACTCAGTGATGAGTCTGACCTAATTGATGAAGACAGTCTCCTTTCTGAAGAGGACTTGAAAAAGCCAGAACTCCCTCTTGGTAGGTTTTCTATATTTGTCGTTTTTTCGCCCTTCTTTTAGCTATTTTCTATGCAATCTTTTACAAATTAAGAGAGTTATTCGTCAGTAGTTATAAAGCTGAACAATATATCATTATGTCAGTTGGAGATTGTGAGGTTGGGAGCACCAGGAAAGCTTGCAAAAACTGCACGTGTGGCCGTGCTGAAGCTGAACAGAAGGTAGAGAAATTACAGCTAACGGCAGAGCAAATTTCTAATCCACAATCTGCTTGTGGAAATGTGAGTATAAAACATAGTACACATGATATTTTTGTTTATGTTCTATTGGTAGTCATAGACTCATAGTATAGTCACTTACAAATTCTTGTGATTGGTTCAACAAACCTTGACAGTGTGGGCTTGGAGATGCATTCAGGTGCGGTGGTTGTCCCTATAAAGGTCTTCCACCCTTCAAGCTTGGTGAAAAGGTAAAGTTTAATTTATCCTGCTCCTTTTTTTTAATATATATATTGTACACTGACAATATCATAAAGGTACTGTATTACAAAAAAGCAAGGAGATGTCTCCTTCATGGTGGGAGACAATATGGTTTCTTTGCTTGCCAATGTTTGCTGAAGAGAAATGCAAACTCTTGCTTCTTGTTTGGTCCTGAATAATATGCATTTTTAGTAGTGAAAGTTTATGTGTGATACTTTTTGTCACTGAGTGTGTGTGATTTTTTCTTTTTATGGGCAAGTTGGATCTATGCTTTCTTTGATTTAGACTGGAATTTTTTTTCCCTTTCCTGTTTGTAGGTTTCCTTTGGTGGTGATTTCCTTGCAGCTGATATATGATGTTTGCTTGTGATACTTAATATGTTTGGTCATTACTTTTGTGACAACTGCCTGAAAGATTAGTGTAGTATGATCTGTTCAATTTTTTTTTTTGGTTCAGTTAGTGTGATCTGTTTTTAAGGAAATATGAAAGTAATTATTATTATTTTCTTAATGCCTTCGTTATCTTGTAGTATTTGGGAGCTGGATGTTCAAGCACTGCAAAATTTTGTAATACTGCTATAGACCAAATATCCACTGATTATTAAATAATAAATTCAAGTTCATTCATGCATTACTTTGTAATCTCATTTGCTCAAAATTTATTCTGAATTCTACATTTGTTGAGACAAGAGTACCAGCAACCCTTGAGGCCCCACCAAAATCTCATTCAAGAAACTCACCAGACCGAACCACACAACTGGTGTAACATCAACCCCACCAAGTGGTGGTATGACCTTTCGCGTAATGGTGAGAAATGGCTCAGTTGGTGCATATGCAATCACATAGGGAAATTTGCCCACGGGAAGTTTTGGATACCAAGACATAACTATTCTTATGATGAATAAAAAACCAAAAGCCGACAGAAATGGGCCGGTGATGCTTATTGCGAGCTTTGCTGTTGCCGGATCCAAATCTGCTAAGAGCAAGTGTTGTACCACCTCTTGCGGCACTGGTGTTACAGAGGGCATAGCATAGGCAAGAGATGCACTGAGAGAGGCTTTACCAGTTGTGATACAAGAAAATAAGCAACTTTTGAATCTTGGGAAGCTTGGTTGCCTGCCATTTCTTCTGGGTAATATTTCCTGTTTTAGTTGGAAGGTTCAGCCATTGTAAGATAATATCAATTGAAATAACCATGTTGTGAAATAATGTCAATTGAAGCACGCATGGTAACCCATAAACCTATCCTATGACAATGACAGATTTTGTAAATATTGTTAATGGAAGAGAAACGGTTACTGTTACAATGAAAGCTGGAAATCCACTATTTTTCTTAAACAAATCAGACAAATAGAAAAGAATGAGTTAGTGTTAAGAGAATTTTGATTTTTGATGCTAAAACAGCAGAAATAATGACGTTTCAGGTAAATATATCACAAGGTTTCTTTGCTAAAGCAAATATTATTGTTGTTCTGGCAACTGTTCAAGCTGGGCAGAATTTCAAGGTGTTTAGGAGGGTGCTATTAATTTATGTTATGAATAACAAATCTGATATTAACAAATGTTGAAAAGAAAATTAGCATATTCTTCTTACAACAGAACCAAATTTGAAATTCTCTTTGCAGAAGAGTAGACTTCTGCCAGTGCCAGACAAGCTTGTACAATTTTTAAATATTTGCTAGTCAGCTAAGCAACATTTGGACCGAATCAACCCTTTTGGTTTATACAAGGGGACGTTTTTGGCAACTTTTTAAAAATTAAAACGGTAGCGTCATTTTCCTAAATACAAAATGGTGCTGATTGCCGAAAGCTAAAAAGGAGAGAACATTCCAAGAAATAAAAAATCTTAATAATTTTTCATTAAGCAACAACTAATCCAACGAAAATAATTTACACTTACAGAAGCACTCGTCCAGCTGAGACTCCTTGCACATGAAATTCCTAAACCAAAATCAAACCGCGTCACAACTTCAATCAGAATCCGATACAAACGAACACAAAAAGGCACATGTGATGTGAATATACCTTTGCAAGGTTGGAGCGCCATGGTTTGAAGATTGCAAGACCAGAGCAGCGAGCGGATAGAGAGTCCCGCCTCCATTCTATCATTATCCTTTAACGAAGCGGGTCAATTTTTATCTGGGCCGGATCTCTTTTTTAATATACCGTTATAAACATTAGACCCGGCCCAAATGATTCAATCTAGGCCCATATTTGATCCGTTTGGAATTTATCCTTTTTCTCTTAAAAACTCCCTCTAGACCAACCAGGTAAAGGAAAAAGAAGGAACGCGCGTGAAAGAACAAAAATTGATTGATTTTTGTTTCTCACGGATTCCTGACCTCTCCGGAGAAAATTCCCTTTCCTCTCCGGAGAAATTTCTGAAATTCTGTATCTGTACTTCTCCTCTTCCTCTTGCTTGCCATGGGGGAAGAACAAACTGTCCAGGTAATTACTTCCGATCTTTTACTTTCCCGTTGTTGACTTTTCGCGTTCAAGGGATCTTTTCAATTTTTGAATTATTTAATTGATTTTCTCTTTCTGTGACATGTATTTCGACCATTATTTTGTCTGTTTAGTTACCTGAACCAAGAGGATTATACTGATAGCTTGTAGGCCCAGAAAAATGCTGAATTTTATAGTAGTTTACCGTTGATTTCTAAGCCATAAGTATTTCAAGCAGGAACAATTTCTGTGTATTACAGCCTCATTCCTTTCTTAAATTAATCTTATTAGAATTTCTTGTGGTATGTACAAGGGTTCACTTATGTTAACTAATTCAATTAACTAGTTAACAAATTAACTAATTCACTTATGTTAAAGTTGTAACTTCAAAACTACGAAAGAACTTTTGAATGAATTATTAAGAACCTAGCAATTCAAGCACAAACATCAAGCAATAAATTGCGGCATAAATTGATTTTCTGTTAAGAAGAAAACTCTACAGGTGAAGTCATGTTGTTTCATTGAATGGATACCAGAACTCTGATATTTTGTACGGGTATTCTGGGATTTCACCTAATTTGCGTAACCAAGTGTGCTATTCTTTTCGTATAGGAGGAGAGTAATATGGCTTCAGTATCAGAGGAATGCCAGGTGTCCTGTTGGGGTTGTGGCCTGCGCCTTATTCTGTCTACTTATTCTCCTTCTTTTAAATGTGGGTGGTGTGGAGCTATTACTCAGACTGACCTTGCCCCAAGAAAGGCCGATAGCCGGTGTTTTTCTCATTGGCGACGTGTCAGGGATCGGTTTTTTGTCTCTATTCTAATGTTCTTCATTCTATTCATCATAAGTATGTATGTTATGGTTAACTTTTTTGCATTTTTAATATGTTCTTTTGTGCTGCTTTTTCTAGGGACCATGTGCTACTATTTTGTGCTAATCTGGCCTATACTTGACCTTTGGACAATGTTTGGTTGGTGAATTAGAAGTGATAGTTAGTCCATATGTTGGCCATATTCTTAATTGTATTTCTGGAATATGATATAAACGTTAAAATATCTGTATTATCCTGCAGCACTAATTGGTAGTATTTCATTTTGGAATTTGGTAAAATAAAGAACACCAAAGTGATCCTGGGATTAAGGAAAAGTTAAATCATTCATTGGATGAAGCCTTTTTTTTTCCATTCTTATAAACAATTAATTCCAATTTTTTTCCTGCATTAGGTTTACTGTAGGGACCAAGATTAATCTGACCTTAATTTTTCCTCAATCCAAGCTCTAAACAAACAACTGTTTCTAGTTGCATCAATTCCAGTGGATTATGATAACACATTTATTTTTTCTTCCCTCAGTGATAATAATAAGTACAACCCCTCATAGGGTTATCATATTTTCTCATTATTGTTTCTTAGAAGTTTCATAATTACTCAGATACATTTTCTCCAATTTACCTCATCTCACAGGTGCTGGTGTATGGGCAGTCTATCCAATTGTTTTCTCCATTTCTACCTTTTGTGGCATCTTTCACATAACACTTACCACCATTCTATCCATTACCACCATATCCACCTTCTGCATGGTGGCCTTCAGATCGCCTGGTGCACCACCGACCATAGTTTGGGGAAGCTACCCCATTGTCGACAAAAATGATCTCAATGACTACACATTGTGTGTGTACTGCTCTAAGCCGAAGCCGCCAAGAGCACACCACTGCCGTTCATGCAAGATGTGTGTTATGGACATGGACCACCATTGCCCCTTTGTATGTCTTCTAATATTAGTACAATCTCTATTTTTTTTTGTTGAAGTATGTAATGACAATTTTAGTTAGACACATTAGTAGTAGCTGTTGTTGGTACTTTGGTTTTTATCAACCTGAATGCAAATTGGGATCCCCCTGTTTGCAATTGAAATGATATATGATACTGGTTCAAATCTTGGACAACTAAATTTGGAAAAATGTCCTAGCATATTTTACTGTTGCTGCAATACTAAAAGTCTAAAACCCTGTATTATCAAAGAAATTGTGCAATTCTTTACCTGATTGATTTGTAAGATGCAAAGAATATGAGCATGTACAGTGTGTCAATGGAGAATTCCTCATGGGAGGCAAACATATTTCTTGATATTGGGGATCAGGAAACAGGAGGGCTAATATCACTTCTCTTGGGTCAGAAAGAAATTTTCTACTGTGGGATGAGCTAGTTAGTGATAGGTTGTTTATTTGGATTTCATAATTATGGTAGATTCTAGAATTTTTCTAATCCACTCAGTGAGAGTTAATAGCATGGCATTTGTGATTCTTATGGATGAACACTCTTGTAAAGTTTGACAATCAGGTGTTGATTCTGTTCTTAGAAATATGGTGCTTCTTGAAAAAAAAAAACTTGGATATGGTTTTGCTACTTGAGTTTTGGTTACTTGTTGCTCGAAATTGATTAATTTAGTTGATTCATTTCTAATAAGATTTTTTGTTTCCCTGCAGATTGGGAATTGTGTGGGGGCTGCAAACCACCACGCTTTCATTTTATTCCTCATTTCAGTAGTGATCAGTTGTATGTATGTCACAATTATGGCCATCTATTCAGGCTATCGTGTATGGCCACCACTTGATCTATCTGATCTTACCACAAGTGTTTCCTTGCACTCTGTGAACGTAACAAGTCTTCTAGGAGGCATATTTGCCGCACTGGCTAGATCAGCATTGCTCCTCTCAGCAAGAGGCCTCATTCTAGTATACCTTGCATTTGCTAGTTTTGCGGTTGAGATTGGTATCGGTGTCTTGTTATGGCAACAACTATCATATATCTATGACGGGGTTACATATGTAAATAGTATCAGTTCAATGAATGCGGGGTATACTGAGAGGGGTTGGAACAACGTGGTTCGATTTTTTGGGTGCCCGTATTCAATATCAAGACTCTTTCGGTTTTGTGGATATGGAAATGGAGTTAAGTTGCAAGATGGTGATTCCAGCTCCAAGACAGCTTGATCATATAATGGTAATACCACCGTTCTCTGGAAAGTTGTTTGGACACTGACTACCCTCACACCTCATTCCCCACACATACAGAAATTAAAAAAATCAAAAGAAAACCTTCCCCAGCAAATGAGAAGTTATGTTTTACTTAAAATTATTTTTTAGCAGTGAAACTGACAAAAGGAAATGAACCTTCTTTTGTTGATGATTCACTAAAGAAAATAAATTGAGTTTTTTAATATTTTTTTTGCTATAAACTAAGTTGGTGGTGCTCTATATGGAAACTAGGATCAGTGGTTTATTATTTTTATTGGTAACTTTTGACTATATTTTCTTCATATATAGGTAAAAAATCTGCATCCAACATCACAGTCAGGTTGCTTCTTACCATCTGACATTTGGCAAGAAATGATAACGATCCTGATAGTTGGGCAAATATGGGAGCTTTTGATTGTGTTGAATATCATTCACTCTTTCATGGAGCTTATGGTTTGCTGATTGGAGAACTAATTGACTGGTTCGAGTTTCTAAATTGTGATAGGTAGCAGTTATGTATTTAGGTTTGCACAAAGCTCCTGCTGCCAATTTTGTATTAAGATCAAAGATCAGCTTTGATTATTGAGGTACATAACTAAAGCTGTTTTTTCTTTGTTTGCTTTATTTCCCCAGCTTATTTTTTATACTCACTTCTAACTTCACTTGGGAAGGAATCTGTTACTTTTTTTTTTAAACTAAAATTACTCCTCAAGGGAATGAATACCAACTTCATTAAGCAACAAGCTTATAGTTTACAAGACAACTCCAAACTAAACATCAAGCTAAGCAACCAAAGTAATTCTCAAACAAACAAAACAAATTAACCCCCCAGAAATAAATCCAACCCCAGCATACAAAACTGGAAAAACTGTCCAAATTAAAAAAGAAAAGCACGAAATAGCAGAAATATATTTTTTCAACGGAAGGTAGCCGTAGCCAACTTGTCAACCATGTTAGAAGTAAAACCCGTCCATAGACGAAAGAAATGTAATGCATTAAAAAACTACATTTAAAGGAGAGATGCCTGAGCTATCTTGAAGCACTCTCTTATTCCTTCCAGACCATCTTGCCCAACAAAAAGCAGCAAGGAGTGTTTGGGAGAACTGTCTTTTAGCACTATCTAGATTAAGCATGCTTCCCCCACAGATCAATTAAACTAGCACTGTGTAAATGAATCTCTGTATCATTAAACATATTACATATTAACTCCTACTCAGAAATCCCTGCTAGAAGGACAAGTCACAAACAGATGGCTTGCATCTTCACAATAGTTACAAAAACGACATTTATTTGGCTAGTCATTTATTATCTTATTTTTATTTTCATAATTACCCCGTTCTTTTCTCTCTGGGCGATATTAGGTCTTCCGATTTCGTTTTTAAATTGTTCTTGAGGGAGGATTCATCTTACTTCCTAATCCAAGGTCAAAATGATGTGGCCTAAAAGTTTCGTAAATGAATCAAATGGCTAGTTCATGTCCGAACATATTTAAAAGGAAATTATTAGTTTTAATAGGATTTTAGTGGAGTGTTTCAAAAATAAAAAAAATGTGAAGTTTCCCCAAGAGCTAATCATTTCAAGAATGACAATTACCATCTGCAGTTTTATCATCCATGTCATTGCTAAATATAAAGTGAACATATACAGCAAACAAGGTGAACATAGTGAACACTTACAAACAAATAAAAATTATCATTATTTGTTCATAATTTCACATGCATATTCAACTTATTTTCATTGAACTTATTTATTTATATGTGTTCACTTAGATCGTCTATATGTCCACTTTGTTTGCTGTATATGTTCACTTTATATTTAGCGATGACAGAAATGGCAAAACGAGATGACAGTAATCAATTTCCTAATCCTTTCCCTTTCAAAACTGTTTGTTCGAAATTAAACTTGTTTTTCGGAAACAAATTTCGAAACGTTAAAACGGTTAAATCTTTTCAGTCCCTAGTACTTGTCTATACTTTCTTTCTGACACAATCAGTAGCAAAGAGAAAAGATTATAACAAAAGGGAAGAAAAATGTTTAAGAAATATGGTATATGCACTTTTAGTTTAATCATAAATTTTAAGAACATTATCGTTATCATTTAATACTTGATATGCTATAGTTATATGATAAGCACTATTGATATTTGTCTCAGAGGAACCAAAAAATAAATTATTCAATGTTTATTTCCATGCGCTGTTTTCCGAGGCCAGTAGGCAAAATGCCCACCTAAAGATGCTTACAAAAGAAATGCGATCAATAAAATCAATTTAATTTACAATGAGTACTGAAACACAAATTTCTGGTAAGCTAGCACCATTATTAATAATAATAATTTCCTAGAATCAAAACAAAAAAAATCATTGAATAATCAAATAATTAGCTTTCACACTGAAATAGTATCCTTGACATTTGAAAAAGCTTGGAAAAGGACTTTTTTATGGCGCCACAAACTGTATCAAGCTCTCCAAGTTTAAGAAAGAAGAACCGCCTTTCTCCAAAGCCATCTCTGCCTTCTCCTTCAACAGAGCAACCCTTTTCCTCTCCTCCCTTCCATTCATCAACTTCTCAATTGCTTTTACCACATCCTCTTTCCATACTCTAATACCATCTTCCTTGTCCCCTCTGAATGCCATCGCTTCTCTCGCCCCAACACTAACACCAATCTTTAGCACATCCACAATCAATTTCACGTTTAAAAATTGTTCTGAATACAATGGCCATGCCACTACTGGTACACCAGCAGCAACGCTTTCCAGTGTAGAATTCCATCCACAATGCGTCAGAAACCCGCCGACAGCAGGGTGCGACAGTATTGCAATTTGTGGAGCCCAACCTTTGATTAACAAACTTCTGGAACTATTTTTATCTTCAAAATTTTCACGCAGCCAGATTAATGTTTCCTCTGGCAACTTCTCTATGTCTTTAATCACCCAAACAAATGGCCATTGAGATGCCAATAATCCAAGGCCAAGTTCTTTAAATTGTTTAGGTGCAAAGCTGCCGGTGCTTCCAAACGAAACATACACTACCGAATTAGGTTTCTTAGAATCAAGCCATTGTATGCACCGATGGGTACTAACTGTCGGCTTGTTTCCTCTTTCTTCCATATCCATCATTTTCGTGTTGCAAACAGATACGGGGCCCATAGTGAAAACTTTTTTACCTGAAAGATTTTGTAGTAAATCAGCATAACCTGGTTCGAGTTGCTCAAAACTATTCACCAGTATTCCATCCACAGCTAGCTCATAGCTTCTCATTTCCTCACCTATTTCCTTCATCTCCTTAGATTGTGGGAAATGCAAGGGAAGTTCCTTTCTAGTTATCTTGAACTCGAACGGCAAGCCTGATATAATAAAGGGCTCTGCAGACGAAGCAGGGACTAAGACTTCATCTTCATGTTCCTTGGTTTTGTGTAGGATTTCAGAACAACACAGAGCAAAGGATCCAAAACCATGGAAGATAAAACATGGGACTCCTAGCTCGTGTGCCACATCAACAGCCCACACATAGCCCATCCCACTGATTATGCAGCTGACACGTGGGGCTAGTTCACGAATGTATCTCGATACTTGTTGGCGAAAGAGCTTTGTAGCTTGGCAGAAGTTGTACACAAGGGGCATTGAAGGAACCAAGTCAATGTTCTCACAGCCTTCTGGAAGGCCAACCTCAGTTGCAGGGAAGTACAGTGAAACTAACGAGATGTTACCTGTAATAATCCATATAAAATTAGATCAATACTAATAAGTCATGACTCATGATGTATATAATTCACATAATAACCATCCAACGCCCCTTAAAGCCCTCAGTTGGCCAGGAATTATTGGATTGTCCTGACATCCCGGATTTAGACAAGACAAGGCTAATGGATGATGCAGATTTGCCCGTGGGGAGAAAACGCTAAAAATGTTGAGGAAGAAAAAAATACAAATGCATACAAATCCCACTCAACCCTCACAAAAACTTGAAGTAAGATAGCAACAACATATATTAAATTACTAATTAACCTGCTGAG